>OX235274.1:94701842-95301842 GCA_944472155.2 Trichobilharzia szidati | reverse complement strand
GAGCCAATAATTAAACCTACCGCTGTCATCAGATACAATCTTAGAAATCATCACAACCTAGCTGCTATAGAGCATTGTCAGACTTACATGCGGTATAATTTCTTCTTAAATAAGTTTTCAGTCATTTGGAATAGACTACCAGCTGATGTGCGCGATGCAAAAACACTCGCAGTGTTCATCTCCTCAGTCACCAGACTGCTCAAAGATGACAGTGCACTTCTGCGTCTGAATCCTACATCCACTTTTTCGCTCAACATAGATATTTTAAGTTCATTAAACGTGTAGTTACAACAAACTACAATTATAAATTTTTATATTATTGGAAGTACATGATAGACATTTTTACACAGGACAATAATATTAGTTCACACAATATAAAAGTTAGCATAACGGGAATAGTTAGTTAATGCACCAAAATAACTATAATTACTAAACAGAATATAAATGTATATATACATATTAATCACTCCCTAAGTACTCCACTTGCTTTCTTTTGCGTTGTTGTTGTTTGTCTTCTTTTGTCTCTCACCATTTCAGCTTCCATTTGACTTTTTGAAAGAGAACAAAGAATGTATATTTTCGACCATTTACAATGACAAATGATCTGCAAACATTATTGGTCCCATATCTTAGAATTCCCTCGTGAATTACGCATTGCCTTCACCAACGACGCAACCTGGATTACAGTTGTGAAATATACCTTTATACCAATAAAAAAGTATTGATTTATAATACTTCATGATTGTTTCTTACAACATAACTGATCTTGTCTGCAAAATAGCTTGCATTTCTTGAAAACATCCGTTTATAAGAAAATACAGACTGTCATTATTATTAGCCTACCTTGAGTACTATTCACTTGTGATGTTACGAAGAAAATGCTGACAAAAGTATACAAGTGCATTACTTATTTTAAATTATTATCAAATATGGATATAAATCAAGAATAAGACTCGATGCCGTACACACCAAAGTTATATGGAGGAATTACTTCAAGCTTTATTTTTTTCCCATGTATTTGTAATCCATCCAAAACATACTTGGGTTTTTTTGTTAATGCGAAGACAATATTTCTATATTTCTTGATGTGTTCCATTGAATGACTAGTTATCATATTGTTCCCATAGACAAAATGACTGCAACCTTATAATTTTACCATGAACCAAATTTATGTAATTTAAATAATACTTATCCATGCCTGTACAATTGGTGTGTCCTTCACAGGTAGGAAAAAATGTATTTTATTAAATTACTATTATTAAATATGCTTACTAATCGTATATGTAATTTATCATATTGATGATGCCTGTAAACTGGCGTCCCTCATGTAAAAAATGAGAATATACTATTACTATTATTATTTATAGATTAAAACATAGTGATTAAATCTCCACTCTAACTACGGTATCACACGGAGGAGAGATTAAACTATCCAGTCTTTCTTCGTATGATAAGTTACTCATACCAAGAACCATACGTGTTGCCTTCCTTTGAACCCTTTCTGGAATATGTTCGTCCACTTTAAGACAAGGACTGGCTGCCTAGATTCAGTTTTCTAATCTTGACCGCACCAGAGATGTGCTTAAGGAGGTAAACATATCTCTGGTGATCCTGGTAAAGGCTCTGAGAATTGCCTATAAGGATCTGAAACTACATGCAGCCACGGCGCGATAATGTGGCGCAGTTTTTGAATCGTGATTAACTATGACACCTAAATCCAAATGAGACTGTACTTATGGGAGTGTTATTCCCTCTAGTTCGTAGGAGCTGAAACTTGCTTGTCCGATGAGCATGGTTGCACATCTTGCTACATTGATCGGGATCATCCATTCTCTTGAAAACTCTGACAATTTGCTGAGGTCCTCTTGAAAGGTGAGCGCATCGCTGTTGCCCTTCAGCTCTCTCCAGATTTTCTAAGTCATTGCGTATAGGACTATAGAGGAATCGGTGAGCAGAGATAACTCATTGATATGCAAAATAAATAGGAGAGGTCCGAGTACCGTGCCTTGTGGCACTCCGCTATGCACTACTGTACAGGATGAGAGTTTCGAGTTGATCCTAATCCTCTGCCTCCTATCTATGAAGAATTCCCTAAGCAAGTTTAGCAATCCGCCCTTGATACCAAGACTTTCCAACTTCATGAGTAGTCTTTTGTGAGGAACTTTATCAAAGGCTTCGATGCAGTCCATGAAGACCACGTCAACGGGTCTTCTGTTGTCCCTTGGTTTGACCCAACGTTCTCTTGCAGTGAGGAGATTTGACAGGCATGAGAGGTCTCGTCGGAAGTCATGCTGTGCTCTTGATAACAAATTGTTGTTTTCCAGATATGCCATAATACTTTTCTTGGTGATTCTTTCCAGTGTCTTGATTAAAGTGCTGGTGAAACTAATAGGCCTGTAATTTGAAGGGCTTTATCTTGATTCTCTTTTATGGATGGGGGTTACTATGGCGTCTTTCCAATCACGCGGAAACACTCCATTTCGGAGACATAACTTGAAGATCGTGGTCAATGGGTCGGCCATGTGATCTGATAGCTCCTTGAGAAGCCTTAGATGAAGATTATCAGCACCCGTTGATTTCCCCGCATCTATTTTCATTAGGCAGTAGAGCACGATGCCTTGTTAGATGTCAACGGAATCTATCCCGTATTTCTCTGATGCAGCCAGAGCTGATCCTATGGGGAGAAGCGACTCTTTTGTAAAGATCTGGGAGAATTAGTCTGCCATTGCTTCTGCTGTTTCGTGATCTTCCATTGTGTCACTGTCCGTAGCCAGATTTCGGACACCATTGGACATTTTACTCCTGAAGTTCGTGCACGAGAAAATATTTTTAGGTTGTACCTCTGCATTTTGAACCAGATGGGTTTCGAACTTCATCCTTGATTGGCGGATTTCTGCAATAGCTTTGTTCCTAGAGGTGTTGTGTAGTTCCCTGGCCTCAGGAGTCCCAAGTGTGGCCAACAGGTTTCAACATTTGTGTTTGCGCCCGGGTAACTTACGAATCTGTCGGTTTATCCAAGGGGGCAATGATTCCGATCCTTCAGGACAGACCAAGCGATGAAAGGTTCAGTTACTTAGGCGTTAAGTTGTTTAAATTGGTCCCATGCGGCTTCCACTTGGGACTCTGGGTTGATGTACCAGTCCAGTGAGTTGGCTGCTGAGAGGATCGGATCTATATCGGCTTTCCAGACGTTAGGTCGTGCTGGGGTTTTGGCCCTTGCCGCTGTTGCTGTGAACTTGAAAGTGAGCACAGCGCGATCACTTCTTCCTGAAGGAAGAAGCTTTTGTATGAGATCCACATCCTCACCATGGGAGAACACCAGCTCCAAAGTTGAAGAGGATTGTTGGGAGTCATAGCGCATGGGCTCCATGACATGTTGGACTAGGACTAGCAAAATAATATGTTCCAGCAGTTAATGATCAAAGGCATTGTCTAAAGATGGCGTTGTAAGGCCTGTCCAGTCAACTGTTGGGGCGTTGAAGTCGCTAACTACGAGACTTCGACAATTTGATATCCAGGAGCCTAGCTTCTCGATTAGGAAGTCATCTGCGCTGCAGTCGGAGCTACGGTCATATCGTTACAATCGTCATTAACGATGGGCACTTGGTTTCGGTAGACTGTGAGCATCCAATTTACCTGCAGCTTTCACCTTGCATCTCCTCAGTTAAACAAGAAGCCATTTCAAAAGACCGTATCCGTGCACGTCTTAGTATAAAACATCAATGATACCACATTTGGCACTTATTTTATGCGATGAAAGTGGTGTCAGAGACGAACTAACTAACCTTCTTTGCACTGGTGATCGAACCATTTTCTCCATCCTCATCCCATCAAGCTTTACTGTTAATATTCTTATATTTATTATCCTCTCAATACTCTGTCTATTTTCTCATAGGTGTAAACATCATTTAAGCTATCTAATAACTTATTTTTTGCCTTTCCCCTCGCTATGCTATATCAGCAGAAAATTAGATTCAATAATCTTCAACATGCTAAAATTTCCAGACTGAATCGACCATACTGTTTGAAACAAACTCACTGTTATTATTATATTTATTATTCTCATTTTGCACTTCGAATATTTTTGACTTTATACCATAAATGTGGATTAAATACTGTGGTTAATTTATATTTTGAGGAAATCAGATGCAATATTGTGACAAATGCTGAGAGTTATATTCTGCATTATAAGTTCTGTTTGTAGAATTTAAGTAGATTATTATTAGACTTTGGTGATTCCACTTTATCCTGCTTGACCTGTTCTTCTTGCTTTAATCATGATATTAGCGTGTTTCATAGAATCCATCACACACCGTATCAGGCCTAGATGTATACGACATGTAGGCATAATGCTTATGAGCTAGGTATGCGAATCAAAGTAGAAGCTTGTACTGTACATTCATTATTTATAAGACTAACTAGTATGTAAGAACTACGATTTGACCGGTTAGATAGCGTTCAATATATTTAGACGCAATCAACGAACGCTGATTACTTCTATGACGCATTATCAACAGCTAAGTAGTTGCCTTAAAACAGTTTCCACTGAAGGCGGTCTCCTGCAACTACTACCCTAGTGAGTAACTTCATGATATCTTTGAATTACAAAGTAAAAGTGGACATCCTGAGAACATTCTCTGTAAAAAGATAATCTCTTAGTTGAAGAAGTAAATATATTCTAATCTCCACAAATGCATTTAGAAGTACTTGTCCTATCACTTCAAATGACTCACTAATTGCAGTCACTTGAAAAGTAAAAATAAATTTACCGAAGACAGTGTGCTTATGATTTCTCAATGTTGTAATGCACCATGAGGAAAAAGCTATATACATAGGGTTATAACAGTTAGACGAGCGATATTAAAGTTGTTTTAAATATCATGGACATACTGTAATTATAGTCACCGAGTAACTGAAAATATCTGAAAAGTAAGAATTTGATTATATGAACTGAAACAAGAAATTTGTATTCAGCCAAATTTTTCACTCCGAAAAATAATCAGCTTCTCGTCTTGTAACTTTGAGATCACCACCGATTGCAGATCACCACTTCCGCTGATTTAATATTCGACAACTTCCATATACCTAAGATATGAAGCATAACATGAAGTTATGAAAGATAATTTTATATATTAGTATTCAATATGAATACACTGATTTTATTAATGCTTTGTAAAACCCTCATGCAAATAAAAGTACTTGCAGTCTACAACCAGTTTTCATATTGGCACTGTATGCATAGAGAGGAGTGACTTTATTGTATGTCCCCGCTACGATGTCCGTTGCTATGCTGCTATGGATTTCAAGTGGCCTCGATTCTGGGGGAAGATTTAATTGATGTAATATTGCGATTTCACGGACATATCTTAGGCAGGCTCATAGGTGAAAGAAAGTTATTATCCTGGAATGAGGATAAGTTGTTCAGAAGGTAAGGAGGACTTTATTTTTCAGTTTATTCGTATATATGCTATTGCGCATCGAGTTTCACTGCGATTCCAGATGTAGCGAGAGATTATGAATACCTTGCTCTTCTCTTCTGCATGAGAAAGTTACTTCACAAGATTCGCTTTATTAAGCTAGGTAAAGACAAATGTGTTTTCCCACTTCTGTGCTGCGAGTTAACTTGTGAACTGTGCAGGACCCTAAATGCATTACTTTGAAGCAATGCATTTGGTATGGATGCTTCATAGTGAAATCAGGAGTGTGCATGTTGTACTAAATCTTCTGCGCTTTCTGTATAGATTCGATGTCCATCAAATGGCCATTCTGAATGTTGCATGCGATCAAGCTAAAATTAAAACTGGTAATCCCAAGAACTGATGTAATTTTCACTGGCAACAGTTCACAGCCTTCTGAGTTTACACAAGTACAATGCCCATTTCTCACTTTGCTGAGGAGACATTAACTAGGATTCTGGAAAAGTAGTACGCAAGTGTGTGAATTTGATGAATCTGTAGATTGCATTCCATTCACTTAATACTGAAACCAAACTATGAGGGAACTGATATTTCCAAGAAGGATATAATACAAGGCTCATTTCTAGAACCGTCGTCCTTTTTCAGTTCACTTTCATCATACATGTATTAATAGAATTGTCTGTCATTGACTTTAGGGACTTATAGTGGAACAGTCTCGTCAACTTAGTGTATGCTGATGATATTGTCCACCTAGACTGTGAGGAGTTACCATTGAAACTGGAAGATATGAAAAGACTACCGGTTTTTGATCGTAGTGTCTGTGCCCCTTCTCCTGTGTTAAGTAGTCCATTATGGTGAGTAATATTGTGGTTAAGCTTAATGTTAAGTAGAAATGTGACTCCGAACGTTGTCAATGACACAGATGCATTCACTCTGTGTAATCTCACATATCTGTACAACCCTTGTGTTTTTTCCATATCAGTGTTTGTTTTCCATCGCATTTAGGCTCATTAGAGTTCCATTTAATTTCTTATTTATATAAGTGTAAAACTTGGGCACTGTGGTAGAGTATAACTCCATTATAGATAAGATATTATTTTGGTAAATCACACAGTGTTACACAGTAATATTATCTGATGACGTTTTGAGCACAAATTATCGCTCATAATCATATCCAGTTGTTCTCATTTCTCTACCTTTGTGTGGTGCATGGAATGTGATAACCTAAACGGGTGCACTTGTGTGCATGGTTCTATGTTCAAAGTCAGTCTGTCAGAATGATCTATAGTCCAGGTATAATGAAATGCTAAAACGTGGATAAAAATAAGCAAAATGTCAACAAATGATAATCGCATTTTTTCATTTGTTTCTTGTCTAACTGAAAACAGAGTTATCTTACAATAATTTCTCCTCTAACCCGAGATAACTGTCACACTCTGTCTCCTTATATCTCATGAGTTAGTTTATTTTATCCCGTAGCCTAAATAATAATAATAATTTATATTTTCATTTTTACAGGCACGATCAAGTATGATATAATGTCAAATAGTAGATTGTCTACAAGTTAATAATGTTTGAACAGCTAAATATTTGATATATATATAAATACACTTATCGTCTGACCTATGTCGTAGCATTATTAAATTAAACAGTAGTCCTCCAGGTTGCGCAGGAAAATCGACTTCGATTCGTTTTCAACCCGTAGTTGTAGGCATACGATAGCCAACCAATATTGAAGTAAGTACAACTTTTACAAGCGATAGTAAGATTATCACTTTTTTTAAAAGTTCAAATTGTTGAATTATATAGTACAAGCGATCGGAACAGATCCTTATAATTGTTAATTTGTAAATCTTCCACGAAGGTTTCCATCGAAGTTGAGCGACAACCACGTGCTTGAACGCTATTTCAGGAGGAGGAGAAAATCCTGCACAACCACAAAGTGGTATAAAATGCAATCATGAATAATACATTATTGGAAGTATATTTACAAGAAAAATACAAGAATAAGCTATACAGTACATGATATGAAAGTGCACATTTGCAATGTATGATGCTAACCATATTGGTCTTACCGTAGAAAACTATGATGTTTTCTCTGAAAATAGAGTTATTCTCAAACATGAGTGCTGTTGTTATGTTTTGTTTTACCATCAGAGCAACCGGACTTTATGCGAGAGAAGAGTGTGAATGAGAAAAAAGAAAAACAAAAGAGTAAATTTCAGCTTTACTAAAGGCCTAGGAAGTTGAGATAAAATAGAGTGTAATAGTAATTAGGTAGAAGGATTATCGTGAAGTATATAAGTGACATTTTAGAGAGAAGTGGCTAGAAGGAATAGAACCTGTTCGATATGGTGACCTGTAGCATGTCTGGCGAAGTCGAAACACATCTAATGAAATATGTCTTGGTTATTACCAACTAAATATAATATTTTTCAAAGGTGGAATGTAACAAATCGAACTGCTGCACTTCTGTGCTGAGTTCCATGTTAAAATCAGTCAGTCAGCTTTGTCACTGCAGCTGCCTGGTGTCACAACTCACTCCTGTGTTGATTGGCTTACACAATTATTAATGCAGTTTCTTAAGTACTCTATGCATTTTCCAATTCCTTAAATTGTCCAGCTAAAGTCCACCGAAGAATAAACCATGAACCAAAAGTCAGTAACACGGATAGTGTGAATAGAAGTGAATGAGATGGGTGATTTTTTAGACCTGTAGCACGCTTAACTAAAATACTCATGTAAACAAATGAAGCAAAACGTTGTGTGATATGATATAACCATGAACAATAATTTGTGCTCGAAACGTCATCAGATAATATTACTATACAACACTGAGTGATTTATCAAAATAATATCTTATCTATAATGGAGTTATACTCTACCACAGTGCCCAAGTTCCATACTTATATCAAAAGTACTTATCGTATGCATTATGTATCTCCTAATTGTTTCATTTTTGTCTTCCTCATTGCAGGTTGTCAGTCTTAGTAGACATTCTACTAGATGTCGTCTTACAATGTGTCTGCAAGCAGTCTTTCAATACATCCACCTCCCACAAAATTGCTGGTATGAAGCCTTGAGATAATTCACTTCGGGCCGTAGTTCAATTAGTACGCTTATATTACTGATGCAATGAAATGAAAGACTTAATAATAATAATAATAACAGCTTTATTCCAAACAGTACTTGTGGTACAGGCATGGAATTTTCAGCGTGCATTACAATGTTGCATCTAATTACCTCATAAATTTTACATGATTTTAAGAACAAAAAGCAACAACAATAAAAAAGTAGATGAATAAATAGAAATAAGAAAGAACAGCGTTGCAATCACATTTTAAACAATGCACCACAGGATATGAAATACAAAATTAGTGTGTAATAGAATATGTGAGCAACAATAAAATAGTAACACAGAAAGGATAACAAAAGCTAATAGAATCTATTTGTTAGAGTGCCGCAGTAAGTTGATTGTGTCATACCTAACGGTACTTCTACATGTTGCTGTGTAGTTTGCCTGTAGTAACATTTCCTACATAGTAGATACAATGCTCGTGATAACAATTCATCGTTATCTTTCCACTGCGTTGATAGGTGCATATATGTTAGAAAAAAGCCAACCTCGTCGTACTAGTTCTCGAAAATACTTTCAATAAGTGCCCATACTTCTGCTTAGTACGAAATGCTACTCGTGGTCCATGAAATACGTCTCACCTAACCATTATTATATTGAGCAGTGAGTCAGAAGGCGTATGAAATTTAGATATTAACGTGTATTTGCAGTGACTGACACAATATATATGTTTCATTTCCTAACAAGAAAATTTTATAGAGTAATGTAGGGCTCAGCACAGTGAATTAATAGTGTATTCATTATTGTTTACATCTTGTATAAATGAAATGCTTGTATTCAATTTTCAGCGAAGTTGCAATATCTCCCTTCGGGGTTTCTTCAATGCACTCTCATAGGGAACAATACTTGATACCGAGGAATCCAGCCAAAAGCATCTGTAACACAGTCGAATTACCATTTCAATCTGTTTCGCGGTACGTCCAACGTTTGCGTTACATTTTTGCGTGATGCGTTACATAAAATTTATCTTGTTGTAATACTTGCACAAGTACTCTACTACCTCCATACCTATAACTATTAACTCTCATATTAAATAGTTATGGCTAACCAAAGTAAAAAGCAATGTTCTCAATCCCCTGTAAATCTAATGATTAATTTTAAGTCACTGATTGCTACATCAAGCCACACACTCCCTACAAATGGTTATAGTGAGCCACATAACTCACTTGCATGTCGTAAGCGTCGAGCTGAATCTGAGGATAAAACTGTACTGATAACTAGTATTAGCACTACTCCCAAAAATTCAGTACCCTCTGCTTATACAGAAACCCTCCCTACACCTTATGTGCTTATCGAAAGCTCCAGCCTTCAAGCTCTGTTTCAGTAATATCTTCATAAATAGAACTTCTAAAGTTGTCTATAGGAGGACTTAAGGCCGAGTTAAGGGAAATAAAAAAACAATAAGTCAGTAAATCCTGGAATTTCTGAAAGCAATACCAAAATATCCAAATTATCAGATCAGATCAGCGATATCAGATCACAGGTCTGGGAACTGACACCTTTAACTATTCTCATGAAAACTGTAGACCTTAACAAACTTGGCACGGAATCGGTATCTAAGGTGGATAACCTCATTAACTTTGTTACTACAGAAGTAACAAAACGACTCGACGCTAGACTAAATGCTGTTGTCTACAACGTTCCGGACAATGAGCCACTAAAAAGGGTACAGAGCATCTAACTTAGTGGGGCGAAAATGCCCAACTCCAAGACTAAGTGCTACAGGCTGAAGAAGAGTCAACATGAAAGGTGTTGTCCTATTCGTTTTCGGTTCGAAACACCAGCAGAGGCCAGAAAATTCATCCACTCCCAACATACCCAATCGCAAGCCAGCAACTACAAACTTATAAAGGTTGTGGTGAACAAGACCGTCATAGAAAGGCGCGTATATAATTATCTCACTGAGTCTAATTGTGGAATAAACAATAGGACATTGCAAGCAGCAATTATACCCAACCCTTTCAGAGATACCGTAGAATCCACCGCACCACTCCTCTCAAACCACACAGAATTATCCTCTCAGAGAGCGACACCAACCGAAAGGCCACTAAATTGTAATGAAATAGCCAATAAAACTATACCACCTATCGCCGTAGACATAGACATGTCACCAAATAATCCCGGAAAAAATGTCGAAATCCCCCGAAAGTCGACCCTGTCTTCTCCCAGCCATAAATCCATTGGTAAAAAAGGAGAATATGACCCCAAATCATGCCAACAACAACAATGGCAGTATAAATAAGCCCACATTCCCCACGGTCAATAGTATTGGCACCCACAACGTGCGAAATAGCACCATGACACACACTGATAACCAACGCCAAAACAATGCCACCCTCAATAGCACAAGTGGCAATAGTCAGAACTCGACCACCAACAACTCAGGGCATTCACCGTATGGCACACAAATAAATTTTGATCGGATATATGGTACAAGTCTGCTGGAAACTAACCCACAAAGCAGTACATACGAAACCCTTACAAGGACACAACTAGTACCTAACAATAGGTGGAATAATAAACCATGGTCTTCACAAGGTCCCAATCATTTTTATCCCCTGCGTCCCTGTCAGCGTTGAAAAAACAGCTGGTAGGGATGTTAACACTCCTAAACCACTAGTGCTGGCTCCCCCTTTGCATGAATATAGGAACAGTCTAGTTCACCCGCATCCATTAAGCACACTTGATACATGCACAAGTTTAGGTTAAATAAAGATCCCTACCCACGTTTCCAGCTTAACTAAAAACAAAAATGCCTTAGCCTATAGCAAATCCAGTACTCCAACGCTTAATTCTTCACCGAAAACAGCACACACCAACTCGATATACATAGGTGAACATGATGCTGAAACTCCTCTTAACATGGGGTCGTCATGTCAAACAGTACTACTGGGTGCTGAACCACATTCGGGGCTGATTAATGAACTTAAATACTTCAAATGCTACTTCAAATCTCATCTTTACCTGATCCTCATAAATGCTAGATCTATTCTAGATAAACTGCCAATGCTCAGAGCACTCACAGTAATATACAAACCCCCTATAATTGTCATCACTGAATCCTGGTGTAACTCGAACATACTGGATGAAGAGATAAGCTTAGATAACTACACACACTTTCGGTGTGACAGGGAAGGTGGTAAGGGAAGGGGTTGTCTCATGTACTTTCTGAATGCACTTACTGTATCACGGCTAGAAAGTAGTGCACTTAACATGCCTGAGACTTTATGGGTTAACTTACACTTAAATAACTCAATAGTATTAATTGGATGCACCTACAGAGCACCTGGCACCTTTGGTAATTACGAGACCCAATTTATTAATACTCTGGAACAATTATCCACCCTCCACTACGATCATAAGATCCTATGTGGAGACTTTAACTTACCAGAAATCAACTGGGATATACCCACAGGACCAACTAAATTTGATAAGTTCTTAGGCACACTGGATATACTTGGCTGGAAGCAGACTGTCACAACCCCTACAAGAGATAATAACGTACTAGACTTAATCTTCTGCCACAATATCAGTCCCCTCTATACCCTAGTAGGTTCTGAGTTTTCAGGGAGTGACCACAAAACAGTGCTGTGTGCACTGCCACTTCCGTCAAGTAGCAATGCAACCCATACCCCTACTTCACAACAAATAACTTACAGGAACTACAGTAAGGCAGACTGGACTCTAGTAAAATCAATGCTAAGATCCTCAGAATGGAGTGATTACTTCTATACAGATAGCCTCTCGAAAGCTCTAGACATCTTTTACTATAACTCCAACACATGCTTAGATGCTGTCATCCCATTTCAAACACTAAAGATTTCCCCACATAGAAAGACATTCATAAAGCCAAAGGATCGTAGGAAACTGAAGAGACTGTCAACAAGTTACTTCAGGCGACACGACTTTAGTACACTAGGGTCAATACTTAGTACTCTTAGCTCCATCTCGCAAGCTCATAACTTGCGTATGAGAAATGAAGAATGCACCGCACTATACAGCACCTCTAGAGTAGGAGCTCTCACAGAAATCCTAAAGAAACGAGTGAATCGCCGAAGTCATAAAATTTCTCTCCTTATAAACAAGGGTGAACTATACAGCAACCATGTAGACATATGTGAACTGTTCAACGAGACGTTTGCAGCTAACTTCCTTAAGCCCACAAGTCCACTTCTCGGTTTACAATCTACAATAGAACTCTCTTCTTCTTCAACGCTGAAACAAATCACTACAGTTCATTTCACTTATTCTAATATTAACCAAGCCGTTAATACTCTCAAAAGCTCTAGTAGTGCCGGTTTTGACGGTATACCGTCGTATCTTTATAAACACGGTGGTTCTGACATTTCCGTTTTATTACTTAAGATTTTTACAATGTCCCTAGAAAGCCAAACCTATCCAGATAAATGGAAAACGACATTTATAGAACCTAAACACAAATCCGGATCGAAAACTGAAGTCAACAACTATAGGCCAATCAATATTACACCCATAGTATCTAGAATCACTGAAAGAATATTCAAAGATGATATTCTCAAACATATGCTCAGCTGCAATATTCTAAGTCCCAGCCAACATGGATTCCTAAAATCCAGATCATGCATGACATGTCACCTTGACTTCTTTAACTATATAACTAGCAGCCGAGACAAACAACAACTAGTACTAGTCATCTACTTTGATATATCCAAAGCCTTTGACCGCGTTGACCATTTGCTTCTAATAAATAAGCTGAACTCCTTAGGAATACGTAACCCATTATTAGGATGGATTGAATCATTCCTTAACAATAGGTCCCAAGTAGTTAAACTGGGGTCTGTAAATTCTAAGCCTAGTCCAGTCACTTCTGGAGTAGTTCAAGGTAGCGTCTTAGGTCCCCTTCTATTCACTCTATATGTCAACGACATATGCAGCTGTTTCTCACTTGGCAAACCACTCATCTTTGCAGATGATCTTAAAGTGGCTTACACATTCCACTGTGATGACTTAGGATACCCTCAGAAAGCCGCTCAGGAAGAACTAGATCGAGTAACTGCATGGTCCTCCACATGGAACCTAAAATTCAACCTTAAAAAATGTGGTTGGATATGCTTCGGTGCACCCTCAATAAATATTAAACTGGTACTTGAATCTATCGACTTGCCTAAACTCCAAAGTGTTGTTGACCTAGGACTCAGGTACTCTAGTGAGTTGACATTTTCTGAGCAAGTGGCGACACAGACGCGTAAATCGAGGATGCTCTTAGGATGCATACTCAGGAATTTCCACAACTACGAAGCGAAACTTAAATCATATAAAACATGTGTCAGACCACTACTTGAAAATTGTCCATTTATTCTCAGCAGCACTCGAGTAAGTGACAAACTTAAAATAGAAAGTGTCCAACGATACTTCACGTCTAAACTACTAGGATTTGACTGCGAAAAGGACTACACATCAAGGTGTATAACTCTAGGTATCGACCCACTCTGGATGAGACGACTCAGCATTAACCTAACATTCTTCTTTAAAGTCTTGCATAGAACATCATTCTCAGACAGTAAGGAGATACAGTTTTCACCGGAAGGCTCTTACAACCCTCGTAACCAAACGTGCACAGTATCTAGGAAAAACTGTAAGACAGCACTCCGTGCAAACTTCTTCATAGTCATGAACTCTAAGATCTGGAACAGTTTACCCCTAGAAATAAGGACCTGTCACTCTATCATTACCTTCAAACGCTTGCTATATGAACTGCTTCATCCAAATGACTACGCCAATCACACCGCACCACTTATTTCTAAAACGCATGAGCTATTAGAACACCACAACGCCTAGACTCATTACTAAATAATATGACACTAAATAAACACAAAGACTTCGCAAAAACACATGAAAAAACAACTAGATTATAGGTAATGTTTACTATACAATGATGTACATTTATAAACATTTATATATACACAAAATATCAATGTTCTTTCCGTGTTCACATACTTTCTCTTTCTGGGATTATATTACTAAGCCTGCACTCCTATATACCTCGTGGTCGAGGTCGAACAACCCAACATTTAAACTGGAATGACCATTTAAGTAAATTCAAACTCAAATTCCATGAACGATCCGATGCTACCATTTGAAAACGCTGGCCAACATTCTGTACAAGGAGTATTCTTGATCTGAAATAAAGAAGCAACTGGTTTTCGAACAGTTTCCAATGTATTACTCAACTTACATGTACAGTCTGCCATGCTGACGCAAATGGCGCCAATGGATAGTTCTAGAATCGACCTCGGCCCCATTTGATGCAGTAAAACAATCCAACATGACCTTATCTAGTTTTCGTATCCACGATCAAATATCTTTCCTATTATAAAACCACGATTAGACTGCTGAGAAAATGGAATAAATACATTATTGACTCAAAATAATACATCAATAAAGTTTATCTCAAGGATGCTGTTCACAACAAAGTTATATAGGAGAATCGACTTCAAGCTTTATTTTTCCCAGATATTTGTATTACATTCATCTGATGTCTGGCTTTTTGTTAATGCGAAGACAATATTTCTATATCTCTTTATGTGTTACACAGACAGACTATTTTGCAGACTGTTCTGACTGACTGTAATGTCAGAAAGAACAAACAAACTGTAAATTCAACATACATCGAAACATGTGTATTTTATATAAAAACTTATCCATGCCTGTACAATTGGTATGTTCCTGCATAAACAGGAATAAATAAATAAATATATTAACGATAACGAAACGAGTTAATTCAGTAGTCAAAGCCTAGAACTAACAGTTAAAATTGAAAATGGTGCTGATGCAAGTGGAAACTGATTATTCGAAAGTCGAAACATCACGAAGTGATTAAGTTATTAGCATCGCTTACATGCGAATGGTTAGGGTTATTTATTTAGAAAAGATGGTAGCTTTTTGATGGTTTAGGGGATGTTTTTAGTGATAGGAACATAGATGGGACAGTGTAAGTGAATAACAAAATAACCGGATAAGCAACATCAACCGGCCAGTACGCACATATTTTGAAGTATAACACCATTAATAATAATAATAAAAGTATATTCTCATTTTTTACATGAGGGACGCCAGTTTACAGGCATCATCAATATGATAAATTACATATACGATTAGTAAGCATATTTAATAATAGTAATTTAATAAAATACATTTTTTCCTACCTGTGAAGGACACACCAATTGTACAGGCATGGATAAGTATTATTTAAATTACATAAATTTGGTTCATGGTAAAATTATAAGGTTGCAGTCATTTTGTCTATGGGAACAATATGATAACTAGTCATTCAATGGAACACATCAAGAAATATAGAAATATTGTCTTCGCATTAACAAAAAAACCCAAGTATGTTTTGGATGGATTACAAATACATGGGAAAAAAATAAAGCTTGAAGTAATTCCTCCATATAACTTTGGTGTGTACGGCATCGAGTCTTATTCTTGATTTATATCCGAATTTGATAATAATTTAAAATAAGTAATGCACTTGTATACTTTTGTCAGCATTTTCTTCGTAACATCACAAGTGAATAGTACTCAAGGTAGGCTAATAATAATGACACTCTGTATTTTCTTATAAACGGATGTTTTCAAGAAATGCAAGCTATTTTGCAGACAAGATCAGTTATGTTGTAAGAAACAATCATGAAGTATTATAAATCAATACTTTTTTATTGGTATGAAGATATATTTCACAACTGTAATCCAAGATACTTCGTGGGGAATTCAATGCGTAATTCAAGAGGGAATTGTATTTCGAAGAATATAGTTGAGCAGTCTCCTGAAACTACTAACTTAGTGAGTAACTACATTTGTCTTTGAATTGAGACTGAAAGCAAACGGCATATTGGTAGGCTAAATGGTTATCATTATTTAGTTACGTTAGAATAAGTTTATCCGAGTACTACTTCACTCATAATTCTGTCTTTTGAATAACCGCGTAACATGGCGTTAACTTCTGGTTTTTAATTACTAAGTAGAGTTTGATATCCTTAAGGGTTTCTTGATAAAAAGATGAAATTGTCGCCGAAGTAAGTAAATATGTTCATATCTAGAAAATATTTAGATTTGAAGTTGTTTTTTCTACTACCACAACACCAGGTGACTCACCAATTAGTCACAAAATAAAACTGGATCTGCCAAGACAGTGTGCTCCGGACTTCTAGATATCGTGAAGGAAGAACTATATCCATAGTTTAATAGGATTAGACGCATGATATCAATTCGAAACTAGGTAACTACGATTCGCAGCTATAGAAAACACCACGTTACAATCTATTCCCTTAGTCATGTCAGTCAATGTGACATCAGTTAAAACTAGAGAAGGAACACCGCCGGTTTTCAGAAAATCCATTTGTGTTCCTTAATATAATGTACATTCCGTAATTATAGGCAAACTAGAGAATGCATCGAGTCATTCCATATATACGAACAATAATTGAGCGTACAACGGAGGGTCGATTTGAAAGAATGCCTGATCGATATGGCCCAGAGTTCACATGAAGTAAACGTGAAGGAAGGTGTGTAAAGCGTCGCATTTCGCCAGCCTTTCGTCTACATGACTCAGTGATTGGCTTCCATATGTAACAGATACTCAGTCCATGAATTCTACTTGCACCTGCAGAAAGTTTACAAGAAAAGAATACCGTGCTGGGATGTTGTGCCGTGTTACACTAGAGTTCCTCAGTTTACAGGTAAATCGCACTTAATGATATCAGTGTTACCGCTTTTATATATATTTATTCCTGTTTATGCAGGAACATACCAATTGTACAGGCATGGATACGTTTTTATATGAAATACACATGTTTCGATGTATGTTGAATTTGCAGTTTGTTTGTTTCTGACATTACAGTCAGTCAGAACAGTCTGCAAAATAGTCTGTCTGTGTAACACATAAAGAGATATAGAAATATTGTCTTCGCATTAACAAAAAGCCAGACATCAGATGAATGTAATACAAATATCTGGGAAAAATAAAGCTTGAAGTCGATTCTCCTATATAACTTTGTTGTGAACAGCATCCTTGAGATAAGCTTTATTGATGTATTATTTTGAGTCAATAATGTATTTATTCCATTTTCTCAGCAGTCTAATCGTGGTTTTATAATAGGAAAGATATTTGATCGTGGATACGAAAACTAGATAAGGTCATGTTGGATTGTTTTACTGCATCAAATGGGGCCGAGGTCGATTCTAGAACTATCCATTGGCGCCATTTGCGTCAGCATGGCAGACTGTACATGTAAGTTGAGTAATACATTGGAAACTGTTCGAAAACCAGTTGCTTCTTTATTTCAGATCAAGAATACTCCTTGTACAGAATGTTGGCCAGCGTTTTCAAATGGTAGCATCGGATCGTTCATGGAATTTGAGTTTGAATTTACTTAAATGGTCATTCCAGTTTAAATGTTGGGTTGTTCGACCTCGACCAGGAGGTATATAGGAGTGCAGGCTTAGTAATATAATCCCAGAAAGAGAAAGTATGTGAACACGGAAAGAACATTGATATTTTGTGTATATATAAATGTTTATAAATGTACATCATTGTATAGTAAACCAGGTCAGAGAACACTTTTAATTGCAAATTAGAATATATTCACTTCTTCAACTAAGAGATTATCTTTTTACAGAGAATGTTCTCAGGATTTCCACTTTTACTTTGTAATTCAAAGATATCATGAAGTTACTCACTAGGGTAGTAGTTGCAGGAGACCGCCTTCAGTGGAAACTGTTTTAAGGCAACTACTTAGCTGTTGATAATGCGTCATAGAAGTAAGCAGCGTACGTTGATTGCGTCTAAATATATTGAACGCTATCTAACCGGTCAAATCGTAGTTCTTACATACTAGTTAGTCTTATAAATAATGAATGTACAGTACAAGCTTCTACTTTGATTCGCATACCTAGCTCATAAGCATTATGCCTACATGTCGTATACATCTAGGCCTGATACGGTGTGTGATGAATTCTATGAAACACGCTAATATCATGATTAAAGCAAGAAGAACAGGTCAAGCAGGATAAAGTGGAATCACCAAAGTCTAATAATAATCTACTTAAATTCTACAAACAGAACTTATAATGCAGAATATAACTCTCAGCATTTGTCACAATATTGCATCTGATTTCCTCAAAATATAAATTAACCACAGTATTTAATCCACATTTATGGTATAAAGTCAAAAATATTCGAAGTGCAAAATGAGAATAATAAATATAATAATAACAGTGAGTTTGTTTCAAACAGTATGGTCGATTCAGTCTGGAAATTTTAGCATGTTGAAGATTATTGAATCTAATTTTCTGCTGATATAGCATAGCGAGGGGAAAGGCAAAAAATAAGTTATTAGATAGCTTAAATGATGTTTACACCTATGAGAAAATAGACAGAGTATTGAGAGGATAATAAATATAAGAATATTAACAGTAAAGCTTGATGGGATGAGGATGGAGAAAATGGTTCGATCACCAGTGCAAAGAAGGTTAGTTAGTTCGTCTCTGACACCACTTTCATCGCATAAAATAAGTGCCAAATGTGGTATCATTGATGTTTTATACTAAGACGTGCACGGATACGGTCTTTTGAAATGGCTTCTTGTTTAACTGAGGAGATGCAAGGTGAAAGCTGCAGGTAAATTGGATGCTCACAGTCTACCGAAACCAAGTGCCCATCGTTAATGACGATTGTAACGATATGACCGTAGCTCCGACTGCAGCGCAGATGACTTCCTAATCGAGAAGCTAGCCTCCTGGATATCAAATTGTCGAAGTCTCGTAGTTAGCGACTTCAACGCCCCAACAGTTGACTGGACAGGCCTTACAACGCCATCTTTAGACAATGCCTTTGATCATTAACTGCTGGAACATATTATTTTGCTAGTCCTAGTCCAACATGTCATGGAGCCCATGCGCTATGACTCCCAACAATCCTCTTCAACTTTGGAGCTGGTGTTCTCCCATGGTGAGGATGTGGATCTCATACAAAAGCTTCTTCCTTCAGGAAGAAGTGATCGCGCTGTGCTCACTTTCAAGTTCACAGCAAGAGCGGCAAGGGCCAAAACCCCAGCACGACCTAACGTCTGGAAAGCCGATATAGATCCGATCCTCTCAGCAGCCAACTCACTGGACTGGTACATCAACCCAGAGTCCCAAGTGGAAGCCGCATGGGACCAATTTAAACAACTTAACGCCTAAGTAACTGAACCTTTCATCGCTTGGTCTGTCCTGAAGGATCGGAATCATTGCCCCCTTGGATAAACCGACAGATTCGTAAGTTACCCGGGCGCAAACACAAATGTTGAAACCTGTTGGCCACACTTGGGACTCCTGAGGCCAGGGAACTACACAACACATCTAGGAACAAAGCTATTGCAGAAATCCGCCAATCAAGGATGAAGTTCGAAACCCATCTGGTTCAAAATGCAGAGGTACAACCTAAAAATATTTTCTCGTGCACGAACTTCAGGAGTAAAATGTCCAATGGTGTCCGAAATCTGGCTACGGACAGTGACACAATGGAAGATCACGAAACAGCAGAAGCAATGGCAGACTAATTCTCCCAGATCTTTACAAAAGAGTCGCTTCTCCCCATAGGATCAGCTCTGGCTGCATCAGAGAAATACGGGATAGATTCCGTTGACATCTAACAAGGCATCGTGCTCTACTGCCTAATGAAAATAGATGCGGGGAAATCAACGGGTGCTGATAATCTTCATCTAAGGCTTCTCAAGGAGCTATCAGATCACATGGCCGACCCATTGACCACGATCTTCAAGTTATGTCTCCGAAATGGAGTGTTTCCGCGTGATTGGAAAGACGCCATAGTAACCCCCATCCATAAAAGAGAATCAAGATAAAGCCCTTCAAATTACAGGCCTATTAGTTTCACCAGCACTTTAATCAAGACACTGGAAAGAATCACCAAGAAAAGTATTATGGCATATCTGGAAAACAACAATTTGTTATCAAGAGCACAGCATGACTTCCGACGAGACCTCTCATGCCTGTCAAATCTCCTCACTGCAAGAGAACGTTGGGTCAAACCAAGGGACAACAGAAGACCCGTTGACGTGGTCTTCATGGACTGCATCGAAGCCTTTGATAAAGTTCCTCACAAAAGACTACTCATGAAGTTGGAAAGTCTTGGTATCAAGGGCGGATTGCTAAACTTGCTTAGGGAATTCTTCATAGATAGGAGGCAGAGGATTAGGATCAACTCGAAACTCTCATCCTGTACAGTAGTGCATAGCGGAGTGCCACAAGGCACGGTACTCGGACCTCTCCTATTTATTTTGCATATCAATGAGTTATCTCTGCTCACCGATTCCTCTATAGTCCTATACGCAATGACTTAGAAAATCTGGAGAGAGCTGAAGGGCAACAGCGATGCGCTCACCTTTCAAGAGGACCTCAGCAAATTGTCAGAGTTTTCAAGAGAATGGATGATCCCGATCAATGTAGCAAGATGTGCAACCATGCTCATCGGACAAGCAAGTTTCAGCTCCTACGAACTAGAGGGAATAACACTGCCATAAGTACAGTCTCATTTGGATTTAGGTGTCATAGTTAATCACGATTCAAAAACTGCGCCACATTATCGCGCCGTGGCTGCATGTAGTTTCAGATCCTTATAGGCAATTCTCAGAGCCTTTACCAGGATCACCAGAGATATGTTTACCTCCTTAAGCACATCTCTGGTGCGGTCAAGATTAGAAAACTGAATCGAGGCAGCCAGTCCTTGTCTTAAAGTGGACGCACATATTCCAGAGAGGGTTCAAAGGAAGGCAACACGTATGGTTCTTGGTATGAGTAACTTATCATACGAAGAAAGACTGGATAGTTTAATCTCTCCTCCGTGTGATACCGTAGTTAGAGTGGAGATTTAATCACAATGTTTTAATCTATAAATAATGACTGCGGACCTGCATTATAGGTAAGATCTTATTTTGATAAATGTCACTGTTACACAGTAGTATTAACTGATAGCCTGACTGATGATGACAAACTATTTCTCATAATCATATGAACAATAGTTTGTGTTTGGAACGTCATCAGTTAATATCACTGTGTAACAGTGACATTTATCAAAATAAAATCTTATCTATAATGGAGTCATACTCTACAACAGTGCCCAATTTCTATATCAATAAGACTACGGACCTGACCTATTCTCATTTTTCCTTCCCACCAGGTCGGAACAGCCTAGAGGACATAGCAGAAGAGTTCAAAAGCCAAGAAGAAATCATATTGCTGTTGCGTACTGCTTCCTACACCTTGTCATAAACTCCTGGAACCGACTCCCAGAAGAATTGGTGTCCATGACCTCAACTAATTTACTCAAGAAGGGTTTAGACAATCACAGAAATTTACCAGAAAAGGATTAACATAGGCTCCATGCATTCTATCCTCGAAAACGATAAATCTGAAATCTGATACAGATCATTGATACAATTTTCACCTAGAAAAAGAAAAATCTTATTGACTGTGCTCTAGGTCTTCCGATACAGTTTGAAGGGCGAAGTTCTACAATGGAGTCCCAAGGAACAAACGCACAAGTGACCTTGAACCGACCAATCAGAAAAAAGGATGATTTTTGCATAAAATTTTACGTATTTTTACATAAATAAGCATGAAAAAAATCAAACAGGTTACTTTTCTCTAATATGAGTTAAAAAAATGTTCCAATTATTAATAGGAGTTTCAGTTTTGAAGTTAAACCAATTTCTATACATGTATTCATCCAAATGACTAAAAATGACTTCGTTTTGTGATTCATTGATGGCCCGGATTCGATTTTTGAGTCTTCCCCAAAAACCCTCGATGGAATTGGTATGCGTTCCTGAGACAGGGTCAACGAAATCACGGGAATGGTTAACTCTATGATGTATATACCCGAGTTGCGATAACTGGTTATATCCCGCCCATTCATCGGTGTGTATGGTACTGCCAGGCAAAACAAGCCTCTGAATAATAGGCACCAGAGTGCCCGCACTTCTGTCTGGAATCAATTCGATGAATCCTTTCCGAATTTGGGTATCATAAATTCCCAATACCCAAACGCTGTTGGCTCTAGGATGACCACGATTATATTTCTTCTTTATCAGTACTGTTTCGTCGATGTGAACAGTAACACCCACTCCCCCCAAAACTTGAGTAATATTATTCATCTTCCATGACGCTAAATCTCTGCAAAACTGAAACCATTGAACAGTAGATGTAAGAGAATTTTCTGTCTGAGCGGCTGTTGACCTCACTCCGGATTTAAAAACCCAATAATTGCACAAGAACAGGATTTTCGTCAAAGGGAGTTTCGATTTTTCAAAGAAAGTCCCTAGAAAACAATTAACTGAGACTGTCACTTACCATTACGAACGCTTATTCTTTTTCTGCAATGTGTACACCTAAAGACATATCCATCTATGGCCTGTGAATACGTTTGCAGGTTCATAGAAGCACCACAAGTACATAAACGTGTACGTGCTATTAATCCATTATCCAGACAGTACTGAAATACGTGATCTGGGTGGAATTGCCATCTCAGTAGGTGAACAGCGTTCATCTTCGCGGTAGAATGATGGTAACTTCCTAAACCAATAACTGGCATGCGTTCAAGGTCATTGGAACATTCACAAGGACATTGGAACATTTACAACCTTGGGACTCTATTGTAGAACTTCGCCGTTTGAAGTAGAGTCTACTTGACTACTTGACCTATCTAAATATGATTGGTCATTAGTATGTACTTTTGTCGAGTGGCGGGATTTACTACGCATAAGTTCACCGAAGATCTGGAACCACCACCTTAGAATCAAGAAGCGAACTCAAAGAAATCACTGGTTTATACTAGCTCGTAATCAGGATATTGGATATTGGACTAATTGTTTTAATAATATGTACCAATCACAGCGTGCATAAGTGACCTTCAAGTGCTCGGCTTCCCCGTAAGACGTTTGTGCCGCTATCCTCAGTGGTGGAGACAACATAGATATATGATGATGACATGCTAGTGAGAGAAAGGCTGCGAGTTTGTGGGCTTTCAGAAGTCCGCATAACTAGAATTTGTTTTTTACTTGGTGAATGAATCAGAAGAGTGCCATATATGGCACTATAGTTCTAAAAGCTAAAGGCGTAATACCTCCCAGTGAGAGAATGCACCTGGGTAATGCGGACAAAACGTGGGCTAAATGGGTCATTTTGATGGGCAAAGACGTGAGCAAAAGGGGTTGAAATGCTACATAATTAACCCACTTTACCCACATTGGCCACTTTTTCCCCGTTTGCCATGTCCCAAAAAATTTTATTGTCCCAGTTTACTCATTTTTCAACGAACACTACCCATGTTGATTCCGAAAACAGCTCACTTTTTCCAACTTTGCCTAATTTCGTTCGGAAAACTGCCGACGTTTTAACCCAGATATCTCAGGTCCAAAGAAAATTAAATGACAATCTGTTATTAATTTATTTTGACCAGTGTGTAGTATCGAGTATCCCGTATCAAACTAGATTGATTTAACATAATTATTTCATCTTTTACAGATACTTGACGAGTTTGTTATACAATCATTGTCTTAAGGATGGTGGTAAGTGATTGTGATTTTAGATGCATGAATTTCGTCACACTTCTTTCCAATATCCAATATCGTTTTTACGAGCTAGTACAAACTAATTTGATTTCTTTGTGCTCGCCTCTTGATTGTGAGGTATAGGTTCCTGATCTTCGGTAAACTTCTGCGTAACTCGTCCCGCCACTCGACTGTCGTAGCTTTGGTTGACTCCAAAAGGAGTAGTGCTGGGATTAATTATATGTGGTTTGTAGTATGAGGTGTGTTAAGACTGTTACTACTGTGAATGAAGTTGATCCTTTCACCAGTTAATCCTCCGGTATCGTCGTCAAGAAAAAAGAGATAATAATAATAGATATAATTAGTGAAGTTATTCAGGCTAACAGACAGAAAAAGAAAAAGAAAACGTAACAACAGTCAGCTGATTAAATTTGAAGAATAATATGAATAATATATATATATATTTATATACATATATATCGGTAATAATGATAATAATAATAATAATAGGTGCAGTTAAAGTTGTCAGGAGAGTAAGGCGAGAGAGAATGTAAACAAGTCAAAAGACGAATTTAGTTGTCTACCCCTGAATGGTGTATGCGACTTAAAGGCCATTCGGATGCCAATTAACTTATTAGCGTTAGCTTGATTTGACTCTATTCTGATGGAATTTTAGTTAAACTGACGAATGATGACGTTACCAGGGATTCTGACTTTCTCAAAAAGTTTCAGAAGATGCGCAGGGATAAACCGGAATTGTAATTGAGCACTTATACAGTAAATGCATTATATTGTTTATCCAGTGTAGCTATTTTGGTGGAAATCTGGGGGATAAGTATTCAGATACGTTGTTTATACACTGATGCTATTGACCTGGTGTTCCATGACTCCTCCTCTCGTTAGTTTGTGTATTCAAGTGAAGTCAGAATCAGATTATACGGATGGAGGGTTCTCGTTACCTATGTTAATCCTTGCAATATACATCTCTGCAGAGATCTAATTTCTCTTCCAAAGCGTTGACCGATAGAGCTGTTACTACTGAGTCAAGTTAGGAGTTCCAGTGCGTCGGTGGCATAGCGGTTAGGATTTTCGCCGAACATGCCCATGGTTCGAAGTTCGGTCCCCTGTCAACGCACATTTGATATCAATAGTCGGCCCGCCAAATTTGGGCTACCGATATCACATGCTGAAAATTCCATACTTGTACCAAAAAGTACTGTGTGGTTTTAAGCTGTAATCAAAATATAAAAATGCATAAGATAAAATCCTGTAGGGAGAGAAGATATTTGAAACGTCAATCCCTGAATCACCCTTTAATATACGGTATGCCAAAATTAAGTCGCCTTTCTTCCTTCGTTATGATAATGGGAAGAGATTTCAATGCTCCATCGTCTTATCATAAGGAAGGTGTGAGATACCACTAATTGATTTGGTTCTTATCCTCCGTACTCTTTCCAGGATGTGTGCCTGCTTCCTGAAGCATGGACTCACCGCTTGTATGCAGTATTCTAAATGCGGTCTGACATGTGTTGCATAAAGTACTTGGGACATACACTCGTCCAGTGGTTTTAAAGCCCTTCTGAGTGCTCATAGCATTCGAAAAGCCTTAGCAGCGGCCCCATTACAGTTTGCCGTTGTCTTTATGTCGTGGCTTACAATAATTCCTGAGTCGTTTTGTTCCTTAACATCTGGCAGTTCTTTCCCACAAGGAGTACGACGCGTAAGACCTCTGACCTAGTTGCATTATCGCGCTTTTCTTGGAATTGATTTCCAGACTCCAAAGGTTAGCCCATTCAGCTAACTTATCTAGATTGTTTTGTAGTACCAACCTTTCATCGTTACTGTTTACGGCTTTACATATCTTAATATCGTCCGAAAATAATAAGGAAGATGAGGTAAGAATTTTCGGCAGTTCATCTGCGTATAATAAGAATAGCAGGGGGCCAAGTACAATTCCCTAAGGTACTCCACTCAGTACTGCTTTCGACCCTGACAGTACACCGTCAACATTGAGACTGTTTTGTACCATGAATATAGGCAGACTGTTTTATCAAACAGACAATCTTTACATTACCAGTTGATCGCTATCCGTTAATATTGTCATTCCAGTGGCGACTATGTTTTGTATATCCACCAGTTATCAAGTCTTCAGAAGATTAGCGTTCACTTATATTTTACAACTTTTCTCTTAAACGACAGTAGCACAAGTGCAAATAATCGACAGACGAGGTGGAAATCTTTTGCTGTAACTGGAGAGTTTCTAGTTTACTCACAAATTCCATATGATGTAATCCTCGAGCCTTCATGTGGTTGTGGACTAATTTAGATTAGTTGGTTCAAAATAGTTTAAGAAAGAAAGCTTAAAGTGTGCAAGTATTGTATCATTGATAACATCTCAAAACCGCCTGAGTATAACGGTCTTAACGAGCTGGCATGAAGTTTAGATAGGTTACTTGAAACCGGTAGTACGATACGTAGAGATTTCCGGATATCTCAAGAGAATCACGTGGTTGTCGCGTTGTGAATCATATATTGTCAGTGTAGTAGGACACTCTTTCTTACCTAAAGTCATCGTGCTGAGTTATAGCTTATGAGGTAAGAATTTCTAAACCGTTATCACCTTTTTGATGCCACCAGGAGTGTTTACTACGCCTGTAACCGAAGATATATATGTTTATTCTGGCCGGCTGGAGTTATGATTGCAGTTTAGCCGGTTGCAGTGTATGACTTATCAATGTACTTCTACTTATTTCATGCTTGTCCACTCGTGTATAGTTTTTCGCATCACAAAAGACAGTTGAAATGAACCTTTTTGAAGGGATTGTTGGAATGGTATTTGTTGTTTTCTTGTTATTATACAATTCCCTTATTTGCGCAACATATATGTGAATTAAATCCGTTTTCACCATTACACAGGACTTGAAAGAAGAGAATCACAAGTTATTATCCAAATTGGACGTACTAGAAAAGATGGAGATTGCGTATCGTGATGAGATAGAAAGTCTTAATGAACTTATTGCTTGTTTGAAACGTAAAAGTCCAGGAGAATTCCGGAATATTGATGATCGCCAGTCAGAGAAATTAAGCAAGAAAAACCGTCTGGCTGAGAAGCTTAGCGCTGCCGAAAATTTGGAGGCTGACCTGTTAAAACGATTACGTGCTCGTGAAAATAAAGTGGACGAAATTTGTATGGTTAGTTTATTTGTTGTGGTTATTTTTGAACATTTGAATGAGATCTAAAGAGAGACTTCCTCCATTCAGAACAAAAGTGTAGATAGTTGGTGACAGTTTTCTTTCAAACTGATGGGGCATT
The DNA here is from genome assembly GCA_944472155.2 of Trichobilharzia szidati. Lineage (NCBI taxonomy): Eukaryota > Metazoa > Platyhelminthes > Trematoda > Strigeidida > Schistosomatidae > Trichobilharzia > Trichobilharzia szidati. The sequence continues at coordinate 95,274,389 of OX235274.1, read as the reverse complement.
TATTTCGATTCACTTGAACTGAGAAGCAGGAGAGCGTTTTTACAGTTTAGGATTTGCTGCTTCAGTGTATGCTGTAACTTCAACGTGACAGTTAGGTAAACCGATGTAGGGCATTCCACAAAGGTGTATCTGAGCTGCGTCTCATCACTCATCTTCTCATGTTGTATGCTGAGTCTGTGAAGTGTTACAGTAGTCAATTCAGAGAATTATAAGAGTAGAACTTTGCATAAAATTGTACTAATTCAAGTTGTCACACTTTGTAAAAGCATATAAAGTTTGGGGAAAGGTTATTAAGTGGAATATAATGAGTATTCCTGGAACGTAGATGATCACATAGAGTAGAAAGCTGTCTACCTTTGGGAACTATTTAGAGCAATGTCAGTATTTGTGAACAGAGTTATCACATTGAAGTCCGGTTCGTTGGCAGTCTTCTTATAGTTGTCATCGTATCACTTCTCTCTCTTTGTTGTTGTTTCTTATGGATCCTTGTATTGCAGTATCTCCTACCAATAAGTTTGTTCTGCCTTTTAGATCATCACCTTTATTTAGTCTTCTTTTCAGTGGAACTGTAGCCGTTTTACGGGTGCTTTTGTATTCAGACTGTGTAGTATTTTATCGGTTTTATTACCTTTAATGGGTTTAACTAATCCAAATGAGTTGAGTTGTCTTGGTTTCAGTATAGCGACCAGGAATCTTGACGAGATATGCATTGGTGTGTTTGTGAAATCCAAAATCGCTCTGATGGGATAGGTCTCTCTATGTAGTATTGTCACACAGTCTATCCAATGTGTAATACGCGATTTTGGCATAATTTCAAACCATATAGGCTTGCCAATCGTTTCCTCTCATTGTCTAACTACTTTTCCCGCCTGATCGTTTTGTTGGTGATAGTTTTCGATAATTTGGTCACTAAAAAATAGGTTCCGGATTGTAGATGTTCATTCTTCCCAGTTTTGTGAAGGATTGCTGGTGTATTTCTTTCTTATGTGTAAAGGGTTACTATGCAGTTTGTCTTCGTTATTAAATATGTAGGAGTAGTGTTTGACATCTAATTAGCAAACAATACTGTTTCATTATGGGTTAGTTTATCACGATTATCGCTGTATTAGGTTGTGTAAAATTCAACTCTTGTAAATGCTTGCATTCTTTTTCAGGATTCTAACACTGGAGCTTTAAATGAAGTTAAACTATTAGAAAATGAACTGTCCGAAATGAAAACAACTGCACAAATGAATACATCGCGATTGTGTCGATGTATCGAAGAATTAGAAGAGGACTTTTGTTGTGTACAGAGTTATAAAGATGAATTAGAGCAGAAGTTAAAGGTACGAGTGAGTAATTTTAAAGTGTGTAGTGTGCGTATCGCGTAAATATATATATATATACATTTAAAGCCTCCTATGAAGTGAAGTCAGCTCTAAGCCGTTTCACTCTGTCCTTAAAGTAGGAGAAGGAGTACAGAGGAGTAGTGTAGCATCACCTTACATTTGACAGGGACGAATCCCATGTCAAACATGCTGTGATTTCTGCTCGAGGTATCCAGAGGAGTGCGTTGTGTCAGTGTCTTTACTTCTAAGGTCCGTATCATGTGAATACACTTTTTTAACAGTAAACAAAAATATGCTCACCTTTCCATCTATGTAGATATAAAAAATAGGTAGAATCTAGATTTACGAGTTGATCACGGATTGATATGAGTTAGAGAACCATTGAAAACCAGCCACAGGGAGTACTGGACAGCTGTTTCACTCTAGTTTGGGAATCATCGGCAGTACGCACCCATTGGGGTTCGAGTCCAGGATCTTCCGGTTACAAGGCAAGCTCGTATACCACTCAGCCACTGGGACGCGATTCAATGGCTCATGATTTCTAACTTCTATCAATTCGTAATCAACTCGTAAAAGCAAAACTAATCCTTACAAACCAACTATAGAGAATCTAGATTATTGGATCGACTCAAAGTTGAATTTGCATAGAAACGCATCTTTGAGCACACACCATTTACATTCTTGGGAACGTCATCACTTAATATTACTGTTTAACACTGTGTGATTTATCGAAATAAAACCTTATCCATAATGGAGTTATACTCTACCACAGTGCCCAAGTTTTATACTTACTTGAATAATGCTTTCTTAGGATGTTAACTCAGTAGGGATCTTTTGCTTACTGTTTGAAGGATCTCTAAGTTGTTGGTTATTGTATAGTTACATTCGTCTTAGTGTAAGGGGAATTCCATTCCCCTGCCCATTGTATTTGATCCAAATTATGAAATATTTCGTTTTCACACTTTCAATTATACGTGATTCGAATTTCGAATAATGAGACAGTTTTTTCTAAACCTTATATTTCTATTCGATTAAGGAATGTCAATCGGAATTAGAAGACGCTCAAGCTCAGTGGGAAACCTTCCAAATTCAACCGAATCCCACGATGTCTCTATTTTCTGAAGTTAGTTTATAACGAATGCAATGTTTGGTTAAATGTATTTCTGAAGATATTACATTTATATATTTCTTGTATTCAACAGAGAGAAGCGTATTTAGACAGTTTGCACTACTTTTTTTCTTACTGTTATTACTAGTACTTTTGTTGTTATCATCAGCAGCACTTAGTTATAAATAATTCACTACTGGTCCCAGTATGTAGCGGTGTGTATCAGTTAAATTGTGTTCCATTAGTATTTGGAGTCAATGCATCGTATTTAACTAAATGAAGAGTATTCGATTTGTTGGTTTTGTGACGATATGAGGACTTTGACTGATTCATCTGTGATTTTACAGTTCAGGAGATTGTTTCTACCTGGAGAAGATTAGTTGTTATCACTGAGAAACCACCATTGTTGATCTTCACCATGTGGTATACATTCAATAATACCCAAACTGTTTTCTGTACTCAAATACGTATCCTGTTTGTTTGCCTTCGTAAAATGTTACGATAACACTTAAGATATGTGCATATAAATGTTTCATTACGGAATGTGTCAGATATTAACTTGAGGTACTAAATATGAACAGCGAGTCAACTAGTAAGGTAGAATGTGATGATGCATAATTATTAATACTTAGAATAAAATGATTATTATTATTATTGGTTGGGATTTCGGCTATATGCCAGGACTACCAAGTACAAAAACTCCACAATACCTTATCTGGCACAGTTGTTATGTGATGAGAAATCCGTTAGGTATGACACAATCAACTTACTGCGGCACTCTAACAAATAGTTCCCATTAGCTTTTGTTCTCCTTTCTTTGTAACTATTATATTGTTGCTCACATATTCTATTACACACTAATTTTATATTTCATATCCTGTGGTGCATTGTTTAAATATGTGAATGCAATGCTTTTCTTTTTTTATTTCTTTTATTTATCTTTTTTTCCTTTTGTTGTTGTTGCTTTTTATTTATAAAATCTTATAAAAATTTATGAGGTAATTAGATGCAATATTGTAATGCACGCTGAAAATTCCATACCTGTACCACAAATACTGTTTGGAATGAAGCTATTATTATTATTATTAGTGCATTTACTGGCTATTTGTATTCTAGTATTCATGGATATATTACTGTATAGCCTGAAGTTGTTGAAAATAGTTGTTCACGCGAAAATCATCTTGTTCTGATTATATTATAGGGATATTTAGAGCGATATTTTGTGTCGTTATTTAAAATGTGTGCTATTTTCTCGACACAAATTGTTGCGGATCGAAGGAAGTATGCCTGACTGAATCTCAGTATAACATTCAAATATAATAATATTTACAGAGAATCAACCTGTGTTTAAATAAATTTCAGGTTGATAAAGAACGCATACTTGTCGAACAAATGGTCGTTAAACAGAATGAGAAAATCAAAGAATTAAGACGACGCTTGAATAATATGCCTGCAAAGCTTGCGTCTTTACTTGTAAGTTATAAATGAGCTTAAAATGTTCGCCCTCTAATATAATTAGCAATATTGTGTACCTTCCTGTCATCGGGCTATTTTGTTTCTCGACAACATCAAAGTAAGTGTTCCAAGGTGAAATCACTCGCAGTACACCGTCATACATAGGCATACTCGTTTGCTTATCGTGATAAGACTATTGTGGTTGTTGCGAATTTCCGGATCTATGCAGCAATAATAATACTGGACTTGTAGATTTGTTCTTACTATTTCTTCAATGCAACGATAATATGTGACTGACCACTTGAACTATTACCACACCGAGAAGACTGAAAAGGTAATGGTTTATTTCTTTATTCAAAAAAAGCAATATCACTGGAAATTGCAGCTGTGTTGTTTATTTTACATAGCCAATAAACTATTAGTTTATTATATGGAAAACTATGTTTTGGCTGGCTAGTATGTGTCGATAAAAGTCCACTGACCTGGTCCTTTACCTGTCTTTGAGGTTAAAAGTCTGATATGAAGGTCATGTAAATAATGAGGGATAGTAAACCTCTTTGTCTCCTACCAAGCACTAATGACATTCAACTATTAGGTTTTATAGACGTGGGGATGCAAAAATATGGATACAGTTGAATGAAGTGTTGATTTCATTTATATTCGGTGTATCCGACCAACGTATTTTCATCACATTGGGAAAGCACTTAGATGGATGTCTTCTTTAATCTAGATATATTTGACATTGTTTTTAAGCAAGTAGTAACAATTTCAGTATATATTGAACAAACGGCTCTGATCCTACTGGAGTTCTAAATGCTAATTGCACTATATGTCTAGTTTTTGAATGAATGAATGAATGAATGTCATCGTGGTTTTCCAAAGTGAATATTACAATGCTCATTTCTCACGCTTTTTTTCATGACTTGGACGTTTTCATTTTTCATATGGTGCCTACGTAAAAATAAGGCTGCAATACGGGTGGATTCGTGTCCATACACGGAGATAATGGATATTTTACGTGCTGAAATTGAAGATATACGTTGGGAAAATGAAAAACTTCATCGAAAAATGAAAGATTATGAAGAATTAAAGTTGTTCAGTTAATTTCTATTTATTTATTAAGTATTCAGTTGTTTATATAATCGATAGGAAATACAAAAAACGTACTGTGGAATTTTCAGACTAAAAATTTGTTCTAGTAGTAGTACAGTTGGACTGTCTTTATTTGACTGTTATGAGAATTTTTCGGCTCAGATCAATTTACTATACTAGCTTAACTTCATTTTCAGATAGGTAGGTGACAACTGTTAGTTCCATAAAGCCATGTATAAGTTTCAGATGATTCTGTAAAAGCAATTTAAAAACACCTTTTTTTAAATCATGGTCCCGGTGAATTATTCTAATACACATACACAGCCTAGGTTATAAACATTCTGTTAACATATTGTTAGTTTTTCTCCTCAAGATTTACTTCAGCAGAGCCCCCCACCCCGCCGCGCCCCCTCTCTCGATTAGTATTCTTATTCTCTTTTTCCGTCAGTGCATGAACAGAAGTAAATTTTCAACGTGGAATTCTTCCTCCAGCTGCAGCAGTTCAACGTGCACACAATTCATCAAGCACTACTATCAGTGCATAGTGAAAATGAATATTTTTAGAATAGATTTTGTACAGGTTACCCATAGTTATTTATGTACTCAACTTACTCTGTTTTATTCTTTTTATGAGTGTTAATCGAATTCGTGACTACACACAGTCTGTTGTCTTCGTCACCTCCAGATAGCATTTAATAAGTGTATCTTATGGGAATAAGTATTTTTCATGACCAAGTAACTTTTTTAGTTTTTGCTGTCACTTATAATGTGTTAAATATTTTTGTTCATTTTAGGCGAAGAGGAAATGCGAGAAATCGCTGGAATCTCCTGAATCGCCAAGGGATGCTGAAAAGGCCGAGGCTGCTATTATGTAAGATAAAATTTAGATATTTTTACTTAATTCAAACTGTTGTTTTTAATTTATCCACTGTTTTTAATTCTTTAAATACTTATTGATAAAATAACTAAAGGGTTTTCTTCAGAAAGTTAAATGTCATGTGACTATTAGACTGATAAATCACAAACTAAACTAATATGCAAAATAAGTAATTATAATAATGTAAGCTAATTGAGGCAGTATTTTGGTCAGCAGAAAACCAGGAAGTTTTTTCGAGATTCGAATACGCTTGTCTTCCTTCAGTGGTACTAAGTTGTATAAAAAAATAGTTAGCGTCTGAGTATGTCGATGAATAATGCTTATGATGATGCATAGTCAATTTAGGCGGCTAGGAGACGAGCGAATACATGAACTGGTGTCAACAATCGATAATTTGCATTCATGGATGATTGGTAATGTTTTGTCCACATATATGATGGCACTGTGACCTTGGTCAATTAATTAATCAGGCTCTTTCACTTATTAGAAATATCAGATCTGTGTATATAGTATACATGTGCTGCCGCCTCTACGTGGCAACTCACCACTTCGTAATTATTATTTATAGCTTAATACTATTTACAGGGATTAAAAATCAATCTTCTGAATTATCACTTTTATTTACAATCGGGTATACTAAGGTGTATTCATCACAAATTGAGTTCTCAATTAATGTATAGAAACAGTGAATTATCTAACTTAAATTGATTGGTTAAGTTAATATGAGTAATGCCTTCATTGACAAGTAAAGCATATTTAATGAAATCTATCAAAGAAATCAGGATAATCATCAAGAGTCATTTTAATAAATAAATAAATAAAAAAACTCGTTGTTGGTGCTGTTGAAAATGTAGTTCCACTCTTTTCCACTTTACTTTATATAGTATTATAGTAGAAGTTTCCCAATCTTTCTTTTTGATCAAAAGATTTAGTTGTATGTCAGCCATAGAAATTATGCTTTTTGACAGGGATCTACACTCTCTTCTGCAAAACAGTTTTTGTCCCATCTGTTTCTGCTTATTATAAAGAAAAATTGTGTGATAACTAAGTGTGCCTTTCCTGTATAAGCTTGACTGGTATAATAATATGTAAAGTTGTAGACTCAATAACGCCGATGCGGAGGTTAAGCGGTGCGAGAAAACCAGGTAGGCCTTAGACCAGGAAGAGAGAGAGTGTTTTGATGGTACCTTTGCTCTTCAACAAATTGTGGAACATAGACATGCTTACCAGTGTCCAACACTGCCATGTTTTGATTGGGCACTAGTAACTAGTGTGATGCGTCTAGTCCTTTCTTTGGTGCAGACTGAATTCTATCAGTCACGTTTGCAATGTGGCCACCATTCTAGGTAGCTCGTCATCACGGTGAACTCCTACAGGAGGTCAATCGCAAGCCCGAATAGTTCAGTGGTAACGTCTATGACTGCAGCACTGAGTGACGCGAGTTCGAATCTCAGAAGGGACATGAGTTCCTTCAAGGTCGCAGATACGCCCCACTGACGAGTGCCAACTAGCACGAAACCTAGGTCAAGCAAGGCTTCCTGCGGCCGATTGCCTCCAACCATCTAATACTGCCACGTTTCATCGATATAAGGATAAAATTTGGGCACTGTGGTTGAGTATAATTCCATTATGGATAAAATCTATTCACAGTGTTATACAGTAATATTATTTACTGATGACCACGTTTCGAGCACAATTTATTACTGCTCATAATCATATCCACACTTGGTTTTAGGCATATAGGAATGTATAGGCTGTCTGGTTGGTGTCCTCGAGGTGATAAGAACAAATGGCTGGAAACTATTGATGATATGGCTCGAAATCGTTGTCAATGGCGCAGAAGCATTCACACTTTGGGATGTACTACACCGTCATGTTCTCCCATGTCAATATTTTTCCTCTTGCATATTTCTGCTTATTATGATTCTTTTGAAATTATTTTTTCTCTTTGTTGTTTACCTTGATGTGCAACTGGAACTACTGTACTTGTGTGCAAAGTTCTATGCTATAACTCTGTTAGTCAGTATTGTACACAAAATTAATCCAATCTCATATCATTTTCTTCTCCATAGGGCAGTGGAATAGTTAGTCTAAATAATCTTTTTTTGTTATTTTTTTGCGTTTTCCTAATTGTAAACACCACCTTACTTTTGTTAATGACATGCTGTCAACCTCTCTGTCTATCTGCCACTTACATGGTTCCACAATTTCTTTTGTAGGCATTATTGTAGGAGTTTAGAACTTGATCAAGAAAAATCCCTCGAAGACACTGATCTCGTTCAGCAGAGGATAACAGAACTTGGTCATAAACAACTCAACCTGAGAAGAGAATTACGTTTTCTCAAGGACGAGAATTCTCGTTTGTCGACACAAGTCACTGAAGTTAAGGCGCAACTTGATGCTCTGCAGAAAAAGTGAGGCATCTGGTGATAGTGAAGCCTTCAAGAAGTGTTCTTCATTGCAAAAATGTACTTTTCAGAATATAAACCTTCATAGGGGAATATTTATTGGTACTTCTTTCTCTTAAAAACGAAGAAAATTATTTCCATCCCACAGACTATGTGATAATGTTTGTTACTGGCCCGATCACCAGTAATGCTTTTCTTTCCTTAGAAATTATTATTATTATTGTCATTGTTCGAATGGTAAACTTACTTGACAATAATTACAACAGTATTCTTCTGACTATTCTCTATGCTACTCCCATTATGTGTTTATTGTACATTTTGTGACACAATAGAAACTAGATTTGTATTCTGTTAGAGTCATGATGTAGTGAATTCGAGGGCGAATACTGCAGATGCAGCGCTGATGTCTTCGTTCAGCTCCCAGGTAAAACAACATGGTGAAATGAGGAACTGTGTTGCATAGCAATATATAAGTTGCTGGCAAATAGAAGTCAACCAGAGAGTTTATTGCAATTAGGTATTTCAGCAGTTGCAACTTATTCATGATTTGAAATTGATCCTTATTGACTCTGTTCACATTAAGGAGAACTAAAGACTCAATACACGGATTTATGTCCTACTGACTTACATAGAAGTAGTGATGTGCGCGTCAAGATAAAAAAGGAATTGAGAGATTTTGAGTAATCGGTAATAAATCTTTCATGGGGTCACGTACTAACGTGAAGTCGTTGGTTCAATCTATGGATTGATCAATGGTTCAGTTGACGAAACCAGCATCTGGAAATGTGAGTGAATGGCTTCATAAGAAGCTGAATCGATCCTCGTCTCTCGTTTCAACCTTATATATAAACGGATACAAAGATAGGTCACGTGATCTAAATTGAGGTTGAGAAAGATGAAGTACGACAGGTCAACACGTCTTTGTGCAGTCGTATTTTGCCATTCACTTGCAAAACATTTGATTGTCGACAGAGATTCTAATGTTGTAATTGTGGAATGTTTAGCTGTTATTTTTGATTTCAACTTAAAGGAGAAGCTCAAGGGACATGTAAATTTTTCAGATTGTTCGATTGGCGTATGTATGAATGCTTACTGTTTGTAACTGAGAGAAGACGTAAGCAGGAACCAACTGTTGACAGTGAATCAAATAATTTGTCAGAATAATTGGTGGTAGGAGCACACACACATAAGCGTAGGACGTGATTGTTTAGCATTTGGTTTGCGTGTGGGATCGAATTGGAAAACTGTAGAACTGGGACGAAAAAGCTATCGACTCTTGATTGATTTTGCAATGGTTGTTTTCGCTCAGTGGCGTCAGCTACTCAGAGATAAATGACCACCTATATTTAATTATCTGATCGTACCATGAGATAAGTACTGGCCAACAGAGAATACAAAGTGTTGTAGACAGTGTGATGATATGAAAGTGACCGAAGTCTCAGTGATGAGAATCTACGAATTGCGTGAAATAAGGTTAAGTAATAGGAAGTATGGCTCATAAATTTTACTCATAACGTTAGTAATATTTCATTTCTTCATGTAAAAGAAAAATATACATGGTATTAGTAGTGTTAATAAACCACTGCTTATTTAAACATTGCAAGTTGAGTTTATAAGCACCTTTCTGACATTTGTGTTTTCACACAACAACTGTGCTAATTATAATAATTATTAGCCGTTTGAGCATAAATTCTTGTGAAATTTCTGCTTCTACCAAAGGACATGCGAAAAAAGAAAGAACAACGTTCAGCAGAATAAACAGGATATCGGGTATCCGACAGGATGTGACTTAAGCCATCTGCTTGCAAGAATTAAAATGTCTATCAATAACAATTAGTCAGTTTGTTGGGGCAAAGGTACACCACTAACCTTGGTGAGGGACTTCTAAATCCTACGCAATATAACATAGATAGTCCTTTCCGAGAAGCGCAGTGAAGAACAAGGCGGAGGGGGGATTATAAATAAGAGTGGGTAAAATGCACGATATATTCAAACGTGAGTGAAGAGGTTGAGTTATGTCAGAAAGTGTCACCTTCCTTATGCAATAAGTGGAATGAAAGATTTTCTTAGGCATCAACAAGATATGAGGCGGCTAACGAAAGTTGGAACAGAAAATGATAACAAGATAGGTATTATTCGATTTATTCGCCACAACAGTAACGCCGAAATTACAACAAACCTGGAAAAGAACCTAAAATTAACAGTCTCACAGTTAGAAGGGTTTGAATTAGGAGCGAATCAATCAGTAAGGCTAAATAAGCACATATTTCTATCTCAACAACCTGCTCACGGAAAAATTGTCAAATTATTCAACAACCCTAATGAAATTTGGGTTGAACACACAGAAAAAATCGAGACAGAAGAGTAGCTTAATCAAACATCAGTGAAAGTAGGATCAGACAATACAGAAAGAGAAGTTGTCATGTAGCAAGAGGGAGGCTGCCAGTGAAATGAATGACAACGGGGAACAATTTGCACACTTATGCGTCTCTAGTGATTTCATAATTAAAGCCAGCGTAGAGAAAATTTTTTTATAGATAATTCGGTTATTGGGGAATTTGTGTTATGTAAAATGGTGGACGTAGTGAAATATGAAATGGCAGACTAGAATGAGACGTGGTGTAGATTATCTGTGTTCGATGATAAACGCAGTGGATGAATAATCAAATAAAGTTTTCTGATGCATACGTATCTTCTTCACTGTTGCGCAAATCTGCTTGATAAAAATCTGTTGTCATATTGTCTTTGCACCATGCCTTTCCAGACTACCTGGATGTGACTAATCCGGTCAGAATTTCGGGTTCCGACGTCTGAGCCACCGTTTCGAGTCATGGCTTGAGCAACCAGGCTATATAACTATCTTTAACGCAATAGGTGTGAAGCATTGTCAACTGACTAGAAATGCAAGTGTTTGTTGAGTAGATGATGGAGGATCTCCAGTTTAAAAAGAGAGTCTACGAAATAAAAGATAATAATGTGCAGCTTCACTTGTAGTTCGTTATGATATAACCAATTTAACAAAGGGAACGAACTGTATAAGATAACGTCGCACTTTTCACATGAGCTGAAGTGTTGTCCATTACTGTTACCGTGCTCTTAAGCTGATGTAAATTCATAGTGGTAAGGAATTGTATGAAAAATCCGTTAAATTTCCGCCTTAATCTTGAACCACACATCTTTTACATCGCTTCATGTACATGCATCAAGTGAAGAATTGAGGGCAAACGTCACGGTTAATGTTACTGCTGTTCAACCTATATTTGCTTTTAACGACAATACTTTAGTTCAAAAGTTATTGCATTACAAATAGGTTTGACGAAAGTGAATACAAATGAAGTAAAAATAATGCAGAAGTTATTGCATTTCTGTAAACCAAATTTTATTAAACACTCTAAAAAAATTACATACAAAAATCCAATGCAGTGTATACATATATTTACATCATTTTTCTCTTTAGAACTAAGAAATGTACTTCATGTATGAAAAACAGCAGCTAACAAAAAATGATTCAATTGAACTGTTTTATGGTCTTATTTTAAGGTATAATTCCAGTGACGGGTCAGCTATATGCCATCTTGATGACTCCAAAAAATTGAAAACTTCGTCTAAATCATCTACATGTCGAGGACCATCACAAGCGGACGACAAGACTTCAGGCTCTAGTGGATGAAAACATAAATCAGATAAAATTTAAGAGAAAAAAATAAAAGCAGATGACAAAACAGCATAGACGAAAAGGTGGTTCATATAGGAATAAAACTTGTGCACTGTGGTAGAGTGTAATTCCATTATGGGTAAATTTTGTTTTGATAAAGTCTCACAGTGTTATACAGTAATATTTACTGATGACCATGTTTCGAGCACAATTTATTACTGCTCATAATCATATCAAGGTAATCACACGACTTCCTAAATTCATTTATATAGTTCCGTTGTTTTTCACTTGATTTGATTGGTAGTAATATTTTCCATATTTCGTGTATGAGTGATGAATCATTCCTATTGCATGTGTTGGGTGTAGATTCGATGAACAAGGATTCAGTAATCAACTTCCCTCTCCACCTACCTAGATTACTTTTTATCCAAACAACTGAATTGACTGCTGTATAACAAATGGATTGAAATTTAGATAAAACATGCTTCGCTACTTATATCTATTTGAATCCACTTTATCAACCAAACAATATTCATTTACTATGAAATATAATTTCTTGCTATTTACTTGTCTTGTGTCATCTGTCTGTCTGTTTTCGACATAGAACTTTGCACATATGTGCGGCAGTTCAAGTCGCCACACTCCCTCCTTGTAGCACACAAAGCAAGAGAAGGAAGTAGGAGAAATGCATATTAGAGACAGTAAACAGAGGTGTGAGACAAAGGAGTAGTAATAACGCAGAACAAAACAGTTTCATTGGAAATCATAAGTCACAAGGAGTGGATGCATCTGCGCCACTGAGAACGATTTTGAGCTATGTCACCAATTGTTTCCAACCATTGGTTTTTACCGTCCCAAGGACCCCAACTAGTCAGGAAGTCTACACCTTCCTACGTGGCTTAGACTAACTGTTGTGGATTTCATTGACTGGTGCCATGTTTTCGTTTAACCGCCGCTAGCTCTTTTCCAGCCTGATCCTATGTTAGTCAGCTAACATTGCCCGTCCGTCGAGGAAGGCGATGACTAGGCATACGTAACACATGTCCTAACCATCTCAGTCGATGTAATTTCACAGCCTCATCGATTGATTTCCCCGCCTTACCTAGCACTCGACGCCTAACCTCAATATTGCTCACCTTATTATACTACTTCACACGGGAGACAGAATGCAGACACATATGATCAAAGACAACTAGCCAGCCTTTTCATGTCTTCTCCTCTCAATGGCCAGGTCTCACAGCTAGCCATAAAGGAGGAAGGAGCGGACTGCTGAGCAGTACACACGCCCTTTAGTCGATAGCTAGCCGGATATCACGTCTACACCAGAGACAGCGCAAGCTTGCCTATGCGGCACTAGCCTTCTGTATCCGTGCTGACATTTCGTCAGCGATCAACCCGTTGGGGCTGGCTGATGCAACTTCCCAAAAAGGTGGGATGGTTAACACGTTCTGCTACTTCACTACCTATCTTCAAGCTAGGAGTCAATGCAGACCAGTAGTCCTCTAGCGTCATTTGTTACTTGAAGGGAGCGAATCGCATGCCAAACATTCACAGATTTCTGCTCCCAAAGGTTCTCAAAAGACTCTGCATTTTGTCAGCGTTTTCTCCGAGAAGTACCACTGACTCTAATGTCAGAAAGAACAAACAAACTGTAGATTCACCATACATCGAAATATGTGTAATTTATATAAAAACTTATCCATGCCTGTAAAATTGGTATGTTCCTGCATGAATAGGAATAAATATATATTATTATTATTATTATTACATCTTCGGCATACTCTAGGTCAACGAGACCATTCCCAACCCGGTAACAAGTCAGTCCTGGCCTGAGTCGCTGAAGTCATTCGGGGTTAAGTCCGTCAGTATATCTATGATGAAATTAAACAGAAATGGGGAAAGTGGCCATCTCTGACGGGCACCACTGGTTGCCACCACTTCAGATGGCAACTCTCCGCAGGCTTTCACCTGGCTGACTAAATGAGTTCGTGTAGAGTGCCTTGATCATTGAGATTTATTTTCTCGGCATTCCCTTGAAAATCAAACACCACCTTAATACATTTCGGTCGACAGAATCGAATGACGTTTTCAGGTCAAGAAATATGACGATTGTTGGACGCCGATAAGTATGCTTATGTTCCAGAATCTGGCGAAGAGTGAAGATGTGATCAATACACCCTCTTCCTGGTCTAAAGCCTTTCCGGTTCTTTCGTGTCAGTTCTTCCAGAGCACTGCTTAGTCTACGCATTACTATTGAGCCTAAAACTCCATATTAGTCAAGTTAATCTCCCTGTGATTATCATAGGAACAATTGTCTTCCTTCTTGTATGTCGGGATAATCAATGAATTACACTATCCGACAGGACTATCTCTGATTCCCAGACTCTGTCTATTACCTTATTAACTCAGACAGTTAACTGTTTCCACCGTCCTTAAACACCACCTCTGCAGTCATTCCATCAGGTCCCACTTCTTTGCCTCGTTTCAGACTACATACAGCTTTTGTAACCTTACTTAAGAACGGAGGACCTGTGTTTATATATTCCATTCATGGAAGTGTTGAATGCTGGGTAAGCTGAGCGTGGGTGTAGGCCAACTAAATTACTCCTCAAAGTGTCCTTTCCAACACCGCTCGACCAAGGTAGTAAAACGCTGTCTACAGGCTAATGCTGACCGTCTGTTATCACGGTACTGATGGAGAGCGACTATTTGATCTATGCACTTGCAGTTAGGTTTGCGAATATTTGTTGCTATCTGTTAGAGATTAGACGTAAGATGAGTATGGAAACTGATATTGTAGAGACTATGGTAACTAGACTAATCGCCCCGAGGACATAATATGGAAAATTCCGACGGTGATATGAAAGAGATTGTGTAAAGAGGAAATGAAAGGTTATAGACAATCGTGAAGCCGACTAATAAGTTATGCAGAGAACAGTAAGAAATGCACAGAAGTGCTGTAGAAGCCCGATATTTTACTCGGAACCCACGGGAATAATGATTAAATAATAAATTATGCTTGCACTTTTTTGTGCTCAAGAGCTTCAGGGAATGGATTTCGGTACATCCATTAGTCCTTTCAAACCATTTTTTAAGGAACAGAACAGCTAATACTGTTTAAATAACAGAAATAAGTTACAGACCTTTTCAGAACGAGTAATGCTGAGACAACTGTTCTTTAAATACTATTTTAATATCTTCAGAGCATATAAAGCTCTTCCATTTGTCCTTCACTTGCATGCACAGACCACGGCACTAGTCACTATTCAAGCAAGTGCTTTGCAGGCAGCAACAGTCCTCTACTATATCCTTAGGAAGTTAACATGTGGTGATACCGTCTATTGTTCAATTAAGTTTGTAGCAGACTACACCTGTGTCTGAAATTAGTACTGTCTAGGAACACATAGTTATCTGAACATATTTGTAATAAAAGATCAGTATTATGGAATCTGCGAGTTAGAACTGTGTAGGTGTTATCTGAAAGCTTTTCCATCTGACGTATACTAAATAGTCATGCATGGAAATTTCCCCATATCTACTGATCAGCATGCGCCACCCTTCCCTATACCTCCAATGGCCATTCTACTTGTTAATAGTGACTACTAACTATATAGAATGTTGTGAGCTACATAGTTAGGGAGATTAGGGTCATGTGTTGTATTGAGTAGTGCGTTTAGAAGATATGTCCGCCTCTGAGTTATATTTCCATCAATACGCACTACATTCTCGTTCTCATGATAAATTTGTTAGCAGTAATTATTATCAGTACCTATATTTCGTAAGGATGGTATATAACGAAACGAGCTAATTCAGTAGTCAAAGCCTAGAACTAACCGTTAAAATTGAAACAGGTGCTGATGCAAGTGGAAACTGATTATTCGAAAGTCGAAACATCACGAAGTGATAAAGTTTACATGTGAATGGTTAAGGTTATTTATTTAGAAGTGATGGTAACTTTTTGATGGTTTAGGGGATGCTTTTAGTGATAGGAACATAGATGGGACAGTGTAAGTGAGTAACAAAATAACTGGATAAGCAACATCAACCGGCCAGTACGCACATATTTTGAAGTAAAACACAATTAGGCAAAGTATTTCGGAGAATATAGTTGAGCAGTCTCCTGAAACTACTAACTTAGTGAGTAACTACATTTGTCTTTGAATTGAGACTGAAAGCAAACGGCATATTGGTAGGCTAAATGATTATCATTATTTATTTACGTTAGAATAAGTTTATCCGAGTACTATTTCACTCATAATTCTGTCTTTTGAATAACCGCGTAACATGGCGTTAACTTCTGGTTTTTAATTACTAAGTAGAGTTTGATATCCTTAAGGGTTTCTTGATAAAAAGATGAAATTGTCGCCGAAGTAAGTCAATATGTTCACATCTAGAAAATATTTAGATTTGAAGTTGTTTTTTCTACTACCACAACACCAGGTGACTCACCAATTAGTCACAAAATAAAACTGGATCTGCCAAGACAGTGTGCTCCGGACTTCTAGATATCGTGAAGGAAGAACTATGTCCATAGTTTAATAGGATTAGACGCATGATATCAATTCGAAACTAGGTAACTACGATTCGCAGCTATAGAAAACACCACGTTACAATCTATTCCCTTAGTCATGTCAGTCAATGTGACATCAGTTAAAACTAGAGAAGGAACACCGCCGGTTTTCAGAAAATCCATTTGTGTTCCTTAATATAATGTACATTCCGTAATTATAGGCAAACTAGAGAATGCATCGAGTCATTCCATATATACGAACAATAATTGAGCGTACAACGGAGGGTCGATTTGAAAGAATGCCTGATCGAAATGGCCCAGAGTTCACATGAAGTAAACGTGAAGGAACGTGTGTAAAGCGTCGCATTTCGCCAGCCTTTCGTCTACATGACTCAGTGATTGGCTTCCATATGTAACAGATACTCAGTCCATGAATTCTACTTGCACCTGCAGAAAGTTTACAAGAAAAGAATACCGTGCTGGGATGTTGTGCCGTGTTACACTAGAGTTCCTCAGTTTACAGGTAAATCGCACTTAATGATATCAGTATTACCGCTTTTATATATATTTATTCCTGTTTATGCAGGAACATACCAATTTTACAGGCATGGATACGTTTTATATAAAATACACATGTTTCGATGTATGTTGAATTTACAGTTTGTTTGTTCTTTCTGACATTACAGTCAGTCGGAACAGTCTGCAAAATAGTCTGTCTGTGTAACACATAAAGAGATATAGAAATATTGTCTTCGCATTAACAAAAAGCCAGACATCAGATGAATGTAATACAAATATCTGGGAAAAATAAAGCTTGAAGTCGATTCTCCTATATAACTTTGTTGTGAACAGCATCCTTGAGATAAACTTTATTGATGTATTATTTTGAGTCAATAATGTATTTATTCCATTTTCTCAGCAGTCTAATCGTGGTTTTATAATAGGAAAGATATTTGATCGTGGATACGAAAACTAGATAAGGTCATGTTGGATTGTTTTACTGCATCAAATGGGGCCGAGGTCGATTCTAGAACTATCCATTGGCGCCATTTGCGTCAGCATGGCAGACTGTACATGTAAGTTGAGTAATACATTGGAAACTGTTCGAAAACCAGTTGCTTCTTTATTTCAGATCAAGAATACTCCTTGTACAGAATGTTGGCCAGCGTTTTCAAATGGTAGCATCGGATCGTTCATGGAATTTGAGTTTGAATTTACTTAAATGGTCATTTCAGTTTAGATGTTGGGTTGTTCGACCTCGACCACGAGGTATATAGGAGTGCAGGCTTAGTAATATAATCCCAGAAAGAGAAAGTATGTGAACACGGAAAGAACATTGATATTTTGTGTATATATAAATGTTTATAAATGTACATCATTGTATAGTAAACCAGGTCAGAGAACACTTTTAATTGCAAATTAGAATATATTCACTTCTTCAACTAAGAGATTATCTTTTTACAGAGAATGTTCTCAGGATTTCCACTTTTACTTTGTAATTCAAAGATATCATGAAGTTACTCACTAGGGTAGTAGTTGCAGGAGACCGCCTTCAGTGGAAACTGTTTTAAGGCAACTACTTAGCTGTTGATAATGCGTCATAGGAGTAAGCAGCGTACGTTGATTGCGTCTAAATATATTGAACGCTATCTAACCGGTCAAATCGTAGTTCTTACATACTAGTTAGTCTTATAAATGATGAATGTACAGTACAAGCTTCTACTTTGATTCGCATACCTAGCTCATAAGCATTATGCCTACATGTCGTATACATCTAGGCCTGATACGGTGTGTGATGAATTCTATGAAACACGCTAATATCATGATTAAAGCAAGAAGAACAGGTCAAGCAGGATAAAGTGGAATCACCAAAGTCTAATAATAATCTACTTAAATTCTACAAACAGAACTTATAATGCAGAATATAACTCTCAGCGTGTCACAATATTGCATCTGATTTCCTCATAATATAAATTAACCACAGTATTTAATCCACATTTACGGTATAAAGTCAAAAATATTCGAAGTGCAAAATGAGTACAATAAATATAATAATAACAGTGAGTTTGTTTCAAACAGTATGGTCGATTCAGTCTGGAAATTTTAGCATGTTGAAGATTATTGAATCTAATTTTCTGCTGATATAGCATAGCGAGGGGAAAGGCAAAAAATAAGTTATTAGATAGCTTAAATGATGTTTACACCTATGAGAAAATAGACAGAGTATTGAGAGGATAATAAATATAAGAATATTAACAGTAAAGCTTGATGGGATGAGGATGGAGAAAATGGTTCGATCACCAGTGCAAAGAAGGTTAGTTAGTTCGTCTCTGACACCATTTTCATCGCATAAAATAAGTGCCAAATGTGGTATCATTGATGTTTTATACTAAGACGTGCACGGATACGGTCTTTTGAAATGGCTTCTTGTTTAACTGAGGAGATGCAAGGTGAAAGCTGCAGGTAAATTGGATGCTCACAGTCTACCGAAACCAAGTGCCCATCGTTAATGACGATTGTAACGATATGACCGTAGCTCCGACTGCAGCGCAGATGACTTCCTAATCGAGAAGCTAGGCTCCTGGATATCAAATTGTCGAAGTCTCGTAGTTAGCGACTTCAACGCCCCAACAGTTGACTGGACAGGCCTTACAACGCCATCTTTAGGCAACACCTTTGATCAATAACTGCTGGAACATATTATTTTGCTAGTCCTAGTCCAACATGTCATGGAGCCCATGCGCTATGACTCCCAACAATCCTCTTCAACTTTGGAGCTGGTGTTCTCCCATGGTGAGGATGTGGATCTCATACAAAAGCTTCTTCCTTCAGGAAGAAGTGATCGCGCTGTGCTCACTTTCAAGTTCACAGCAACAGCGGCAAGGGCCAAAACCCCAGCACGACCTAACGTCTGGAAAGCCGATATAGATCCGATCCTCTCAGCAGCCAACTCACTGGACTGGTACATCAACCCAGAGTCCCAAGTGGAAGCCGCATGAAACCAATTTAAACAACATAACGCCTAAGTAACTGAACCTTTCATCCCTTGGTCTGTCCTGAAGGATCGGAATCATTGCCCCCTTGGATAAACCGAGAGATTCGTAAGTCTTTACAAATTGTCAGTGTTTTCAAGAGAATGGATGATCCCGATCAATGTAGCAAAATGTGCAACCATGCTCATCGGACAAGCAAGTTTCAGCTCCTACGAACTAGAGGGAATAACACTGCCATAAGTACAGTCTCATTTGGATTTAGGTGCCATAGTTAATCACGATTCAAAAACTGCGCCACATTATCGCGCCGTGGCTGCATGTAGTTTCAGATCCTTATAGGCAATTCTCAGAGCCTTTACCAGGATCACCAGAGATATGTTTACCTCCTTAAGCACATCTCTGGTGCGGTCAAGATTAGAAAACTGAATCTAGGCAGCCAGTCCTTGTCTTAAAGTGGACGCACATATTCCAGAGAGGGTTCAAAGGAAGGCAACACGTATGGTTCTTGGTATGAGTAACTTATCATACGAAGAAAGACTGGATAGTTTAATCTCTCCTCCGTGTGATACCGTAGTTAGAGTGGAGATTTAATCACTATGTTTTAATCTATAAATAATGACTGCGGACCTGCATTATAGGTAAGATCTTATTTTGATAAATGTCACTGTTACACAGTAGTGTTAACTGATAGCCTGACTGATGATGACAAACTATTTCTCATAATCATATGAACAATAGTTTGTGTTTGGAACGTCATCAGTTAATATCACTGTGTAACAGTGACATTTATCAAAATAAAATCTTATCTATAATGGAGTCATACTCTACAACAGTGCCCAATTTCTATATCAATAAGACTACGGACCTGACCTATTCTCTCTTTTCCTTCCCACCAGGTCGGAACAGCCTAGAGGACATAGCAGAAGAGTTCAAAAGCCAAGAAGAAATCATATTGCTGTTGCGTACTGCTTCCTACACCTTGTCATAAACTCCTGGAACCGACTCCCAGAAGAATTGGTGTCCATGACCTCAACTAATTTACTCAAGAAGGGTTTAGACAATCACAGAAATTTACCAGAAAAGGATTAACATAGGCTCCATGCATTCTATCCTCGAAAACGATAAATCTGAAATCTGATACAGATCATTGATACAATTTTCACCTAGAAAAAGAAAAATCTTATTGACTGTGCTCTAGGTCTTCCGATACAGTTTGAAGTAGAGTCTACTTGACTACTTGACCTATCTAAATATGATTGGTCATTAGTATGTACTTTTGTCGAGTGGCGGGATTTACTACGCATAAGTTCACCGAAGATCTAGTACCCCCACCTTAGAATCAAGAAGCGAACTCAAAGAAATCACTGGTTTATACTAGCTCGTAATCAGGATATTGGATATTGGACTAATTGTTTTAATAATATCTACCAATCACAGCGTGCATAAGTGACCTTCAAGTGCTCGGCTTCCCCGTAAGACGTTTGTGCCGCTATCCTCAGTGGTGGAGACAACATAAATATATGATGATGGCATGCTAGTGAGAGAAAGGCTGCGAGTTTGTGGGCTTTCAGAAGTCCGCATAACTAGAATTTGTTTTTTACTTGGTGAATGAATCAGAAGAGTGCCATATATGGCACTATAGTTCTAAAAGCTAAAGGCGTAATACCTCCCAGTGAGAGAATGCACCTGGGTAATGCGGACAAAACGTGGGCTAAATGGGTCATTTTGATGGGCAAAGACGTGAGCAAAAGGGGTTAAAATCCTACATTAACCCACTTTACCCACATTGGCCACTTTTTCCCCGTTTGCCATGTCCCAAAAAATTTTATTGTCCCAGTTTACTCATTTTTCAACGAACACTACCCATGTTGATTCCGAAAACAGCTCACTTTTTCCAACTTTGCCTAATTTCGTTCGGAAAACTGCCGACGTTTTAACCCAGATATCTCAGGTCCAAAGAAAATTAAATGACAATCTGTTATTAATTTATTTTGACCAGTGTGTAGTATCGAGTATCCCGTATCAAACTAGATTGATTTAACATAATTATTTCATCTTTTACAGATACTTGACGAGTTTGTTATACAATCATTGTCTTAAGGATGGTGGTAAGTGATTGTGATTTTAGATGCATGAATTTCGTCACACTTCTTTCCAATATCCAATATCGTTTTTACGAGCTAGTATAAACTAATTTGATTTCTTTGTGCTCGCCTCTTGATTGTGAGGTATAGGTTCCTGATCTTCGGTAAACTTCTGCGTAACTCGTCCCGCCACTCGACTGTCGTAGCTTTGGTTGACTCCAAAAGGAGTAGTGCTGGGATTAATTATATGTGGTTTGTAGTATGAGGTGTGTTAAGACTGTTACTACTGTGAATGGAGTTGATCCTTTCACCAGTTAGTCCTCCGGTATCGTCGTCAAGAAAAAAGAGATAATAATAATAGATATAATTAGTGAAGTTATTCAGCCTAACAGACAGAAAAAGAATAAGAAAATGTGATAACAGTCAGCTGATTAAATTTGAAGAATAATATGAATAATATATATATATATATTTATATACATATATATCGGTAATAATGATAAAT
Organism: Trichobilharzia szidati; assembly: GCA_944472155.2. NCBI lineage: Eukaryota > Metazoa > Platyhelminthes > Trematoda > Strigeidida > Schistosomatidae > Trichobilharzia > Trichobilharzia szidati. The sequence continues at coordinate 95,252,374 of OX235274.1, read as the reverse complement.
AATAATAATAGGTGCAGTTAAAGTTGTCAGGAGAGTAAGGCGAGAGAGAATGTAAACAAGTCAAACGACGAATTTAGTTGTCTACCCCTGAATGGTGTATGCGATTTTAAGTGGATAGGCCACTCGGATGCCAATTAACTTATTAGCGTTATTTTGATTTGACTCTATTCTGATGGAATTTCAGTTAAACTGATGAATAATGACGTTACCGGGGATACTGACTTTCTCAAAAAGTTTCAGAAGATGCGCAGGGATAAACCGGAATTGTAATTGAGCACTTATACAGTAAATGCATTATATTGTTTATCCAGTGTAGCTATTTTGGTGGAAATCTGGGGGATAAGTATTCAAATACGTTGTTTATACACTGATGCTATTGACCTGGTGTTCCATGACTCCTCCTCTCGTTAGTTTGTGTATTCAAGTGAGGTCAGAATCAGATTATACGGATGGAGGGTTCTCGTTACCTATGTTAATCCTTGCAATATACATCTCTGCAGAGATCTAATTTCTCTTCCAAAGCGTTGACCGATAGAGCTGTTACTACTGAGTCAAGTTAGGAGTTCCAGTGTGTCGGTGGCACAACGGTTAGGACGCTCGCCGACTATGTACATGGTTCAGGGTTCGATCATCGGTCGACACTCACCCGATATCAATGGTCGGCCTGCGAAATTTGGGCTACCGATATCACATGCTGAAAATTCCATACTTGTACCAAAAATACTGTGTGGAATCAAGCTATAATAAAGAATAAAAAATGCATAAGATAAAATCCTGTAGGGAGAGAAGATATTTGAAACGTCAATCCCTGAATCACCCTTTAATATACGGTATGCCAAAATTAAGTCGCCTTTCTTCCTTCGGTATGATAATGGGAAGAGATTTCAATGCTCCATCGTCTTATCATAAGGAAGGTGTGAGATACCACTAATTGATTTGGTTCTTATCCTCCGTACTCTTTCCAGGATGTGTGCCTGCTTCCTGAAGCATGGACTCACCGCTTGTATGCAGTATTCTAAATGCGGTCTGACATGTGTTGCATAAAGTACTTGGGACATACACTCGTCCAGTGGTTTTAAAGCCCTTCTGAGTGCTCATAGCATTCGAAAAGCCTTAGCAGCGGCTCCATTACAGTTTGCCGTTGTCTTTATGTCGTGGCTTACAATAATTCCTGAGTCGTTTTGTTCCTTAACATCTGGCAGTTCTTTCCCACAAGGAGTACGACGCGTAAGACCTCTGACCTAGTTGCATTATCGCGCTTTTCTTGGAATTGATTTCCAGACTCCAAAGGTTAGCCCATTCAGCTAACTTATCTAGATTGTTTTGTAGTACCAACCTTTCATCGTTACTGTTTACGGCTTTACATATCTTAATATCGTCCGAAAATAATAAGGAAGATGAGGTAAGAATTTTCGGCAGTTCATCTGCGTATAATAAGAATAGCAGGGGGCCAAGTACAATTCCCTAAGGTACTCCACTCAGTACTGCTTTCGACCCTGACAGTACACCGTCAACATTGAGACTGTTTTGTACCATGAATATAGACAGACTGTTTTATCAAACAGACAATCTTTACATTACCAGTTGATCGCTATCCGTTAATATTGTCATTCCAGTGGCGACTATGTTTTGTATATCCACCAGTTATCAAGTCTTCAGAAGATTAGCGTTCACTTATATTTTACAACTTTTCTCTTAAACGACGGTAGCACAAGTGCAAATAATCGACAGACGAGGTGGAAATCTTTTGCTGTAACTGGAGAGTTTCTAGTTTACTCACAAATTCCATATGATGTAATCCTCGAGCCTTCATGTGGTTGTGGACTAATTTAGATTAGTTGGTTCAAAATAGTTTAAGAAAGAAAGCTTAAAGTGTGCAAGTATTGAATCATTGATAACATCTCAAAACCGCCTGAGTATAACGGTCTTAACGAGCTGGCATGAAGTTTAGATAGGTTACTTGAAACCGGTAGTACGATACGTAGAGATTTCCGGATATCTCAAGAGAATCACGTGGTTGTCGCGTTGTGAATCATATATTGTCAGTGTAGTAGGACACTCTTTCTTACCTAAAGTCATCGTGCTGAGTTATAGCTTATGAGGTAAGAATTTCTAAACCGTTATCACCTTTTTGATGCCACCAGGAGTGTTTACTACGCCTGTAACCGAAGATATATATGTTTATTCTGGCCGGCTGGAGTTATGATTGCAGTTTAGCCGGTTGCAGTGTATGACTTATCAATGTACTTCTACTTATTTCATGCTTGTCCACTCGTGTATAGTTTTTCGCATCACAAAAGACAGTTGAAATGAACCTTTTTGAAGGGATTGTTGGAATGGTATTTGTTGTTTTCTTGTTATTATACAATTCCCTTATTTGCGCAACATATATGTGAATTAAATCCGTTTTCACCATTACACAGGACTTGAAAGAAGAGAATCACAAGTTATTATCCAAATTGGACGTACTAGAAAAAATGGAGATTGCGTATCGTGATGAGATAGAAAGTCTTAATGAACTTATTGCTTGTTTGAAACGTAAAAGTCCAGGAGAATTCCGGAATATTGATGATCGCCAGTCAGAGAAATTAAGCAAGAAAAACCGTCTGGCTGAGAAGCTTAGCGCTGCCGAAAATTTGGAGGCTGACCTGTTAAAACGATTACGTGCTCGTGAAAATAAAGTGGACGAAATTTGTATGGTTAGTTTATTTGTTGTGCTTATTTTTGAACATTTGAATGAGATCTAAAGAGAGACTTCCTCCATTCAGAACAAAAGTGTAGATAGTTGGTGACAGTTTTCTTTCAAACTGATGGGGCATTTATTTCGATTCACTTGAACTGAGAAGCAGGAGAGCGTTTTTACAGTTTAGGATTTGCTGCTTCAGTGTATGCTGTAACTTCAACGTGACAGTTAGGTAAACCGATGTAGGGCATTCCACAAAGGTGTATCTGAGCTGCGTCTCATCACTCATCTTCTCATGTTGTATGCTGAGTCTGTGAAGTGTTACAGTAGTCAATTCAGAGAATTATAAGCGTAGAACTTTGCATAAAATTGTACTAATTCAAGTTGTCACACTTTGTAAAAGCATATAAAGTTTGGGGAAAGGTTATTAAGTGGAATATAATGAGTATTCCTGGAACGTAGATGATCACATAGAGTAGAAAGCTGTCTACCTTTGGGAACTATTTAGAGCAATGTCAGTATTTGTGAACAGAGTTATCACATTGAAGTCCGGTTCGTTGGCAGTCTTCTTATAGTTGTCATCGTATCACTTCTCTCTCTTTGTTGTTGTTTCTTATGGATCCTTGTATTGCAGTATCTCCTACCAATAAGTTTGTTCTGCCTTTTAGATCATCACCTTTATTTAGTCTTCTTTTCAGTGGAACTGTAGCCGTTTTATGGGTGCTTTTGTATTCAGACTGTGTAGTATTTTATCGGTTTTATTACCTTTAATGGGTTTAACTAATCCAAATGAGTTGAGTTGTCTTGGTTTCAGTATAGCGACCAGGAATCTTGACGAGATATGCATTGGTGTGTTTGTGAAATCCAAAATCGCTCTGATGGGATAGGTCTCTCTATGTAGTATTGTCACACAGTCTATCCAATGTGTAATACGCGATTTTGGCATAATTTCAAACCATATAGGCTTGCCAATCGTTTCCTCTCATTGTCTAACTACTTTTACCGTCTGATCGTTTTGTTGGTGATAGTTTTCGATAATTTGGTCACTAAAAAATAGGTTCCGGATTGTAGATGTTCATTCTTCCCAGTTTTGTGAAGGATTGCTGGTGTATTTCTTTCTTATGTGTAAAGGGTTACTATGCAGTTTGTCTTCGTTATTAAATATGTAGGAGTAGTGTTTGACATCTAATTAGCAAACAATACTGTTTCATTATGGGTTAGTTTATCACGATTATCGCTGTATTAGGTTGTGTAAAATTCAACTCTTGTAAATGCTTGCATTCTTTTTCAGGATTCTAACACTGGAGCTTTAAATGAAGTTAAACTATTAGAAAATGAACTGTCCGAAATGAAAACAACTGCACAAATGAATACATCGCGATTGTGTCGATGTATCGAAGAATTAGAAGAGGACTTTTGTTGTGTACAGAGTTATAAAGATGAATTAGAGCAGAAGTTAAAGGTACGAGTGAGTAATTTTAAAGTGTGTAGTATGCGTATCGCGTATATATATATATATATATATATATATATATAAAGTCTCCTTTGAAGTGAAGTCAGCTCTAAGCCGTTTCACTCTGTCCTTAAAGTAGGAGAAGGAGTACAGAGGAGTAGTGTAGCATCACCTTACATTTGACAGGGACGAATCCCATGTCAAACATGCTGTGATTTCTGCTCGAGGTATCCAGAGGAGTGCGTTGTGTCAGTGTCTTTACTTCTAAGGTCCGTATCATGTGAATACACTTTTTTAACAGTAAACAAAAATATGCTCACCTTTCCATCTATGTAGATATAAAAAATAGGTAGAATCTAGATTTACGAGTTGATCACGGATTGATATGAGTTAGAGAACCATTGAAAACCAGCCACAGGGAGTACTGGACAGCTGTTTCACTCTAGTTTGGGAATCATCGGCAGTACGCACCCATTGGGGTTCGAATCCAGGATCTTCCGGTTACAAGGCAAGCTCGTATACCACTCAGCCACTGGGACGCGATTCAATGGCTCATGATTTCTAACTTCTATCAATTCGTAATCAACTCGTAAAAGCAAAACTAATCCTTACAAACCAACTATAGAGAATCTAGATTATTGGATCGACTCAAAGTTGAATTTGCATAGAAACGCATCTTTGAGCACACACCATTTACATTCTTGGGAACGTCATCACTTAATATTACTGTTTAACACTGTGTGATCTATCGAAATAAAACCTTATCCATAATGGAGTTATACTCTACCACAGTGCCCAAGTTTTATACTTACTTGAATAATGCGTTCTTAGGATGTTAACTCAGTAGGGATCTTTTGCTTACTGTTTGAAGGATCTCTAAGTTGTTGGTTATTGTATAGTTACATTCGTCTTAGTGTAAGGGGAATTCCATTCCCCTGCCCATTGTATTTGATCCAAATTATGAAATATTTCGTTTTCACACTTTCAATTATACGTGATTCGAATTTCGAATAATGAGACAGTTTTTTCTAAACCTTATATTTCTATTCGATTAAGGAATGTCAATCGGAATTAGAAGACGCTCAAGCTCAGTGTGAAACCTTCCAAATTCAACCGAATCCCACGATGTCTCTATTTTCTGAAGTTAGTTTATAACGAATGCAATGTTTGGTTAAATGTATTTCTGAAGATATTACATTTATATATTTCTTGTATTCAACAGAGAGAAGCGTATTTAGACAGTTTGCACTACTTTTTTTCTTACTGTTATTACTAGTACTTTTGTTGTTATCATCAGCAGCACTTAGTTATAAATAATTCACTACTGGTCCCAGTATGTAGCGGTGTGTATCAGTTAAATTGTGTTCCATTAGTATTTGGAGTCAATGCATCGTATTTAACTAAATGAAGAGTATTCGATTTGTTGGTTTTGTGACGATATGAGGACTTTGGCTGATTCATCTGTGATTTTACAGTTCAGGAGATTGTTTCTACCTGGAGAAGATTAGTTGTTATCACTGAGAAACCACCATTGTTGATCTTCACCATGTGGTATACATTCAATAATACCCAAACTGTTTTCTGTACTCAAATACGTATCCTGTTTGTTTGCCTTCGTAAAATGTTACGATAACACTTAAGATATGTGCATATAAATGTTTCATTACGGAATGTGTCAGATATTAACTTGAGGTACTAAATATGAACAGCGAGTCAACTAGTAAGGTAGAATGTGATGATGCATAATTATTAATACTTAGAATAAAATGATTATTATTATTGGTTGGGATTTTGGCTTTATGCCAGGACTACCAAGTACAAAAACTCCACAATACCTTATCTGGCACAGTTGTTATGTGATGAGAAATCCGTTAGGTATGACACAATCAACTTACTGCGGCACTCTAACAAATAGTTCCCATTAGCTTTTGTTCTCCTTTCTTTGTAACTATTATATTGTTGCTCACATATTCTATTACACACTAATTTTATATTTCATATCCTGTGGTGCATTGTTTAAATATGTGAATGCAATGCTGTTCTTCTTTCCTTTCTTCTATTTATCTTTTTTCTTTTTGTTGTTGTTGCTTTTTATTTATAAAATCTTATAAAAATTTATGAGGTAATTAGATGCAATATTGTAATGCACGCTGAAAATTCCATACCTGTACCACAAATACTGTTTGGAATGAAGCTATTATTATTATTATTAGTGCATTTACTGGCTATTTGTATTCTAGTATTCATGGATATATTACTGTATAGCCTGAAGTTGTTGAAAATAGTTGTTCACGCAAAAATCATCTTGTTCTGATTATATTATAGGGATATTTAGAGCGATATTTTGTGTCGTTATTTAAAATGTGTGCTATTTTCTCGACACAAATTGTTGCGGATCGAAGGAAGTATGCCTGACTGAATCTCAGTATAACATTCAAATATAATAATATTTACAGAGAATCAACCTGTGTTTAAATAAATTTCAGGTTGATAAAGAACGCATACTTGTCGAACAAATGGTCGTTAAACAGAATGAGAAAATCAAAGAATTAAGACGACGCTTGAATAATATGCCTGCAAAGCTTGCGTCTTTACTTGTAAGTTATAAATGAGCTTAAAATGTTCGCCCTCTAATATAATTAGCAATATTGTGTACCTTCCTGTCATCGGGCTATTTTGTTTCTCGACAACATCAAAGTAAGTGTTCCAAGGTGAAATCACTCGCAGTACACCGTCATACATAGGCATACTCGTTTGCTTATCGTGATAAGACTATTGTGGTTGTTGCGAATTTCCGGATCTATGCAGCAATAATAATACTGGACTTGTAGATTTGTTCTTACTATTTCTTCAATGCAACGATAATATATGACTGACCACTTGAACTATTACCACACCGAGAAGACTGAAAAGGTAATGGTTTATTTCTTTATTCAAAAAAGCAATATCACTGGAAATTGCAGCTGTGTTGTTTATTTTACATAGCCAATAAACTATTAGTTTATTATATGGAAAACTATGTTTTGGCTGGCTAGTATGTGTCGATAAAAGTCCACTAACCTGGTCCTTTACACCTGTCTTTGAGGTTAAAAGTCTGATATGAAGGTCATGTAAATAATGAGGGATAGTAAACCTCTTTGTCTCCTACCAAGCACTAATGACATTCAACTATTAGGTTTTATAGACGTGGGGATGCAAAAATATGGATACAGTTGAATGAAGTGTTGATTTCATTTATATTCGGTGTATCCGACCAACGTATTTTCATCACATTGGGAAAGCACTTAGATGGATGTCTTCTTTAATCTAGATATATTTGACATTGTTTTTAAGCAAGTAGTAACAATTTCAGTATATATTGAACAAACGGCTCTGATCCTACTGGAGTTCTAAATGCTAATTGCACTATATGTCTAGTTTTTGAATGAATGAATGAATGTCATCGTGGTTTTCCAAAGTGAATATTACAATGCTCATTTCTCACGCTTTTTTTCATGACTTGGACGTTTTCATTTTTCATATGGTGCCTACGTAAAAATAAGGCTGCAATACGGGTGGATTCGTGTCCATACACGGAGATAATGGATATTTTACGTGCTGAAATTGAAGATATACGTTGGGAAAATGAAAAACTTCATCGAAAAATGAAAGATTATGAAGAATTAAAGGTTTGTTCAGTTTAATTTCTATTTATTTATTAAGTATTCAGTTGTTTATATAATCGATAGGAAATACAAAAAACGTACTGTGGAATTTTCAGACTAAAAATTCGTTCTAGTAGTAGTACAGTTGGACTGTCTTTATTTGACTGTTATGAGAATTTTTTGGCTCAGACCAATTTACTATACTAGCTTAACTTCATTTTCAGATAGGTAGGTGACAACTGTTAGTTCCATAAAGCCATGTATAAGTTTCAGATGATTCTGTAAAAGCAATTTAAAAACACCTTTTTTTAAATTATTGTTTCCGGTGAATTATTCTAATACACATACACAGCCTAGGTTATAAACATTCTGTTAACATATTGTTAGTTTTTCTCCTCAAGATTTACTTCAGCAGAGCCCCCCACCCCGCCGCGCCCCCTCTCTCGATTAGTATTCTTATTCTCTTTTTCCGTCAGTGCATGAACAGAAGTAAATTTTCAACGTGGAATTCTTCCTCCAGCTGCAGCAGTTCAACGTGCACACAATTCATCAAGCACTACTATCAGTGCATAGTGAAAATGAATATTTTTAGAATAGATTTTGTACAGGTTACCCATAGTTATTTATGTACTCAACTTACTCTGTTTTATTCTTTTTATGAGTGTTAATCGAATTCGTGACTACACACAGTCTGTTGTCTTCGTCACCTCCAGATAGCATTTAATAAGTGTATCTTATGGGAATAAGTATTTTTCATGACCAAGTAACTTTTTAGTTATTGCAGTCACTTATAATGTGTTAAATATTTTTGTTCATTGTAGGCGAAGAGGAAATGCGAGAAATCGCTGGAATCTCCTGAATCGCCAAGGGATGCTGAAAAGGCCGAGGCTGCTATTATGTAAGATAAAATTTAGATATTTTTACTTAATTCAAACTGTTGTTTTTAATTTATCCACTGTTTTTAATTCTTTAAATACTTATTGATAAAATAACTAAAGGGTTTTCTTCAAAAAGTTAAGTATCATGTGACTATTGGACTGATAAATCACAAATTAAACTAATATGCAAAATAAGTAATTATAATAATGTAAGCTAATTGAGGCAGTATTTTGGTCAGCAGAAAACCAGGAAGTTTTTTCGAGATTCGAACACGCTTGTCTTCCTTCAGTGGTACTAAGTTGTATAAAAAAATAGTTAGCGTCTGAGTATGTCGATGAATAATGCTTATGATGATGCATAGTCAATTTAGGCGGCTAGGAGACGAGCGAATACATGAACTGGTGTCAACAATCGATAATTTGCATTCATGGATGATTGGTAATGTTTTGTCCACATATATGATGGCACTGTGACCTTGGTCAATTAATTAATCAGGCTCTTTCACTTATTAGAAATATCAGATCTGTGTATATAGTATACATGTGCTGCCGCCTCTACGTGGCAACTCACCACTTCGTAATTATTATTTATAGCTTAATACTATTTACAGGGATTAAAAATCAATCTTCTGAATTATTACTTTTATTTACAATCGGGTATACTAAGGTGTATTCATCGCAAATTGAGTTCTCAATTAATGTATAGAAACAGTGAATTATCTAACTTAAATTGATTGGTTAAGTTAATATGAGTAATGCCTTCATTGACAAGTAAAGCATATTTAATGAAATCTATCAAAGAAATCAGGATAATCATCAAGAGTCATTTTAATAAATAAATAAATAAATAAAAAAACTCGTTGTTGGTGCTGTTGAAAATATAGTTCCACTCTTTTCCACTTTACTTTATATAGTATTATAGTAGAAGTTTCCCAATCTTTCTTTTTGATCAAAAGATTTAGTTGTATGTCAGCCATAGAAATTATGCTTTTTGACAGGGATCTACACTCTCTTCTGCAAAACAGTTTTTGTCCCATCTGTTTCTGCTTATTATAAAGAAAAATTGTGTGATAACTAAGTGTGCCTTTCCTGTATAAGCTTGACTGGTATAATAATATGTAAAGTTGTAGACTCAATAACGCCGATGCGGAGGTTAAGCGGTGCGAGAAAACGAGGTAGGCCTTAGACCAGGAAGAGAGAGAGTGTTTTGATGGTACCTTTGCTCTTCAACAAATTGTGGAACATAGACATGCTTACCAGTGTCCAACACTGCCATGTTTTGATTGGGCACTAGTAACTAGTGTGATGCGTCTAGTCCTTTCTTTGATGCAGACTGAATTCTATCAGTCACGTTTGCAATGTGGCCACCATTCTAGGTAGCTCGCCATCATGGTGACCTCCTACAGGAGGTCAATCGCAATCCCGAATAGTTCAGTGGTAACGTCTATGACTGCAGCACTGAGTGACGCGGGTTCGAATCTCAGAAGGGACATGAGTTCCTTCAAGGTCGCCGATACGCCCCACTGACGAGTGCCAACTAGCACGAAACCTAGGTCAAGCAAGGCTTCCTGCGGCCGATTGCCTCCAACCATCTAATACTGCCACGTTTCATCGATATAAGGATAAAATTTGGGCACTGTGGTTGAGTATAATTCCATTATGGATAAAATCTATTCACAGTGTTATACAGTAATATTATTTACTGATGACCACGTTTCGAGCACAATTTATTACTGCTCATAATCATATCCACACTTGGTTTTAGACATATAGGAATGTATAGGCTGTCTGGTTGGTGTCCTCGAGGTGATAAGAACAAATGGCTGGAAACTATTGATGATATGGCTTGAAATCGTTGTCAATGGCGCAGAAGCATTCACACTTTGGGATGTACTACACCGTCATGTTCTCCTATGTCAATATTTTTCCTCTTGCATATTTCTGCTTATTATGATTCTTTTGTAATTATTTTTTCTCTTTATTGTTTACCTTGATGTGCAACTGGAACTACTGTACTTGTGTGCAAAGTTCTATGCTAGAACTCTGTTAGTCAGTATTGTACACAAAATTAATCCAATCTCATATCATTTTCTTCTCCATAGGGCAGTGGAATAGTTAGTCTAAATAATCTATTTTTTTTTTTTTGCGTTTTCCTAATTGTAAACACCACCTTACTTTTGTTAATGACATGCTGTCAACCTCTCTGTCTATCTGCCACTTACATGGTTCCACAATTTCTTTTGTAGGCATTATTGTAGGAGTTTAGAACTTGATCAAGAAAAATCCCTCGAAGACACTGATCTCGTTCAGCAGAGGATAACAGAACTTGGTCATAAACAACTCAACCTGAGAAGAGAATTACGTTTTCTCAAGGACGAGAATTCTCGTTTGTCGACACAAGTCACTGAAGTTAAGGCGCAACTTGATGCTCTGCAGAAAAAGTGAGGCATCTGGTGATAGTGAAGCCTTCAAGAAGTGTTCTTCATTGCAAAAATGTACTTTTCAGAATATAAACCTTCATAGGGGAATATTTATTGGTACTTCTTTCTCTTAAAAACGAAGAAAATTATTTCCATCCCACAGACTATGTGATAATGTTTGTTACTGGCCCGATCACCAGTAATGCTTTTCTTTCCTTAGAAATTATTATTATTGTCATTGTTCGAATGGTAAACTTACTTGACAATAATTACAACAGTATTCTTCTGACTATTCTCTATGCTACTCCCATTATGTGTTTATTGTACATTTTGTGACACAATAGAAACTAGATTTGTATTCTGTTAGAGTCATGATGTAGTGAATTCGAGGGCGAATACTGCAGATGCAGCGCTGATGTCTTCGTTCAGCTCCCAGGTAAAACAACATGGTGAAATGAGGAACTGTGTTGCATAGCAATATATAAGTTGCTGGCAAATAGAAGTCAACCAGAGAGTTTATTGAAATTAGGTACTTCAGCAGTTGCAACTTATTCATGATTTGAAATTGATCCTTATTGACTCTGTTCACATTAAGGAGAACTAAAGACTCAATACACGGATTTATGTCCTACTGACTTACATAGAAGTAGTGATGTGCGCGTCAAGATAAAAAAGGAATTGAGAGATTTTGAGTAATCGGTAATAAATCTTTCATGGAGTCACGTACTAACGTGAAGTCGTTGGTTCAATCTATGGATTGATCAATGGTTCAGTTGACGAAACCAGCATCTGGAAATGTGAGTGAATGGCTTCATAAGAAGCTGAATCGATCCTCGTCTCTCGTTTCAACCTTATATATAAACGGATACAAAGATAGGCCACGTGATCTAAATTGAGGTTGAGAAAGATGAAGTACGACAGGTCAACACGTCTTTGTGCAGTCGTATTTTGCCATTCACTTGCAAAACATTTGATTGTCGACAGAGATTCTAATGTTGTAATTGTGGAATGTTTAGCTGTTATTTTTGATTTCAACTTAAAGGAGAAGCTCAAGGGACATGTAAATTTTTCAGATTGTTCGATTGGCGTATGTATGAATGCTTACTGTTTGTAACTGAGAGAAGACGTAAGCAGGAACCAACTGTTGACAGTGAATCAAATAATTTGTCAGAATAATTGGTGGTAGGAGCACACACACATAAGCGTAGGACGTGATTGTTTAGCATTTGGTTTGCGTGTGGGATCAAATTGGAAAACTGTAGAACTGGGACGAAAAAGCTATCGACTCTTGATTGATTTTGCAATGGTTGTTTTCGCTCAGTGGCGTCAGCTACTCAGAGATAAATGACCGCCTATATTTAATTACCTGATCGTAACATGAGATAAGTACTGGCCAACAGAGAATACAAAGTGTTGTAGACAGTGTGATGATATGAAAGTATGTGTATATATATACGTGACCGAAGTCTCAGTGATGAGAATCTACGAATTGCGTGAAATAAGGTTAAGTAATAGGAAGTATGGCTCATAAATTTTACTCATAAAGTTAGTAATATTTCATTTCTTCATGTAAAAGAAAAATAAACATGGTATTAGTAGTGTTAATAAACCACTGCTTATTTAAACATTGCAAGTTGAGTTTATAAGCACCTTTCTGACATTTGTGTTTTCACACAACAACTGTGCTAATTATAATAATTATTAGCCGTTTGAGCATAAATTCTTGTGAAATTTCTGCTTCTACCAAAGGACATGCGAAAAAAGAAAGAACAACGTTCAGCAGAATAAACAGGATATCGGGTATCCGACAGGATGTGACTTAAGCCATCTGCTTGCAAGAATTAAAATGTCTATCAATAACAATTAGTCAGTTTGTTGGGGCAAAGGTACACCACTAACCTTGGTGAGGGACTTCTAAATCCTACGCAATATAACATAGATAGTCCTTTCCGAGAAGCGCAGTGAAGAACAAGGCGGAGGGGGGATTATAAATAGGAGTGGGTAAAATGCACGATATATTCAAACGTGAGTGAAGAGGTTGAGTTATGTCAGAAAGTGTCACCTTCCTTATGCAATAAGTGGAATGAAAGATTTTCTTAGGCATCAACAAGATATGAGGCGGCTAACGAAAGTTGGAACAGAAAATGATAACAAGATAGGTATTATTCGATTTATTCGCCACAACAGTAACGCCGAAATTACAACAAACTTGGAAAAGAACCTAAAATTAACAGTCTCACAGTTAGAAGGGTTTGAATTAGGAGCGAATCAATCAGTAAGGCTAAATAAGCACATATTTCTATCTCAACAACCTGCTCACGGAAAAATTGTCAAATTATTCAACAACCCTAATGAAATTTGGGTTGAACACACAGAAAATATCGAGACAGAAGAGTAGCTTAATCAAACATCAGTGAAAGTAGGATCAGACAATACAGAAAGAGAAGTTGTCATGTAGCAAGAGGGAGGCTGCCAGTGAAATGAATGACAACGGGGAACAATTTGCACACTTATGCGTCTCTAGTGATTTCATAATTAAAGCCAGCGTAGAGAATCAAATATTTTTACACAGATTATGATTGATATGTTTGAATTTAAGTGGAATGTGATGGAAGCATTGGCTTATCTCCGGGTGATATATATGACATTGTGTGGGGGAATTTGTGTTATGTAAAATGGTGGACGTAGTGAAATATGAAATGGCAGACTAGAATGAGACGTGGTGTAGATTATCTGTGTTCGATGATAAACGCAGTGGATGAATAATCAAATAAAGTTTTCTGATGCATACGTATCTTCTTCACTGTTGCGCAAATCTGCTTGATAAAAATCTGTTGTCATATTGTCTTTGCACCATGCCTTTCCAGACTACCTGGATGTGACTAATCTGGTCAGAATTTCGGGTTCCGACGTCTGAGCCACCGTTTCGAGTCATGGCTTGAGCAACCAGGCTATATAACTATCCTTAACGCAATAGGTGTGAAGCATTGTCAACTGACTAGAAATGCAAGTGTTTGTTGAGTAGATGATGGAGGATCTCCAGTTTAAAAAGAGAGTCTACGAAATAAAAGATAATAATGTGCAGCTTCACTTGTAGTTCGTTATGATATAACCAATTTAACAAAGGGAACGAACTGTATAAGATAACGTCGCACTTTTCACATGAGCTGAAGTGTTGTCCATTACTGTTACCGTGCTCTTAAGCTGATGTAAATTCATAGTGGTAAGGAATTGTATGAAAAATCCGTTAAATTTCCGCTTTAATCTTGAACCACACATCTTTTACATCGCTTCATGTACATGCATCAAGTGAAGAATTGAGGGCAAACGTCACGGTTAATGTTACTGCTGTTCAACCTATATTTGCTTTTAACGACAATACTTTAGTTCAAAAGTTATTGCATTACAAATAGGTTTGACAAAAGTGAATACAAATGAAGTAAAAATAATGCAGAAGTTATTGCATTTCTGTAAACCAAATTTTATTAAACACTCTAAAAAAATTACATACAAAAATCCAATGCAGTGTATACATATATTTACATCATTTTTGTCTTTAGAACTAAGAAATGTACTTCATGTATGAAAAACAGCAGCTAACAAAAAATGATTCAATTGAACTGTTTTATGGTCTTATTTTAAGGTATAATTCCAGTGACGGGTCAGCTATATGCCATCTTGATGACTCCAAAAAATTGAAAACTTCGTCTAAATCATCTACATGTCGAGGACCATCACAAGCGGACGACAAGACTTCAGGCTCTAGTGGATGAAAACATAAATCAGATAAAATTTAAGAGAAAAAAATAAAAGCAGATGACAAAACAGCATAGACAAAAAGGTGGTTCATATAGGAATAAAACTTGTGCACTGTGGTAGAGTGTAATTCCATTATGGGTAAATTTTGTTTTGATAAAGTCTCACAGTGTTATACAGTAATGTTTACTGATGACCATGTTTCCAGCACAATTTATTACTGCTCATAATCATATCAAGGTAATCACACGACTTCCTAAATTCATTTATATAGTTCCATTGTTTTTCACTTGATTTGACTGGTAGTAATATTTTCCATATTTCGGGTATGAGTGATGAATCATTCCTATTGCATGTGTTGGGTGTAGATTCGATGAACAAGGATTCAGTAATCAACTTCCCTCTCCACCTACCTAGATTACTTTTTATCCAAACAACTGAATTGACTGCTGTATAACAAATGGATTGAAATTTAGATAAAACATGCTTCGCTACTTATATCTATTTGAATCCACTTTATCAACCAAACAATATTCATTTACTATGAAATATAATTTCTTGCTATTTACTTGTCTTGTGTCATCTGTCTGTCTGTTTTCGACATAGAACTTTGCACATATGTGCGGCAGTTCAAGTCGCCACACTCCCTCCATGTAGCACACAAAGCAAGAGAAGGAAGTAGGAGAAATGCATAATAATGACAGTAAACAGAGGTGTGAGACAAAGGAGTAGTAATAACGAAGAACAAAACAGTTTCATTGGAAATCATAAGTCACAAGGAGTGGATGCATCTGCGCCACTGAGAACGATTTTGAGCTATGTCACCAATTGTTTCCAACCATTGGTTTTTACCGTCCCAAGGACCCCAACTAGTCAGGAAGTCTACACCTTCCTACGTGGCTTAGACTAACTGTTGTGGATTTCATTGACTGGTGCCATGTTTTCGTTTAACCGCCGCTAGCTCTTTTCCAGCCTGATCCTATGTTAGTCAGCTAACATTGCCCGTCCGTCGAGGAAGGCGATGACTAGGCATACGTAACACATGTCCTAACCATCTCAGTCGATGTAATTTCACAGCCTCATCGATTGATTTCCCCGCCTTACCTAGCACTCGACGCCTAACCTCAATATTGCTCACCTTATTATACTACTTCACACGGGAGACAGAATGCAGACACATATGATCAAAGACAACTAGCCAGCCTTTTCATGTCTTCTCCTCTCAATGGCCAGGTCTCACAGCTAGCCATAAAGGAGGAAGGAGCGGACTGCTGAGCAGTACACACGCCCTTTAGTCGATAGCTAGCCGGATATCACGTCTACACCAGAGACAGCGCAAGCTTGCCTATGCGGCACTAGCCTTCTGTATCCGTGCTGACATTTCGTCAGCGATCAACCCGTTGGGGCTGGCTGATGCAACTTCCCAAAAAGGTGGGATGGTTAACACGTTCTGCTACTTCACTACCTATCTTCAAGCTAGGAGTCAATGCAGACCAGTAGTCCTCTAGCGTCATTTGTTACTTGAAGGGAGCGAATCGCATGCCAAACATTCACAGATTTCTGCTCCCAAAGGTTCTCAAAAGACTCTGCATTTTGTCAGCGTTTTCTCCGAGAAGTACCACTGACTCTAATGTCAGAAAGAACAAACAAACTGTAGATTCACCATACATCGAAATATGTGTAATTTATATAAAAACTTATCCATGCCTGTAAAATTGGTATGTTCCTGCATGAATAGGAATAAATATATATCATTATTATTATTATTATTATTATTATTATTACATCTTCGGCATACTCTAGGTCAACGAGACCATTCCCAACCCGGTAACAAGTCAGTCCTGGCCTGAGTCGCTGAAGTCAGTCGGGGTTAAGTCCGTCAGTATATCTATGATGAAATTAAACAGAAATGGGGAAAGTGGCCATCTCTGACGGGCACCACTGGTTGCCACCACTTCAGATGGCAACTCTCCGCAGGCTTTCACCTGGCTGACTAAATGAGTTCGTGTAGAGTGCCTTGATCATTGAGATTTATTTTCTCGGCATTCCCTTGAAAATCAAACACCACCTTAATACATTTCGGTCGACAGAATCGAATGACGTTTTCAGGTCAAGAAATATGACGATTGTTGGACGCCGATAAGTATGCTTATGTTCCAGAATCTGGCGAAGAGTGAAGATGTGATCAATACACCCTCTTCCTGGTCTAAAGCCTTTCCGGTTCTTTCGTGTCAGTTCTTCCAGAGCACTGCTTAGTCTACGCATTATTATTGAGCCTAAAACTCCATATTAGTCAAGTTAATCTCCCTGTGATTATCATAGGAACAATTGTCTTCCTTCTTGTATGTCGGGATAATCAATGAATTACACTATCCCGACAGGACTATCTCTGATTCCCAGACTCTGTCTATTACCTTATTAACTCAGACAGTTAACTGTTTCCACCGTCCTTAAACACCACCTCTGCAGTCATTCCATCAGGTCCCACTTCTTTGCCTCGTTTCAGACTACATACAGCTTTTGTAACCTTACTTAAGAACGGAGGACCTGTGTTTATATATTCCATTCATGGAAGTGTTGAATGCTGGGTAAGCTGAGCGTGGGTGTAGGCCAACTAAATTACTCCTCAAAGTGTCCTTTCCAACACCGCTCGACCAAGGTAGTAAAACGCTGTCTACAGGCTAATGCTGACCGTCTGTTATCACGGTACTGATGGAGAGCGACTATTTGATCTATGCACTTGCAGTTAGGTTTGCGAATATTTGTTGCTATCTGTTAGAGATTAGACGTAAGATGAGTATGGAAACTGATATTGTAGAGACTATGGTAACTAGACTAATCGCCCCGAGGACATAATATGGAAACTTCCGACGGTGATATGAAAGAGATTGTGTAAAGAGGAAATGAAAGGTTATAGACAATCGTGAAGCCGACTAATAAGTTATGCAGAGAACAGTAAGAAATGCACAGAAGTGCTGTAGAAGCCCGATATTTTACTCGGAACCCACGGGAATAATGATTAAATAATAAATTATGCTTGCACTTTTTTGTGCTCAAGAGCTTCAGGGAATGGATTTCGGTACATCCATTAGTCCTTTCAAACCATTTTTTAAGGAACAGAACAGCTAATACTGTTTAAATAACAGAAATAAGTTACAGACCTTTTCAGAACGAGTAATGCTGAGACAACTGTTCTTTAAATACTATTTTAATATCTTCAGAGCATATAAAGCTCTTCCATTTGTCCTTCACTTGCATGCACAGACCACGGCACTAGTCACTATTCAAGCAAGTGCTTTGCAGACAGCAACAGTCCTCTACTATATCCTTAGGAAGTTAACATGTGGTGATACCGTCTATTGTTCAATTAAGTTTGTAGCAGACTACACCTGTGTCTGAAATTAGTACTGTCTAGGAACACATAGTTATCTGAACATATTTGTAATAAAAGATCAGTATTATGGAATCTGCGAGTTAGAACTGTGTAGGTGTTATCTGAAAGCTTTTCCATCTGACGTATACTAAATAGTCATGCATGGAAATTTCCCTATTCAATTTTTTTTACTGAATTAAGAACCCTGGCAAAAAAGACTCGAAAGATAAGTTTCAATTGTACATTTCTCAATTTTGTGACCGACTAACGGATTTAACAACAAAAATGTTCACACAAAACTGAATCAACCCACACTATGGAAAATTACAAACAACGAGAAAGTGTAGTGGAATCTAGATGGGATTAATGTGAACGAAAGGATTACAATCCGATATATACACTTACCACTAGGAACTACTGAAGTTGATTCAAATACTGATCTGGTAACAACTAAACTCCCATCTATATTATAACGCTTTGGTATAGCCAGACTCACACGAATAGGTTTATATCCTAGACCACAATAATTTTGCATCTCAATAAGTGCTTTATCCATATCAGACTCTGTTAAGAATCGAACAAATCCATATCCACGGGATTTTCCATTTGTCATTACAACTGTTAATGTGAAAATTAATATATATATATATATATATATATGATGAATAGACATTTATACTGAGGTTACCTTTAGCTGATCGACAAGCATTAAACAATGCAAGATCATCGACATCTTCTGTTAACTCACCAACAAATAATGAACATTCACTGCTAAAATAATCAGGAGATTGTTGATGCTTAGAATTATAAAGCATTACATAGAAGTACTGTCTTTTCCATAACTTGCATGATTCAACTTGAATCTTCTGGTTTGAAAAATCAATTTTATTTTTAAAAAAAACAGGATTTAACAATGTTACAAAAATAGAATAAGTTAATTTAGGTTTGACGAACTTATTTTTAGTATTTTAGAGGCTGAAATAATAGATATTTCAAAATATGCGTAGTCCTTCAAATGTTTTTTTACTCCTTTACATTCCCAGTGGAACATAGGGCTTCAAGCTATACACTTGAAGTTTCGGTAGCAATGGTGTTCATTTTTACGGGAGAGTGTTGCCAGCCTCACGCCCAACCTTCTCCCTTTACCAGTTTTATTACTGGCTTAGTGAGGTAAAGGAGTGAGTCGGCCGGGGATGAAACCCCCAACCACAGGTGTGGCTGGCGAGCATTCTACCGCTGTGCCACCGACGCACAGTCCTTCACATTAACTGAATGTATTCCTAGATGATCGCAGTGGCGAAATCAGAGTGAGTTAGACCATGTGTAAACTCATGTATACGACAACGCTTAGAAGTTTTATCAGTATCACACAGTGTGTCAGTGGCACAGCGGTAGAATGATCGCCGACCAGGCATGTGGTCCAGGTTTCGGTCCTCGGTCGACGCACTTCTTTGCCTCGCTAAGCCAGTAATAAGACTGGTAAAGAGGGGAGGTTAAGCATAAGGCTAGCAACCCCATCCCGTAAAAAATAAACACCACTGCTACCGAAACTCCAAATGTATATCTTGAAGCCCTGTTTTCCACTGGGAACGTAGAAGAATGAAAACAAAAAATCAGTATCACAAAAAACGACATTATTAACCGACAAGTAATCTTAAACCTGTGTGGTTTATGAGGCTAACAACTGGAGTCACTCTATAAGTATGCATCAATTAGCAATGATCAAAAGCGAGAAAGATTATTACTGTCAAGTTGTTGAATAGTATGAAAAGAATTTTTCACTAAGGCCAACTTAATGTAGTAGATATTGTAGTGAATAAATATGGATCATGTGACAATGCAATTAAATAAACCATTAGTCTAGAATCACTGTACTGCACTTTATGTGGCTATATATATATGGCTATGTAAGTAGGAACAGATGAACTGGCGTTTAAAACTTTAGTTCTTAAGATACTGAGCCATATGCATACCGCTTGCTAATAAAAACCTATACTTATTAACTGGAAAATTCTGAACACGATCTCTCAAATTTATTGACAACAAATATTCACAATAACAAAGGACTAAAACAGAATCTTGAGAGATTCGAAACTATCATAATATGCAAACAATTAATCGTATTTCTTTAACTATAACTTTGGGCGAACTATTTGAAAAGTATCATTGATATAAGAATAAAATTTGTGCACTGTGGTAGAGTGTAATTCCATTATGGGTAAATTTTGTTTTGATAAAGTCTCACAGTGTTATACAGTAATGTTTACTGATGACCATGTTTCGAGCACAATTTATTACTGCTCATAATCATATCAAGGTAATCACACGACTTCCTAAATTCATTTATATAGTTCCATTGTTTTTCACTTGATTTGATTGGTAGTAATATTTTCCATATTTCGGGTATGAGTGATGAATCATTCCTATTGCATGTGTTGGGTGTAGATTCGATGAACAAGGATTCAGTAATCAACTTCTCTCTCCACCTACCTAGATTACTTTTTAGAATTTTAACCCTCTCCCACCCTATTGTGTGGTTGTGTGCTAATGCATGCATTGCAATTGCTGAGCTTTTTTCTAAATTACTTATCTTCTCTGGGTCAACCATTCTTACCTTAGCTAAATTCTTATGTTCTGACAATCTGACTACCCCTGACCTACTAGTTTGACCTATGTAGTTGACCTCACAGTCATTGCATGGTATTTTGTAAATTATATTATTTGTCTAATTGGGTCAACTGGGTCCTTTAACCTACAGAGCTTGTCCCTGAGTGAGATTGTAGGTTTAATTGCCACCCTAGTTCCTGCTTTATTTAGAATCCTACGTAGTGTCTCAGATGTCCCCTCTTTATATGGTATAACTGTAGATGACTTATATTCTCTCTTATTTATGTTGTTATTACTAGTTTCACAATTCCTTTTATTTTTCTTTTGGCCTTTCTCAATCTTCCTAATGAATTTTAAAGGATAGTTATTTGACACCAACGCCTCTTCCATCTGTTTTATCTCATCATTTAGGTCTTTTTTTGTGCTACTTAGTGCTATTGCTCGGTTTGTTAAACACTTAACTAAGCCTGCCTTAACAGTTAAAGGATGAGATGAATTAAAGTCTAAATATCTATTAGAATGCGTTGGTTTTCTATAAACACTAGTGTGTAGTTTGCCTTCTTCTATTCGTTTTATTTTACAATCTAACATAGCTAATTCTCCTTGCTCATTTTCGGCTTCAAATGTGAATTTTATTCCCTCCACTAGTGAGTTTATGTGTGTCAAGAAGCTAGAGATATGTTCTGTTTTTAACACTGTGAAAGTGTCATCCACATACCTCCACCATATTTTTGGAGTAGGATTAGACGTATTAAGTGCCATATTTTCCCAGCTATCCATAAATATATCTGCTACGATAGGGGATATTGGTGATCTCATTGCTACACCTTCAGTTTGTCTATATATTTTACCTTGGAATTTAAATATAGTAGATGTGAGGCATAGCTGAATCCCTAAAATAATTTCTTCAATGGACAGCTTTGTCCTATGATTGAGTTCAGGATCCGCAGTTAGTTCTTTTTTAACTGCTTCTAAGGCCATATTGACTGGTATATTAGTATAAAGACTGGTTATATCAAAACTAACCATTGTTACATCATTATCTAGTTGTATGTCATTTAGTTTATTTTTCATCTCATATGAATTAGATAGTCTAGAATTTGAACGATTTCTAATGGGGCATAATATTAGAGCTAAATGTTTTGATAATTCATATGTAGGGGTATTTCTAAAATCTACTATTGGTCTTATGGGATAACCTGGCTTATGTATTTTAATAGTACCATACATCCTACTAGCATTATTAGTTTTAGGCATTGAATTAAACCATTCTGACTCTCCCAGTGACGGCTTCATTCTGCGTACTAATTCCGCTGTGGATTTTTTAACCTTATTCATTATTGTATCTACGGGCTTCTTAATTTCCTCATATGGACCCATTTCAATATGTTCAGTGACTTTCGTGATGTAGTCAGATTTATTTATTGAAAACTACGGTGGCGTTTCCTTTCTCAGCTTTTGCCATGACAATATTTTTATCCTGTTTTAGATTAATTAAAGCTTCTCTTTCCGATTTTGTCAAGTTTGTTTTTGCCTTCTTTTGATTTTTTAGGGTTAATGCACATTGTGCTCGAACCTCTTCTGCTGTTGTCTTATCTATTGAACCTAGTGCTACTTCTATGTTAGGAATGACATCCTCTGGTTTTAATTTATTAACTGTTACGTTGAAATTTAGTCCTTTCTCCGGTACTTTTATCTCACTGGAGCTTAGTTCCCTTGATGAGAGGTTGATCACACACTTTGATTTGTCGATAGAGGATGAAGCATTGACATCAATTTCATTTGCTGTGTTCTTTTCCTCAATAAGTTTGTTAAATTTTTTGATTTGTGTGGTTTTTGATTTTCTTAATGCAGCTTCTCTAGCTTTTCTGGATGTTTCAAGAATAAATATATAATCTTTGTCATTGATCATATATTTGAGTTTGTGTTTGAGTTTTTCAATTTCATTTCGTATATTATTTAGTTTCACAGTAACTCGATGTAATTCTTCTCTTAGATATAATCTACTGACATTTGCGGCAGCTGATGTTATTTTACTTGAAGTAATTGGAGTACGTAGACGTAAATATTTCGGAATTATATGATTTTTCATACATCGACTGTTAAAAATCCGATGATTTGTGAATATTGCTTCAGTTTGACAAATTGTGTGACAAAATGGTTTAATTCAATGCCTAAAACTAATAATGCTAGTAGGATGTATGGTACTATTAAAATACATAAGCCAGGTTATCCCATAAGACCAATAGTAGATTTTAGAAATACCCCTACATATGAATTATCAAAACATTTAGCTCTAATATTATGCCCCATTAGAAATCGTTCAAATTCTAGACTATCTAATTCATATGAGATGAAAAATAAACTAAATGACATACAACTAGATAATGATGTAACAATGGTTAGTTTTGATATAACCAGTCTTTAGACTAATATACCAGTCAATATGGCCTTAGAAGCAGTTAAAAAAGAACTAACTGCGGATCCTGAACTCAATCATAGGACAAAGCTGTCCATTGAAGAAATTATTTTAGGGATTCAGCTATGCCTCACATCTACTATATTTAAATTCCAAGGTAAAATATATAGACAAACTGAAGGTGTAGCAATGAGATCACCAATATCCCCTATCGTAGCAGATATATTTATGGATAGCTGGGAAAATATGGCACTTAATACGTCTAATCCTACTCCAAAAATATGGTGGAGGTATGTGGATGACACTTTCACAGTGTTAAAAACAGAACATATCTCTAGCTTCTTGACACACATAAACTCACTAGTGGAGGGAATAAAATTCACATTTGAAGCCGAAAATGAGCAAGGAGAATTAGCTATGTTAGATTGTAAAATAAAACGAATAGAAGAAGGCAAACTACACACTAGTGTTTATAGAAAACCAACGCATTCTAATAGATATTTAGACTTTAATTCATCTCATCCTTTAACTGTTAAGGCAGGCTTAGTTAAGTGTTTAACAAACCGAGCAATAGCACTAAGTAGCACAAAAAAAGACCTAAATGATGAGATAAAACAGATGGAAGAGGCGTTGGTGTCAAATAACTATCCTTTAAAATTCATTAGGAAGATTGAGAAAGGCCAAAAGAAAAATAAAAGGAATTGTGAAACTAGTAATAACAACATAAATAAGAGAGAATATAAGTCATCTACAGTTATACCATATAAAGAGGGGACATCTGAGACACTACGTAGGATTCTAAATAAAGCAGGAACTAGGGTGGCAATTAAACCTACAATCTCACTCAGGGACAAGCTCTGTAGGTTAAAGGACCCAGTTGACCCAATTAGACAAAATAATATAATTTACAAAATACCATGCAATGACTGTGAGGTCAACTACATAGGTCAAACTAGTAGGTCAGGGGTAGTCAGATTGTCAGAACATAAGAATTTAGCTAAGGTAAGAATGGTTGACCCAGAGAAGATAAGTAATTTAGAAAAAAGCTCAGCAATTGCAATGCATGCATTAGCACACAACCACACAATAGGGTGGGAGAGGGTTAAAATTCTAAAAAGTAATCTAGGTAGGTGGAGAGAGAAGTTGATTACTGAATCCTTGTTCATCGAATCTACACCCAACACATGCAATAGGAATGATTCATCACTCATACCCGAAATATGGAAAATATTACTACCAATCAAATCAAGTGAAAAACAATGGAACTATATAAATGAATTTAGGAAGTCGTGTGATTACCTTGATATGATTATGAGCAGTAATAAATTGTGCTCGAAACATGGTCATCAGTAAACATTACTGTATAACACTGTGAGACTTTATCAAAACAAAATTTACCCATAATGGAATTACACTCTACCACAGTGCACAAGTTTTATTCCTATATGAACCACCTTTTTGTCTATGCTGTTTTGTCATCTGCTTTTATTTTTTTCTCTTAAATTTTATCTGATTTATGTTTTCATCCACTAGAGCCTGAAGTCTTGTCGTCCGCTTGTGATGGTCCTCGACATGTAGATGATTTAGACGAAGTTTTCAATTTTTTGGAGTCATCAAGATGGCATATAACTGACCCGTCACTGGAATTATACCTTAAAATAAGACCATAAAACAGTTCAATTGAATCATTTTTTGTTAGCTGCTGTTTTTCATACATGAAGTACATTTCTTAGTTCTAAAGAGAAAAATGATGTAAATATATGTATACACTGCATTGGATTTTTGTATGTAATTTTTTTAGAGTGTTTAATAAAATTTGGTTTACAGAAATGCAATAACTTCTGCATTATTTTTACTTCATTTGTATTCACTTTCGTCAAACCTATTTGTAATGCAATAACTTTTGAACTAAAGTATTGTCGTTAAAAGCAAATATAGGTTGAACAGCAGTAACATTAACCGTGACGTTTGCCCTCAATTCTTCACTTGATGCATGTACATGAAGCGATGTAAAAGATGTGTGGTTCAAGATTAAGGCGGAAATTTAACGGATTTTTCATACAATTCCTTACCACTATGAATTTACATCAGCTTAAGAGCACGGTAACAGTAATGGACAACACTTCAGCTCATGTGAAAAGTGCGACGTTATCTTATACAGTTCGTTCCCTTTGTTAAATTGGTTATATCATAACGAACTACAAGTGAAGCTGCACATTATTATCTTTTATTTCGTAGACTCTCTTTTTAAACTGGAGATCCTCCATCATCTACTCAACAAACACTTGCATTTCTAGTCAGTTGACAATGCTTCACACCTATTGCGTTAAGGATAGTTATATAGCCTGGTTGCTCAAGCCATGACTCGAAACGGTGGCTCAGACGTCGGAACCCGAAATTCTGACCAGATTAGTCACATCCAGGTAGTCTGGAAAGGCATGGTGCAAAGACAATATGACAACAGATTTTTATCAAGCAGATTTGCGCAACAGTGAAGAAGATACGTATGCATCAGAAAACTTTATTTGATTATTCATCCACTGCGTTTATCATCGAACACAGATAATCTACACCACGTCTCATTCTAGTCTGCCATTTCATATTTCACTACGTCCACCATTTTACATAACACAAATTCCCCCACACAATGTCATATATATCACCCGGAGATAAGCCAATGCTTCCATCACATTCCACTTAAATTCAAACATATCAATCATAATCTGTGTAAAAATATTTGATTCTCTACGCTGGCTTTAATTATGAAATCACTAGAGACGCATAAGTGTGCAAATTGTTCCCCGTTGTCATTCATTTCACTGGCAGCCTCCCTCTTGCTACATGACAACTTCTCTTTCTGTATTGTCTGATCCTACTTTCACTGATGTTTGATTAAGCTACTCTTCTGTCTCGATATTTTCTGTGTGTTCAACCCAAATTTCATTAGGGTTGTTGAATAATTTGACAATTTTTCCGTGAGCAGGTTGTTGAGATAGAAATATGTGCTTATTTAGCCTTACTGATTGATTCGCTCCTAATTCAAACCCTTCTAACTGTGAGACTGTTAATTTTAGGTTCTTTTCCAAGTTTGTTGTAATTTCGGCGTTACTGTTGTGGCGAATAAATCGAATAATACCTATCTTGTTATCATTTTCTGTTCCAACTTTCGTTAGCCGCCTCATATCTTGTTGATGCCTAAGAAAATCTTTCATTCCACTTATTGCATAAGGAAGGTGACACTTTCTGACATAACTCAACCTCTTCACTCACGTTTGAATATATCGTGCATTTTACCCACTCCTATTTATAATCCCCCCTCCGCCTTGTTCTTCACTGCGCTTCTCGGAAAGGACTATCTATGTTATATTGCGTAGGATTTAGAAGTCCCTCACCAAGGTTAGTGGTGTACCTTTGCCCCAACAAACTGACTAATTGTTATTGATAGACATTTTAATTCTTGCAAGCAGATGGCTTAAGTCACATCCTGTCGGATACCCGATATCCTGTTTATTCTGCTGAACGTTGTTCTTTCTTTTTTCGCATGTCCTTTGGTAGAAGCAGAAATTTCACAAGAATTTATGCTCAAACGGCTAATAATTATTATAATTAGCACAGTTGTTGTGTGAAAACACAAATGTCAGAAAGGTGCTTATAAACTCAACTTGCAATGTTTAAATAAGCAGTGGTTTATTAACACTACTAATACCATGTATATTTTTCTTTTACATGAAGAAATGAAATATTACTAACGTTATGAGTAAAATTTATGAGCCATACTTCCTATTACTTAACCTTATTTCACGCAATTCGTAGATTCTCATCACTGAGACTTCGGTCACGTATATATATACACATACTTTCATATCATCACACTGTCTACAACACTTTGTATTCTCTGTTGGCCAGTACTTATCTCATGTTACGATCAGGTAATTAAATATAGGCGGTCATTTATCTCTGAGTAGCTGACGCCACTGAGCGAAAACAACCATTGCAAAATCAATCAAGAGTCGATAGCTTTTTCGTCCCAGTTCTACAGTTTTCCAATTTGATCCCACACGCAAACCAAATGCTAAACAATCACGTCCTACGCTTATGTGTGTGTGCTCCTACCACCAATTATTCTGACAAATTATTTGATTCACTGTCAACAGTTGGTTCCTGCTTACGTCTTCTCTCAGTTACAAACAGTAAGCATTCATACATACGCCAATCGAACAATCTGAAAAATTTATATGTCCCTTGAGCTTCTCCTTTAAGTTGAAATCAAAAATAACAGCTAAACATTCCACAATTACAACATTAGAATCTCTGTCGACAATCAAATGTTTTGCAAGTGAATGGCAAAATACGACTGCACAAAGACGTGTTGACCTGTCGTACTTCATCTTTCTCAACCTCAATTTAGATCACGTGGCCTATCTTTGTATCCGTTTATATATAAGGTTGAAACGAGAGACGAGGATCGATTCAGCTTCTTATGAAGCCATTCACTCACATTTCCAGATGCTGGTTTCGTCAACTGAACCATTGATCAATCCATAGATTGAACCAACGACTTCACGTTAGTACGTGACTCCATGAAAGATTTATTACCGATTACTCAAAATCTCTCAATTCCTTTTTTATCTTGACGCGCACATCACTACTTCTATGTAAGTCAGTAGGACATAAATCCGTGTATTGAGTCTTTAGTTCTCCTTAATGTGAACAGAGTCAATAAGGATCAATTTCAAATCATGAATAAGTTGCAACTGCTGAAGTACCTAATTTCAATAAACTCTCTGGTTGACTTCTATTTGCCAGCAACTTATATATTGCTATGCAACACAGTTCCTCATTTCACCATGTTGTTTTACCTGGGAGCTGAACGAAGACATCAGCGCTGCATCTGCAGTATTCGCCCTCGATTCACTACATCATGACTCTAACAGAATACAAATCTAGTTTCTATTGTGTCACAAAATGTACAATAAACACATAATGGGAGTAGCATAGAGAATAGTCAGAAGAATACTGTTGTAATTATTGTCAAGTAAGTTTACCATTCGAACAATGACAATAATAATAATTTCTAAGGAAAGAAAAGCATTACTGGTGATCGGGCCAGTAACAAACATTATCACATAGTCTGTGGGATGGAAATAATTTTCTTCGTTTTTAAGAGAAAGAAGTACCAATAAATATTCCCCTATGAAGGTTTATATTCTGAAAAGTACATTTTTGCAATGAAGAACACTTCTTGAAGGCTTCACTATCACCAGATGCCTCACTTTTTCTGCAGAGCATCAAGTTGCGCCTTAACTTCAGTGACTTGTGTCGACAAACGAGAATTCTCGTCCTTGAGAAAACGTAATTCTCTTCTCAGGTTGAGTTGTTTATGACCAAGTTCTGTTATCCTCTGCTGAACGAGATCAGTGTCTTCGAGGGATTTTTCTTGATCAAGTTCTAAACTCCTACAATAATGCCTACAAAAGAAATTGTGGAACCATGTAAGTGGCAGATAGACAGAGAGGTTGACAGCATGTCATTAACAAAAGTAAGGTGGTGTTTACAATTAGGAAAACGCAAAAAAAAACAAAAAAAGATTATTTAGACTAACTATTCCACTGCCCTATGGAGAAGAAAATGATATGAGATTGGATTAATTTTGTGTACAATACTGACTAACAGAGTTCTAGCATAGAACTTTGCACACAAGTACAGTAGTTCCAGTTGCACATCAAGGTAAACAATAAAGAGAAAAAATAATTACAAAAGAATCATAATAAGCAGAAATATGCAAGAGGAAAAATATTGACATAGGAGAACATGACGGTGTAGTACATCCCAAAGTGTGAATGCTTCTGCGCCATTGACAACGATTTCAAGCCATATCATCAATAGTTTCCAGCCATTTGTTCTTATCACCTCGAGGACACCAACCAGACAGCCTATACATTCCTATATGTCTAAAACCAAGTGTGGATATGATTATGAGCAGTAATAAATTGTGCTCGAAACGTGGTCATCAGTAAATAATATTACTGTATAACACTGTGAATAGATTTTACCCATAATGGAATTATACTCAACCACAGTGCCCAAATTTTATCCTTATATCGATGAAACGTGGCAGTATTAGATGGTTGGAGGCAATCGGCCGCAGGAAGCCTTGCTTGACCTAGGTTTCGTGCTAGTTGGCACTCGTCAGTGGGGCGTATCGGCGACCTTGAAGGAACTCATGTCCCTTCTGAGATTCGAACTCGCGTCACTCAGTGCTGCAGTCATAGACGTTACCACTGAACTATTCGGGCTTGCGATTGACCTCCTGTAGGAGGTCACCGTGATGACGAGCTACCTAGAATGGTGGCCACATTGCAAACGTGACTGATAGAATTCAGTCTGCACCAAAGAAAGGACTAGACGCATCACACTAGTTACTAGTGCCCAATCAAAACATGGCAGTGTTGGACACTGGTAAGCATGTCTATGTTCCACAATTTGTTGAAGAGCAAAGGTACCATCAAAACACTCTCTCTCTTCCTGGTCTAAGGCCTACCTGGTTTTCTCGCACCGCTTAACCTCCGCATCGGCGTTATTGAGTCTACAACTTTACATATTATTATACCAGTCAAGCTTATACAGGAAAGGCACACTTAGTTATCACACAATTTTTCTTTATAATAAGCAGAAACAGATGGGACAAAAACTGTTTTGCAGAAGAGAGTGTAGATCCCTGTCAAAAAGCATAATTTCTATGGCTGACATACAACTAAATCTTTTGATCAAAAAGAAAGATTGGGAAACTTCTACTATAATACTATATAAAGTAAAGTGGAAAAGAGTGGAACTATATTTTCAACAGCACCAACAACGAGTTTTTTTATTTATTTATTTATTTATTAAAATGACTCTTGATGATTATCCTGATTTCTTTGATAGATTTCATTAAATATGCTTTACTTGTCAATGAAGGCATTACTCATATTAACTTAACCAATCAATTTAAGTTAGATAATTCACTGTTTCTATACATTAATTGAGAACTCAATTTGTGATGAATACACCTTAGTATACCCGATTGTAAATAAAAGTGATAATTCAGAAGATTGATTTTTAATCCCTGTAAATAGTATTAAGCTATAAATAATAATTACGAAGTGGTGAGTTGCCACGTAGAGGCGGCGGCACATGTATACTATATACACAGATCTGATATTTCTAATAAGTGAAAGAGCCTGATTAATTAATTGACCAAGGTCACAGTGCCATCATATATGTGGACAAAACATTACCAATCATCCATGAATGCAAATTATCGATTGTTGACACCAGTTCATGTATTCGCTCGTCTCCTAGCCGCCTAAATTGACTATGCATCATCATAAGCATTATTCATCGACATACTCAGACGCTAACTATTTTTTTATACAACTTAGTACCACTGAAGGAAGACAAGCGTGTTCGAATCTCGAAAAAACTTCCTGGTTTTCTGCTGACCAAAATACTGCCTCAATTAGCTTACATTATTATAATTACTTATTTTGCATATTAGTTTAATTTGTGATTTATCAGTCCAATAGTCACATGATACTTAACTTTTTGAAGAAAACCCTTTAGTTATTTTATCAATAAGTATTTAAAGAATTGAAAACAGTGGATAAATTAAAAACAACAGTTTGAATTAAGTAAAAATATCTAAATTTTATCTTACATAATAGCAGCCTCGGCCTTTTCAGCATCCCTTGGCGATTCAGGAGATTCCAGCGATTTCTCGCATTTCCTCTTCGCCTACAATGAACAAAAATATTTAACACATTATAAGTGACTGCAATAACTAAAAAGTTACTTGGTCATGAAAAATACTTATTCCCATAAGATACACTTATTAAATGCTATCTGGAGGTGACGAAGACAACAGACTGTGTGTAGTCACGAATTCGATTAACACTCATAAAAAGAATAAAACAGAGTAAGTTGAGTACATAAATAACTATGGGTAACCTGTACAAAATCTATTCTAAAAATATTCATTTTCACTATGCACTGATAGTAGTGCTTGATGAATTGTGTGCACGTTGAACTGCTGCAGCTGGAGGAAGAATTCCACGTTGAAAATTTACTTCTGTTCATGCACTGACGGAAAAAGAGAATAAGAATACTAATCGAGAGAGGGGGCGCGGCGGGGTGGGGGGCTCTGCTGAAGTAAATCTTGAGGAGAAAAACTAACAATATGTTAACAGAATGTTTATAACCTAGGCTGTGTATGTGTATTAGAATAATTCACCGGAAACATTATTTAAAAAAAAGGTGTTTTTAAATTGCTTTTACAGAATCATCTGAAACTTATACATGGCTTTATGGAACTAACAGTTGTCACCTACCTATCTGAAAATGAAGTTAAGCTAGTATAGTAAATTGGTCTGAGCCAAAAAATTCTCATAACAGTCAAATAAAGACAGTCCAACTGTACTACTACTACTAGAACGAATTTTTAGTCTGAAAATTCCACAGTACGTTTTTTGTATTTCCTATCGATTATATAAACAACTGAATACTTAATAAATAAATAGAAATTAAACTGAACAAACCTTTAATTCTTCATAATCTTTCATTTTTCGATGAAGTTTTTCATTTTCCCAACGTATATCTTCAATTTCAGCACGTAAAATATCCATTATCTCCGTGTATGGACACGAATCCACCCGTATTGCAGCCTTATTTTTACGTAGGCACCATATGAAAAATGAAAACGTCCAAGTCATGAAAAAAAGCGTGAGAAATGAGCATTGTAATATTCACTTTGGAAAACCACGATGACATTCATTCATTCATTCAAAAACTAGACATATAGTGCAATTAGCATTTAGAACTCCAGTAGGATCAGAGCCGTTTGTTCAATATATACTGAAATTGTTACTACTTGCTTAAAAACAATGTCAAATATATCTAGATTAAAGAAGATATCCATCTAAGTGCTTTCCCAATGTGATGAAAATAGGTTGGTCGGATACACCGAATATAAATGAAATCAACACTTCATTCAACTGTATCCATATTTTTGCATCCCCACGTCTATAAAACCTAATAGTTGAATGTCATTAGTGCTTGGTAGGAGACAAAGAGGTTTACTATCTCTCATTATTTACATGACCTTCATATCAGACTTTTAACCTCAAAGACAGGTGTAAAGGACCAGGTTAGTGGACTTTTATCGACACATACTAGCCAGCCAAAACATAGTTTTCCATATAATAAACTAATAGTTTATTGGCTATGTAAAATAAACAACACAGCTGCAATTTCCAGTGATATTGCTTTTTTTGAATAAAGAAATAAACCATTACCTTTTCAGTCTTCTCGGTGTGGTAATAGTTCAAGTGGTCAGTCATATATTATCGTTGCATTGAAGAAATAGTAAGAACAAATCTACAAGTCCAGTATTATTATTGCTACATAGATCCGGAAATTTGCAACAACCACAATAGTCTTATCACGATAAGCAAACGAGTATGCCTATGTATGACGGTGTACTGCGAGTGATTTCACCTTGGAACACTTACTTTGATGTTGTCGAGAAACAAAATAGCCCGATGACAGGAAGGTACACAATATTGCTAATTATATTAGAGGGCGAACATTTTAAGCTCATTTATAACTTACAAGTAAAGATGCAAGCTTTGCAGGCATATTATTCAAGCGTCGTCTTAATTCTTTGATTTTCTCATTCTGTTTAACGACCATTTGTTCGACAAGTATGCGTTCTTTATCAACCTGAAATTTATTTAAACACAGGTTGATTCTCTGTAAATATTATTATATTTGAATGTTATACTGAGATTCAGTCAGGCATACTTCCTTCGATCCGCAACAATTTGTGTCGAGAAAATAGCACACATTTTAAATAACGACACAAAATATCGCTCTAAATATCCCTATAATATAATCAGAACAAGATGACTTTTGCGTGAACAACTATTTTCAACAACTTCAGGCTATACAGTAATATATCCATGAATACTAGAATACAAATAGCCAGTAAATGCACTAATAATAATAATAATAGCTTCATTCCAAACAGTATTTGTGGTACAGGTATGGAATTTTCAGCGTGCATTACAATATTGCATCTAATTACCTCATAAATTTTTATAAGATTTTAAAAATAGAAAACAACAACAACAAAAGGAAAAAAAGATAAATAAAAGAAATAAAAAAGAAAAGCATTGCATTCACATATTTAAACAATGCACCACAGGATATGAAATATAAAATTAGTGTGTAATAGAATATGTGAGCAACAATATAATAGTTACAAAGAAAGGAGAACAAAAGCTAATGGGAACTATTTGTTAGAGTGCCGCAGTAAGTTGATTGTGTCATACCTAACGGATTTCTCATCACATAACAACTGTGCCAGATAAGGTATTGTGGAGTTTTGTACTTGGTAGTCCTGGCATAAAGCCAAAATCCCAACCAATAATAATAATCATTTTATTCTAAGTATTAATAATTATGCATCATCACATTCTACCTTACTAGTTGACTCGCTGTTCATATTTAGTACCTCAAGTTAATATCTGACACATTCCGTAATGAAACATTTATATGCACATATCTTAAGTGTTATCGTAACATTTTACGAAGGCAAACAAACAGGATACGTATTTGAGTACAGAAAACAGTTTGGGTATTATTGAATGTATACCACATGGTGAAGATCAACAATGGTGGTTTCTCAGTGAT
This sequence comes from Trichobilharzia szidati, assembly GCA_944472155.2. Lineage (NCBI taxonomy): Eukaryota > Metazoa > Platyhelminthes > Trematoda > Strigeidida > Schistosomatidae > Trichobilharzia > Trichobilharzia szidati. The sequence goes on along the minus strand of OX235274.1, from coordinate 95,218,413 downwards.
AACAACTAATCTTCTCCAGGTAGAAACAATCTCCTGAACTGTAAAATCACAGATGAATCAGCCAAAGTCCTCATATCGTCACAAAACCAACAAATCGAATACTCTTCATTTAGTTAAATACGATGCATTGACTCCAAATACTAATGGAACACAATTTAACTGATACACACCGCTACATACTGGGACCAGTAGTGAATTATTTATAACTAAGTGCTGCTGATGATAACAACAAAAGTACTAGTAATAACAGTAAGAAAAAAAGTAGTGCAAACTGTCTAAATACGCTTCTCTCTGTTGAATACAAGAAATATATAAATGTAATATCTTCAGAAATACATTTAACCAAACATTGCATTCGTTATAAACTAACTTCAGAAAATAGAGACATCGTGGGATTCGGTTGAATTTGGAAGGTTTCACACTGAGCTTGAGCGTCTTCTAATTCCGATTGACATTCCTTAATCGAATAGAAATATAAGGTTTAGAAAAAACTGTCTCATTATTCGAAATTCGAATCACGTATAATTGAAAGTGTGAAAACGAAATATTTCATAATTTGGATCAAATACAATGGGCAGGGGAATGGAATTCCCCTTACACTAAGACGAATGTAACTATACAATAACCAACAACTTAGAGATCCTTCAAACAGTAAGCAAAAGATCCCTACTGAGTTAACATCCTAAGAACGCATTATTCAAGTAAGTATAAAACTTGGGCACTGTGGTAGAGTATAACTCCATTATGGATAAGGTTTTATTTCGATAAATCACACAGTGTTAAACAGTAATATTAAGTGATGACGTTCCCAAGAATGTAAATGGTGTGTGCTCAAAGATGCGTTTCTATGCAAATTCAACTTTGAGTCGATCCAATAATCTAGATTCTCTATACTTGGTTTGTAAGGATTAGTTTTGCTTTTACGAGTTGATTACGAATTGATAGAAGTTAGAAATCATGAGCCATTGAATCGCGTCCCAGTGGCTGAGTGGTATACGAGCTTGCCTTGTAACCGGAAGATCCTGGACTCGAACCCCAATGGGTGCGTACTGCCGATGATTCCCAAACTAGAGTGAAACAGCTGTCCAGTACTCCCTGTGGCTGGTTTTCAATGGTTCTCTAACTCATATCAATCCGTGATCAACTCGTAAATCTAGATTCTACCTATTTTTTATATCTACATAGATGGAAAGGTGAGCATATTTTTGTTTACTGTTAAAAAAGTGTATTCACATGATACGGACCTTAGAAGTAAAGACACTGACACAACGCACTCCTCTGGATACCTCGAGCAGAAATCACAGCATGTTTGACATGGGATTCGTCCCTGTCAAATGTAAGGTGATGCTACACTACTCCTCTGTACTCCTTCTCCTACTTTAAGGACAGAGTGAAACGGCTTAGAGCTGACTTCACTTCATAGGAGGCTTTAAATGTATACATATATATATTTACGCGATACGCACACTACACACTTTAAAATTACTCACTCGTACCTTTAACTTCTGCTCTAATTCATCTTTATAACTCTGTACACAACAAAAGTCCTCTTCTAATTCTTCGATACATCGACACAATCGCGATGTATTCATTTGTGCAGCTATTTTCATTTCGGACAGTTCATTTTCTAATAGTTTAACTTCATTTAAAGCTCCAGTGTTAGAATCCTGAAAAAGAATGCAAGCATTTACAAGAGTTGAATTTTACACAACCTAATACAGCGATAATCGTGATAAACTAACCCATAATGAAACAGTATTGTTTGCTAATTAGATGTCAAACACTACTCCTACATATTTAATAACGAAGACAAACTGCATAGTAACCCTTTACACATAAGAAAGAAATATACCAGCAATCCTTCACAAAACTGGGAAGAATGAACATCTACAATCCGGAACCTATTTTTTAGTGACCAAATTATCGAAAACTATCACCAACAAAACGATCAGACGGTAAAAGTAGTTAGACAATGAGAGGAAACGATTGGCAAGCCTATATGGTTTGAAATTATGCCAAAATCGCGTATTACACATTGGATAGACTGTGTGACAATACTACATAGAGAGACCTATCCCATCAGAGCGATTTTGGATTTCACAAACACACCAATGCATATCTCGTCAAGATTCCTGGTCGCTATACAGAAACCAAGACAACTCAACTCATTTGGATTAGTTAAACCCATTAAAGGTAATAAAACCGATAAAATACTACACAGTCTGAATACAAAAGCACCCATAAAACGGCTACAGTTCCACTGAAAAGAAGACTAAATAAAGGTGATGATCTAAAAGGCAGAACAAACTTATTGGTAGGAGATACTGCAATACAAGGATCCATAAGAAACAACAACAAAGAGAGAGAAGTGATACGATGACAACTATAAGAAGACTGCCAACGAACCGGACTTCAATGTGATAACTCTGTTCACAAATACTGACATTGCTCTAAATAGTTCCCAAAGGTAGACAGCTTTCTACTCTATGTGATCATCTACGTTCCAGGAATACTCATTATATTCCACTTAATAACCTTTCCCCAAACTTTATATGCTTTTACGAAGTGTGACAACTTGAATCAGTACAATTTTATGCAAAGTTCTACGCTTATAATTCTCTGAATTGACTACTGTAACACTTCACAGACTCAGCATACAACATGAGAAGATGAGTGATGAGACGCAGCTCAGATACACCTTTGTGGAATGCCCTACATCGGTTTACCTAACTGTCACGTTGAAGTTACAGCATACACTGAAGCAGCAAATCCTAAACTGTAAAAACGCTCTCCTGCTTCTCAGTTCAAGTGAATCGAAATAAATGCCCCATCAGTTTGAAAGAAAACTGTCACCAACTATCTACACTTTTGTTCTGAATGGAGGAAGTCTCTCTTTAGATCTCATTCAAATGTTCAAAAATAAGCACAACAAATAAACTAACCATACAAATTTCGTCCACTTTATTTTCACGAGCACGTAATCGTTTTAACAGGTCAGCCTCCAAATTTTCGGCAGCGCTAAGCTTCTCAGCCAGACGGTTTTTCTTGCTTAATTTCTCTGACTGGCGATCATCAATATTCCGGAATTCTCCTGGACTTTTACGTTTCAAACAAGCAATAAGTTCATTAAGACTTTCTATTTCATCAATATACGCACTCTCCATTTTTTCTAACAAGTCCAATTTGGATAATAACTTGTGATTCTCTTCTTTCAAGTCCTGTGTAATGGTGAAAACGGATTTAATTCACATATATGTTGCGCAAATAAGGGAATTGTATAATAACAAGAAAACAACAAATACCATTCCAACAATCCCTTCAAAAAGGTTCATTTCAACTGTCTTTTGTGATGCGAAAAACTATACACGAGTGGACAAGCATGAAATAAGTAGAAGTACATTGATAAGTCATACACTGCAACCGGCTAAACTGCAATCATAACTCCAGCCGGCCAGAATAAACATATATATCTTCGGTTACAGGCGTAGTAAACACTCCTGGTGGCATCAAAAAGGTGATAACGGTTTAGAAATTCTTACCTCATAAGCTATAACTCAGCACGATGACTTTAGGTAAGAAAGAGTGTCCTACTACACTGACAATATATGATTCACAACGCGACAACCACGTGATTCTCTTGAGATATCCGGAAATCTCTACGTATCGTACTACCGGTTTGAAGTAACCTATCTAAACTTCATGCCAGCTCGTTAAGACCGTTATACTCAGGCGGTTTTGAGATGTTATCAATGATTCAATACTTGCACACTTTAAGCTTTCTTTCTTAAACTATTTTGAACCAACTAATCTAAATTAGTCCACAACCACATGAAGGCTCGAGGATTACATCATATGGAATTTCTGAGTAAACTAGAAACTCTCCAGTTACAGCAAAAGATTTCCACCTCGTCTGTCGATTATTTGCACTTGTGCTACTGTCGTTTAAGAGAAAAGTTGTAAAATATAAGTGAACGCTAATCTTCTGAAGACTTGATAACTGGTGGATATACAAAACATAGTCGCCACTGGAATGACAATATTAACGGATAGCGATCAACTGGTAATGTAAACATTGTCTGTTTGATAAAACAGTCTGCCTATATTCATGGTACAAAACAGTCTCAATGTTGACGGTGTACTGTCAGGGTCGAAAGCAGTACTGAGTGGAGTACCTTAGGGAATTGTACTTGGCCCCCTGCTATTCTTATTATACGCAGATGAACTGCCGAAAATTCTTACCTCATCTTCCTTATTATTTTCGGACGATATTAAGATATGTAAAGCCGTAAACAGTAACGATGAAAGGTTGGTACTACAAAACAATCTAGATAAGTTAGCTGAATGGGCTAACCTTTGGAGTCTGGAAATCAATTCCAAGAAAAGCGCGATAATGCAACTAGGTCAGAGGTCTTACGCGTCGTACTCCTTGTGGGAAAGAACTGCCAGATGTTAAGGAACAAAACGACTCAGGAATTATTGTAAGCCACGACATAAAGACAACGGCAAACCGTAATGGAGCCGCTGCTAAGGCTTTTCGAATGCTATGAGCACTCAGAAGGGCTTTAAAACCACTGGACGAGTGTATGTCCCAAGTACTTTATGCAACACATGTCAGACCTCATTTAGAATACTGCATACAAGCGGTGAGTCCATGCTTCAGGAAGCAGGCACACATCCTGGAAAGAGTACGGAGGATAAGAACCAAATCAATTAGTGGTATCTCACACCTTCCTTATGATAAGACGATGGAGCATTGAAATCTCTTCCCATTATCATACCGAAGGAAGAAAGGCGACTTAATTTTGGCATACCGTATACTAAAGGGTGATTCAGGGATTGACGTTTCAAATATCTTCTCTCCCTACAGGATTTTATCTTATGCATTTTTTATTCTTTATTATAGCTTGATTCCACACAGTATTTTTGGTACAAGTATGGAATTTTCAGCATGTGATATCGGTAGCCCAAATTTCGCAGGCCGACCATTGATATCGGGTGAGTGTCGACCGATGATCGAACCCTGAACCATGTGCATGGTCGGCGAGCGTCCTAACCGTTGTGCCACCGACACACTGGAACTCCTAACTTGACTCAGTAGTAACAGCTCTATCGGTCAACGCTTTGGAAGAGAAATTAGATCTCTGCAGAGATGTATATTGCAAGGATTAACATAGGTAACGAGAGCCCTCCATCCGTATAATCTGATTCTGACCTCACTTGAATACACAAACTAACGAGAGGAGGAGTCATAGAACACCAGGTCAATAGCATCAGTGTATAAACGACGTATCTGAATACTTATCCCCCAGATTTCCACCAAAATAGCTACACTGGATAAACAATATAATGCATTTACTGTATAAGTGCTCAATTACAATTCCGGTTTATCCCTGCGCATCTTCTGAAACTTTTTGAGAAAGTCAGTATCCCCGGTAACGTCATTATTCATCAGTTTAACTAAAATTCCATCAGAATAGAGTCAAATCAAAATAACGCTAATAAGTTAATTGGCATCCGAATGGCCTATCCACTTAAAATCGCATACACCATTCAGGGGTAGACAACTAAATTCGTCGTTTGACTTGTTTACATTCTCTCTCGCCTTACTCTCCTGACAACTTTAACTGCACCTATTATTATTATTATTATCATTATTACCGATATATATATGTATATAAATATATATATATATTATTCATATATTTCTTCAAATTTAATCAGCTGACTGTTGTCACATTTTCTTATTCTTTTTCTGTCTGTTAGCCTGAATAACTTCACTAATTATATCTATTATTATTATCTCTTTTTTCTTGACGACGATACCGGAGGACTAACTGGTGAAAGGATCAACTCCATTCACAGTAGTAACAGTCTTAACACACCTCATACTACAAACCACATATAATTAATCCCAGCACTACTCCTTTTGGAGTCAACCAAAGCTACGACAGTCGAGTGGCGGGACGAGTTACGCAGAAGTTTACCGAAGATCAGGAACCTATACCTCACAATCAAGAGGCGAGCACAAAGAAATCAAATTAGTTTATACTAGCTCGTAAAAACGATATTGGATATTGGAAAGAAGTGTGACGAAATTCATGCATCTAAAATCACAATCACTTACCACCATCCTTAAGACAATGATTGTATAACAAACTCGTCAAGTATCTGTAAAAGATGAAATAATTATGTTAAATCAATCTAGTTTGATACGGGATACTCGACACTACACACTGGTCAAAATAAATTAATAACAGATTGTCATTTATTTTTCTTTGGACCTGAGATATCTGGGTTAAAACGTCGGCAGTTTTCCGAACGAAATTAGGCAAAGTTGGAAAAAGTGAGCTGTTTCCGGAATCAACATGGGTAGTGTTCGTTGAAAAATGAGTAAACTGGGACAATAAAATTTTTTGGGACATGGCAAACGGGGAAAAAGTGGACAATGTGGGTAAAGTGAGTTAATTATGTAGCATTTCAACCCCTTTTGCTCACGTCTTTGCCCATCAAAATGACCCATTTAGCCCACGTTTTGTCCGCATTACCCAGGTGCATTCTCTCACTGGGAGGTATCACGCCTTTAGCTTTTAGAACTATAGTGCCATATATGGCAGTCTTCTGATTCATTCACCAAGTAAAAAACAAATTCTAGTTATGCGGACTTCTGAAAGCCCACAAACTCGCAGCCTTTCTCTCACTAGCATGCCATCATCATATATTTATGTTGTCTCCACCACTGAGGATAGCGGCACAAACGTCTTACGGGGAAGCCGAGCACTTGAAGGTCACTTATGCACGCTGTGATTGGTACATATTATTAAAACAATTAGTCCCTTTGATAAATTTGAATAAGGCATTTAGAAGACAAATTTCGCGAGATGATATCATTTCGTAGTTTCTTTACAACCGCTTTACAACTAACATGGTTAACAACAGTAAAATAAAGTTCATGACAATTACTCAGTTAAATAAAAACAAAAGTACATACTAATGACCAATCATATTTAAATAGGTCAAGTAGTCAAGTAGACTCTACTTCAAACTGTATCGGAAGACCTAGAGCACAGTCAATAAGATTTTTCTTTTTCTAGGTGAAAAGTGTATCAATGATCTGTATCAGATTTCAGATTTATCGTTTTCGAGGATAGAATGCATGGAGCCTATGTTAATCCTTTTCTGGTAAATTTCTGTGATTGTCTAAACCCTTCTTGAATAAATTAGTTGAGGTCATGGACACCAATTCTTCTGGGAGTCGGTTCCAGGAGTTTATGACAAGGTGTAGGAAGCAGTACGCAACAGCAATATGATTTCTTCTTGGCTTTTGAACTCTTCTGCTATGTCCTCTAGGCTGTTCCGACCTGGTGGGAAGGAAAACAGAGAATAGGTCAGGTCCGTAGTCTTATTGATATAGAAATTGGGCACTGTTGTAGAGTATGACTCCATTATAGATAAGATTTTATTTTGATAAATGTCACTGTTACACAGTAATATTAACTGATGACGCTCCAAACACAAACTATTGTTCATATGATTATGAGAAATCGTTTGTCATCATCAGTCAGGCTATCAGTTAACACTACTGTGTAACAGTGACATTTATCAAAATAAGATCTTACCTATAATGCAGGTCCGCAGTCATTATTTATAGATTAAAACCCTGTGATTAAATCTCCGCTCTAACTACGGTATCACACGGAGGAGAGATTAAACTATCCAGTCTTTCTTCGTATGATAAGTTACTCATACCAAGAACCATACGTGTTGCCTTCCTTTGAACCCTCTCTGGAATATGTGCGTCCACTTTAAGACAAGGACTGGCTGCCTAGATTCAGTTTTCTAATCTTGACCGCACCAGAGATGTGCTTAAGGAGGTAAACATATCTCTGGTGATCCTAGTAAAGGCTCTGAGAATTGCCTATAAGGATCTGAAACTACATGCAGCCACGGCGCGATAATGTGGCGCAGTTTTTGAATCGTGATTAACTATGGCACCTAAATCCAAATGAGACTCTACTTATGGCAGTGTTATTCCCTCTAGTTCGTAGGAGCTGAAACTTGCTTGTCCGATGAGCATGGTTGCACATTTTGCTACATTGATCGGGATCATCCATTCTCTTGAAAACACTGACAATTTGTAAAGACTTACGAATCTCTCGGTTTATCCAAGGGGGCAATGATTCCGATCCTTCAGGACAGACCAAGGGATGAAAGGTTCAGTTACTTAGGCGTTATGTTGTTTAAATTGGTTTCATGCGGCTTCCACTTGGGACTCTGGGTTGATGTACCAGTCCAGTGAGTTGGCTGCTGAGAGGATCGGATTTATATCGGTTTTCCAGACGTTAGGTCGTGCTGGGGTTTTGGCCCTTGCCGCTGTTGCTGTGAACTTGAAAGTGAGCACAGCGCGATCACTTCTTCCTGAAGGAAGAAGCTTTTGTATGAGATCCACATCCTCACCATGGGAGAACACCGGCTCCAAAGTTGAAGAGCATTGTTGGGAGTCATAGCGCATGGGCTCCATGACATGTTGGACTAGGACTAGCAAAATAATATGTTCCAGCAGTTAATGATCAAAGGCATTGTCTAAAGATGGCATTGTAAGGCCTGTCCAGTCAACTGTTGGGGCGTTGAAGTCGCTGACTACGAGACTTCGACAATTTGATATCCAGGAGGCTAGCTTCTCGATTAGGAAGTCATCTGCGCTGCAGTCGGAGCTACGGTCATATCGTTACAATCGTCATTAACGATGGGCACTTGGTTTCGGTAGGCTGTGAGCATCCAATTTACTTGCAGCTTTCACCTTGCATCTCCTCAGTTAAACAAGAAGCCACTTCAAAAGACCGTATCCGTGCGTGTCTTAGTATAAAACATCAATGATACCACATTTGGCACTTATTTTATGCGATGAAAGTGGTGTCAGAGACGAACTAACTAACCTTCTTTGCACTGGTGATCGAACCATTTTCTCCATCCTCATCCCATCAAGCTTTACTGTTAATATTTTAATATATCTATTATCCTCTCAATACTCTGTCTATTTTCTCATAGGTGTAAACATCATTTAAGCTATGTAATAACTTATTTTTTGCCTTTCCCCTCACTATGCTACATCAGCAGAAAATTAGATTCAATAATCTTCAACATGCTAAAATTTCCAGACTGAATCGACCATACTGTTTGAAACAAACTCACTGTTTTTATTATATTTATTGTTCTCATTTTGCACTTCGAATATTTTTGACTTTATACCGTAAATGTGGATTAAATACTGTGGTTAATTTATATTATGAGGAAATCAGATGCAATATTGTGACACGCTGAGAGTTATATTCTGCATTATAAGTTCTGTTTGTAGAATTTAAGTAGATTATTATTAGACCTTGGTGATTCTACTTTATCCTGCTTGACCTGTTCTTCTTGCTTTAATCATGATATTAGCGTGTTTCATAGAATTCATCACACACCGTATCAGGCCTAGATGTATACGACATGTAGGCATAATGCTTATGAGCTAGGTATGCGAATCAAAGTAGAAGCTTGTACTGTACATTCATCATTTATAAGACTAACTAGTATGTAAGAACTACGATTTGACCGGTTAGATAGCGTTCAATATATTTAGACGCAATCAACGTACGCTGCTTACTTCTATGACGCATTATCAACAGCTAAGTAGTTGCCTTAAAACAGTTTCCACTGAAGGCGGTCTCCTGCAACTACTACCCTAGTGAGTAACTTCATGATATCTTTGAATTACAAAGTAAAAGTGGAAATCCTGAGAACATTCTCTGCAAAAAGATAATCTCTTAGTTGAAGAAGTAAATATATTCTAATTTGCAATTAAAAGTGTTCTCTGACCTGGTTTACTATACAATGATGTACATTTATAAACATTTATATATACACAAAATATCAATGTTCTTTCCATGTTCACATACTTTCTCTTTCTGGGATTATATTACTAAGCCTGCACTCCTATATACCTCCTGGTCGAGGTCGAACAACCCAACATTTAAACTGGAATGACCATTTAAGTAAATTCAAACTCAAATTCCATGAACGATCCGATGCTACCATTTGAAAACGCTGGCCAACATTCTGTACAAGGAGTATTCTTGATCTGAAATAAAGAAGCAACTTGTTTTCAAACAGTTTCCAATGTATTACTCAACTTACATGTACAGTCTGCCATGCTGACGCAAATGGCGCCAATGGATAGTTCTAGAATCGACCTCGGCCCCATTTGATGCAGTAAAACAATCCAACATGACCTTATCTAGTTTTCGTATCCACGATCAAATATCCTTCCTATTATGGAATAAATACATAACTGACCTGAAAATAATACATTAATAAACTTTATCTCAAGGATGCTTTTCACAACAAAGTTATGTAGGAGAATCGACTTCAAGCTTTATTTTTCCCAGATGTTTGTATTACATTCATCTGATGTCTGGGTTTTTTGTTAATGCGAAGACAATATTTCTATCTCTTTATGTGTTACACGGACAGACTATTTTGCAGACTGTTCCGACTGACTCTAATGTCAGAAAGAACAAACAAACTGTAAATTCAACATATATCGAAACATGTGTATTTGATATAAAAACTTATCCATGCCTGTACAATTGGTATGTTCCTGCATAAACAGGAATAAATATATATAAAAGCGGTAATACTGATATCATTAAGTGCGATTTACCTGTAAACTGAGGAACTCTAGTGTAACACGGCACAACACCCCAGCACGGTATTCTTTTCTTGTAAACTTTCTGCAGGTGCAAGTAGAATTCATGGACTGGGTATCTGTTACATATGGAAGCCAATCATTGAGTCATGTAGACGAAAGGCTGGCGAAATGCGACGCTTTACACACGTTCCTTCACGTTTACTTCATGTGAACTCTGGGCCATATCGATCAGGCATTCTTTCAAATCGACCCTCCGTTGTACGCTCAACTATTGTTCGTATATATGGAATGACTCGATGCATTCTCTAGTTTGCCTATAATTACGGAATGTACATTATATTAAGGAACACAAATGGATTTTCTGAAAACCGGCGGTGTTCCTTCTCTAGTTTTAACTGATGTCACATTGACTGACATGACTAAGGGAATAGATTGTAACGTGGTGGCTTCTATAGCTGCGAATCGTAGTTACCTAGTTTCGAATTGATATCATGCGTCTAATCCTATTAAACTATGGATATAGTTCTTCCTCCACGATATCTAGAAGTCCGGAGCACACTGTATTGGCAGATCTAGTTTTATTTTGTGACTAATTGGTGAGTCACCTGGTGTTGTGGTAGTAGAAAAAACAACTTCAAATCTAAATATTTTCTAGATGTGAACATACTGACTTACTTCGGCGACAATTTCATCTTTTTATCAAGAAACCCTTAAGGATATCAAACTCTACTTAGTAATTAAAAACCAGAAGTTAACGCCATGTTACGCGGTTATTCAAAAGACAGAATTATGAGTGAAATAGTACTCGGATAAACTTATTCTAACGTAACTAAATAATGATAATCATTTAGCCTACCAATATGCCGTTTGCTTTCAGTCTCAATTCAAAGACAAATGTAGTTACTCACTAAGTTAGTAGTTTCAGGAGACTGCTCAACTATATTCTCCGAAATACTTTGCCTAATTGTGTTTTACTTCAAAATATGTGCGTACTGGCCGGTTGATGTTGCTTATCCAGTTATTTTGTTACTCACTTACACTGTCCCATCTATGTTCCTATCACTAAAAGCATCCCCTAAACCATCAAAAAGTTACCATCACTTCTAAATAAATAACCTTAACCATTCACATGTAAACTTTATCACTTCGTGATGTTTCGACTTTCGAATAATCAGTTTCCACTTGCATCAGCACCTGTTTCAATTTTAACGGTTAGTTCTAGGCTTTGACTACTGAATTAGCTCGTTTCGTTATATACCATCCTTACGAAATATAGTTACTGATAATAATTACTGCTAACAAATTTATCATGAGAACGAGAATGTAGTGCGTATTGATGGAAATATAACTCAGAGGCGGACATATCTTCTAAACGCACTACTCAATACAACACATGACCCTAATCTCCCTAACTATGTAGCTCACAACATTCTATATAGTTAGTAGTCACTATTAACAAGTAGAATGGCCATTGGAGGTATAGGGAAGGGTGGCGCATGCTGATCAGTAGATATGGGGAAATTTCCATGCATGACTATTTAGTATACGTCAGATGGAAAAGCTTTCAGATAACACCTACACAGTTCTAACTCGCAGATTCCATAATACTGATCTTTTATTACAAATATGTTCAGATAACTATGTGTTCCTAGACAGTACTAATTTCAGACACAGGTGTAGTCTGCTACAAACTTAATTGAACAATAGACGGTATCACCACATGTTAACTTCCTAAGGATATAGTAGAGGACTGTTGCTGCCTGCAAAGCACTTGCTTGAATAGTGACTAGTGCCGTGGTCTGTGCATGCAAGTGAAGGACAAATGGAAGAGCTTTATATGCTCTGAAGATATTAAAATAGTATTTAAAGAACAGTTGTCTCAGCATTACTCGTTCTGAAAAGGTCTGTAACTTATTTCTGTTATTTAAACAGTATTAGCTGTTCTGTTCCTTAAAAAATGGTTTGAAAGGACTAATGGATGTACCGAAATCCATTCCCTGAAGCTCTTGAGCACAAAAAAGTGCAAGCATAATTTATTATTTAATCATTATTCCCGTGGGTTCCGAGTAAAATATCGGGCTTCTACAGCACTTCTGTGCATTTCTTACTGTTCTCTGCATAACTTATTAGTCGGCTTCACGATTGTCTATAACCTTTCATTTCCTCTTTACACAATCTCTTTCATATCACCGTCGGAAGTTTCCATATTATGTCCTCGGGGCGATTAGTCTAGTTACCATAGTCTCTACAATATCAGTTTCCATACTCATCTTACGTCTAATCTCTAACAGATAGCAACAAATATTCGCAAACCTAACTGCAAGTGCATAGATCAAATAGTCGCTCTCCATCAGTACCGTGATAACAGACGGTCAGCATTAGCCTGTAGACAGCGTTTTACTACCTTGGTCGAGCGGTGTTGGAAAGGACACTTTGAGGAGTAATTTAGTTGGCCTACACCCACGCTCAGCTTACCCAGCATTCAACACTTCCATGAATGGAATTCATTCCCAGTACAGAGAAGAGTATAGAACAGTAGACAAAGAAATACGCTCCTAAATGAAGAGAGCAAAGGAGGGCTGGATTACTGAACAATGTAATATCATCGATAATAGCTTAAGGGGAGGCAACAATAAAAAAGCATTCGAAACACTGAATAAGCTGACCAATACGAAACTGAATAGAGCAACCGTAATTGAGGATGGTAAGGGCACCCTCTTAACAGAAGAAGCAGATATCCTTAGAAGGTGGACAGAATACTGTAAGGGACTCTACAATCATAAAATAAGCCCTAATTATAGCCTAATAAACAATTCATGCTGGGACAATAGGGAGATCGGTGATTCACCCATACTAGAGTCAGAAGTAGAGGAAGCAATAAAATCACTTAAGGGAGATAAATCACCAGGAATTGACAACATACCGGCAGAATTAATTAAACATGGTGGACCACAAACAGTTAAATGGCTGAAAGCAGCCTGTCAAAAAATCTGGCAAGAAAAAGAATGGCCTAAAGAATGGACTCAGTCACTAATCATTCCAATATTTAAGAAAGGGGACGCAAAACAGTGCGAGAACTACAGAACAATAAGTTTAATCAGCCATCCAAGTAAAGTCATGCTGAAAGTAATATTGAACAGACTCAAAAAGAAAGTAGAGGAATTACCCTCAGAAGAACAGGCCGGATTCAGGCCGGGCAGAAGCACTGCTGAACAAATTTTTAACATAAGGGTACTAAACGAAAAATGTCTACAACACCAAAAAATGCTAGTACACAACTTTATCGATTTTAAGAAGGCCTTTGACCGTGTGTGGCACGAAGGCTTATGGCAAGTCATGAATAACTACAATATAGATAAAAACATAATTGAGGTTATTAAGTCTTTATATAACAAATCTAGTAGTGCGGTATCTCTAAATAATCAAACTGGCGAGTTCTTCAGAACAACTATAGGAGTACGCCAAGGGTGCATTCTCTCACCAGTCCTCTTTAATTTATTCCTTGGACATATTATGACACAAACCCTACATGACTTTACACCGACACTTAGCATAAACGGAAGACCAATTTCCAACCTCAGATTTGCTGATGATATAGCCCTCATTGGGGAAAACATTGATCAAGTTCAGGACCTCACCTCAAGACTTGATGTTGCAACCAAATCTGTGGGCATGGAAATCAGCACAGAAAAAAGCAAAATACTCATTAACGGAGGAAACAACTCAGATAGATGTATCAGACTTGATGGACATGTATTAGAAGAGGTTGAAACTTTCAAATACCTTGGGTCTACCCTAACAAAAGATGGAAGGTCCACTAAGGAAATAAAAATTCGACTAAACCTAGCCTCTGCCACCATGTCCAAGTTAGGGAAAATATGGAAGAGCAACATCAGCGTCTCAGCAAAAATGAAACTCTACTCGTCACTGGTCCTCTCTGTATTCCTATATGGATGTGAGAGCTGGACCCTGAATGCAGAGACAGAAAGAAGAATACAAGCCTTCGAAAACAAAAGCTATAGAAGGATCCTAGGAATAAGTTACCTTGAAAGGAAAACTAATGAATATGTCTTACACCAGGTCCATAGACTGGCAGGAAAACAGGAACCACTCCTTTCAATCGTAAAGAAACGGAAACTACAATGGTTCGGCCACACGGTAAGACATGACACATTGTCCAAAACGATTCTACAAGGCACAGTAGGAGGAGCACGAAAGAGAGGTCGACCGAATAAGAGCTGGCTTGACAACATAAAAGAGTGGACTGAAATGCCCTTGGATACGCTACAGAAAATAGCATTAAACCGAGAAGAATGGCGAAGACTGATAGCGCGAACTGTCATAGCACCCCCACGACGAAAGTCAAGGGACTGATGATGATGATGATGATGAATGGAATATATAAACACAGGTCCTCCGTTCTTAAGTAAGGTTACAAAAGCTGTATGTAGTCTGAAACGAGGCAAAGAAGTGGGACCTGATGGAATGACTGCAGAGGTGGTGTTTAAGGACGGTGGAAACAGTTAACTGTCTGAGTTAATAAGGTAATAGACAGAGTCTGGGAATCAGAGATAGTCCCGTCGGGATAGTGTAATTCATTGATTATCCCGACATACAAGAAGGAAGACAATTGTTCCTATGATAATCACAGGGAGATTAACTTGACTAATATGGAGTTTTAGGCTCAATAATAATGCGTAGACTAAGCAGTGCTCTGGAAGAACTGACACGAAAGAACCGGAAAGGCTTTAGACCAGGAAGAGGGTGTATTGATCACATCTTCACTCTTCGCCAGATTCTGGAACATAAGCATACTTATCGGCGTCCAACAATCGTCATATTTCTTGACCTGAAAACGTCATTCGATTCTGTCGACCGAAATGTATTAAGGTGGTGTTTGATTTTCAAGGGAATGCCGAGAAAATAAATCTCAATGATCAAGGCACTCTACACGAACTCATTTAGTCAGCCAGGTGAAAGCCTGCGGAGAGTTGCCACCTGAAGTGGTGGCAACCAGTGGTGCCCGTCAGAGATGGCCACTTTCCCCACTTCTGTTTAATTTCATCATAGATATACTGACGGACTTAACCCCGAATGACTTCAGCGACTCAGGCCAGGACTGACTTGTTACCGGGTTGGGAATGGTCTCGTTGACCTAGAGTATGCCGAAGATGTAATAATAATAATAATAATGATATATATTTATTCCTATTCATGCAGGAACATACCAATTTTACAGGCATGGATAAGTTTTATATAAATTACACATATTTCGATGTATGGTGAATCTACAGTTTGTTTGTTCTTTCTGACATTAGAGTCAGTGGTACTTCTCGGAGAAAACGCTGACAAAATGCAGAGTCTTTTGAGAACCTTTGGGAGCAGAAATCTGTGAATGTTTGGCATGCGATTCGCTCCCTTCAAGTAACAAATGACGCTAGAGGACTACTGGTCTGCATTGACTCCTAGCTTGAAGATAGGTAGTGAAGTAGCAGAACTTGTTAACCATCCCACCTTTTTGGGAAGTTGCATCAGCCAGCCCCAACGGGTTGATCGCTGACGAAATGTCAGCACGGATACAGAAGGCTAGTGCCGCATAGGCAAGCTTGCGCTGTCTCTGGTGTAGACGTGATATCCGGCTAGCTATCGACTAAAGGGCGTGTGTACTGCTCAGCAGTCCGCTCCTTCCTCCTTTATGGCTAGCTGTGAGACCTGGCCATTGAGAGGAGAAGACATGAAAAGGCTGGCTAGTTGTCTTTGATCATATGTGTCTGCATTCTGTCTCCCGTGTGAAGTAGTATAATAAGGTGAGCAATATTGAGGTTAGGCGTCGAGTGCTAGGTAAGGCGGGGAAATCAATCGATGAGGCTGTGAAATTACATCGACTGAGATGGTTAGGACATGTGTTACGTATGCCTAGTCATCGCCTTCCTCGACGGACGGGCAATATTAGCTGACTAACATAGGATCAGGCTGGAAAAGAGCTAGCGGCGGTTAAACGAAAACATGGCACCAGTCAATGAAATCCACAACAGTTAGTCTAAGCCACGTAGGAAGGTGTAGACTTCCTGACTAGTTGGGGTCCTTGGGACGGTAAAAACCAATGGTTGGAAACAATTGGTGACATAGCTCAAAATCGTTCTCAGTGGCGCAGATGCATCCACTCCTTGTGACTTATGATTTCCAATGAAACTGTTTTGTTCTGCGTTATTACTACTCCTTTGTCTCACACCTCTGTTTACTGTCATTATTATGCATTTCTCCTACTTCCTTCTCTTGCTTTGTGTGCTACATGGAGGGAGTGTGGCGACTTGAACTGCCGCACATATGTGCAAAGTTCTATGTCGAAAACAGACAGACAGATGAGACAAGACAAGTAAATAGCAAGAAATTATATTTCATAGTAAATGAATATTGTTTGGTTGATAAAGTGGATTCAAATAGATATAAGTAGCGAAGCATGTTTTATCTAAATTTCAATCCATTTGTTATACAGCAGTCAATTCAGTTGTTTGGATAAAAAGTAATCTAGGTAGGTGGAGAGGGAAGTTGATTACTGAATCCTTGTTCATCGAATCTGCACCCAACACATGCAATAGGAACGATTCATCACTCATACCCGAAATATGGAAAATATTACTACCAATCAAATCAAGTGAAAAACAATGGAACTATATAAATGAATTTAGGAAGTCGTGTGATTAGCTTGATATGATTATGAGCAGTAATAAATTGTGCTCGAAACATGGTCATCAGTAAACATTACTGTATAACACTGTGAGACTTTATCAAAACAAAATTTACCCATAATGGAATTACACTCTACCACAGTGCACAAGTTTTATTCCTATATGAACCACCTTTTCGTCTATGCTGTTTTGTCATCTGCTTTTATTTTTTTCTCTTAAATTTTATCTGATTTATGTTTTCATCCACTAGAGCCTGAAGTCTTGTCGTCCGCTTGTGATGGTCCTCGACATGTAGATGATTTAGACGAAGTTTTCAATTTTTTGGAGTCATCAAGATGGCATATAACTGACCCGTCACTGGAATTATACCTTAAAATAAGACCATAAAACAGTTCAATTGAATCATTTTTTGTTAGCTGCTGTTTTTCATACATGAAGTACATTTCTTAGTTCTAAAGAGAAAAATGATGTAAATATATGTATACACTGCATTGGATTTTTGTATGTAATTTTTTTAGAGTGTTTAATAAAATTTGGTTTACAGAAATGCAATAACTTCTGCATTATTTTTACTTCATTTGTATTCACTTTCGTCAAACCTATTTGTAATGCAATAACTTTTGAACTAAAGTATTGTCGTTAAAAGCAAATATAGGTTGAACAGCAGTAACATTAACCGTGACGTTTGCCCTCAATTCTTCACTTGATGCATGTACATGAAGCGATGTAAAAGATGTGTGGTTCAAGATTAAGGCGGAAATTTAACGGATTTTTCATACAATTCCTTACCACTATGAATTTACATCAGCTTAAGAGCACGGTAACAGTAATGGACAACACTTCAGCTCATGTGAAAAGTTCGACGTTATCTTATACAGTTCGTTCCCTTTGTTAAATTGGTTATATCATAACGAACTACAAGTGAAGCTGCACATTATTATCTTTTATTTCGTAGACTCTCTTTTTAAACTGGAGATCCTCCATCATCTACTCAACAAACACTTGCATTTCTAGTCAGTTGACAATGCTTCACACCTATTGCGTTAAGGATAGTTATATAGCCTGGTTGCTCAAGCCATGACTCGAAACGGTGGCTCAGACGTCGGAACCCGAAATTCTGACCAGATTAGTCACATCCAGGTAGTCTGGAAAGGCATGGTGCAAAGACAATATGACAACAGATTTTTATCAAGCAGATTTGCGCAACAGTGTAGAAGATACGTATGCATCAGAAAACTTTATTTGATTATTCATCCACTGCGTTTATCATCGAACACAGATAATCTACACCACGTCTCATTCTAGTCTGCCATTTCATATTTCACTACGTCCACCATTTTACATAACACAAATTCCCCCACACAATGTCATATATATCACCCGGAGATAAGCCAATGCTTCCATCACATTCCACTTAAATTCAAACATATCAATCATAATCTGTGTAAAAATATTTGATTCTCTATGCTGGCTTTAATTATGAAATCACTAGAGACGCATAAGTGTGCAAATTGTTCCCCGTTGTCATTCATTTCACTGGCAGCCTCCCTCTTGCTACATGACAACTTCTCTTTCTGTATTGTCTGATCCTACTTTCACTGATGTTTGATTAAGCTACTCTTCTGTCTCGATATTTTCTGTGTGTTCAACCCAAATTTCATTAGGGTTGTTGAATAATTTGACGATTTTTCCGTGAGCAGGTTGTTGAGATAGAAATATGTGCTTATTTAGCCTTACTGATTGATTCGCTCCTAATTCAAACCCTTCTAACTGTGAGACTGTTAATTTTAGGTTCTTTTCCAAGTTTGTTGTAATTTCGGCGTTACTATTGTGGCGAATAAATCGAATAATACCTATCTTGTTATCATTTTCTGTTCCAACTTTCGTTAGCCGCCTCATATCTTGTTGATGCCTAAGAAAATCTTTCATTCCACTTATTGCATAAGGAAGGTGACACTTTCTGACATAACTCAACCTCTTCACTCACGTTTGAATATATCGTGCATTTTACCCACTCCTATTTATAATCCCCCCTCCGCCTTGTTCTTCACTGCGCTTCTCGGAAAGGACTATCTATGTTATATTGCGTAGGATTTAGAAGTCCCTCACCAAGGTTAGTGGTGTACCTTTGCCCCAACAAACTGACTAATTGTTATTGATAGACATTTTAATTCTTGCAAGCAGATGGCTTAAGTCACATCCTGTCGGATACCCGATATCCTGTTTATTCTGCTGAACGTTGTTCTTTCTTTTTTCGCATGTCCTTTGGTAGAAGCAGAAATTTCACAAGAATTTATGCTCAAACGGCTAATAATTATTATAATTAGCACAGTTGTTGTGTGAAAACACAAATGTCAGAAAGGTGCTTATAAACTCAACTTGCAATGTTTAAATAAGCAGTGGTTTATTAACACTACTAATACCATGTATATTTTTCTTCTACATGAAGAAATGAAATATTACTAACGTTATGAGTAAAATTTATGAGCCATACTTCCTATTACTTAACCTTATTTCACGCAATTCGTAGATTCTCATCACTGAGACTTCGGTCACGTATATATATACACATACTTTCGTATCATCACACTGTCTACAACACTTTGTATTCTCTGTTGGCCAGTACTTATCTCATGTTACGATCAGGTAATTAAATATAGGCGGTCATTTATCTCTGAGTAGCTGACGCCACTGAGCGAAAACAACCATTGCAAAATCAATCAATAGTCGATAGCTTTTTCGTCCCAGTTCTACAGTTTTCCAATTTGATCCCACACGCAAACCAAATGCTAAACAATCACGCCCTACGCTTATGTGTGTGTGCTCCTACCACCAATTATTCTGACAAATTATTTGATTCACTGTCAACAGTTGGTTCCTGCTTACGTCTTCTCTCAGTTACAAACAGTAAGCATTCATACATACGCCAATCGAACAATCTGAAAAATTTACATGTCCCTTGAGCTTCTCCTTTAAGTTGAAATCAAAAATAACAGCTAAACATTCCACAATTACAACATTAGAATCTCTGTCGACAATCAAATGTTTTGCAAGTGAATGGCAAAATACGACTGCACAAAGACGTGTTGACCTGTCGTACTTCATCTTTCTCAACCTCAATTTAGATCACGTGGCCTATCTTTGTATCCGTCTATATATAAGGTTGAAACGAGAGACGAGGATCGATTCAGCTTCTTATGAAGCCAATCACTCACATTTTCAGATGCTGGTTTCGTCAACTGAACCATTGATCAATCCATAGATTGAACCAACGACTTCACGTTAGTACGTGACTCCATGAAAGATTACCGATTACTCAAAATCTCTCAATCCCTTTTTTACCTTGACGCGCACATCACTACTTCTATGTAAGTCAGTAGGACATAAATCCGTGTATTGAGTCTTTAGTTCTCCTTAATGTGAACAGAGTCAATAAGGATCAATTTCAAATCATGAATAAGTTGCAACTGCTGAAATACCTAATTTCAATAAACTCTCTGGTTGACTTCTATTTGCCAGCAACTTATATATTGCTATGCAACACAGTTCCTCATTTCACCATGTTGTTTTACCTGGGAGCTGAACGAAGACATCAGCGCTGCATCTGCAGTATTCGCCCTCGATTCACTACATCATGACTCTAACAGAATACAAATATAGTTTCTATTGTGTCGCAAAATGTACAATAAACACATAATGGGAGTAGCATAGAGAATAGTCAGAAGAATACTGTTGTAATTATTGTCAAGTAAGTTTACCATTCGAACAATGACAATAATAATAATAATTTCTAAGGAAAGAAAAGCATTACTAGTGATCGGGCCAGTAACAAACATTATCACATAGTCTGTGGGGTGGAAATAATTTTCTTCGTTTTTAAGAGAAAGAAGTACCAATAAATATTCCCCTATGAAGGTTTATATTCTGAAAAGTACATTTTTGCAATGAAGAACACTTCTTGAAGGCTTCACTATCACCAGATGCCTCACTTTTTCTGCAGAGCATCAAGTTGCGCCTTAACTTCAGTGACTTGTGTCGACAAACGAGAATTCTCGTCCTTGAGAAAACGTAATTCTCTTCTCAGGTTGAGTTGTTTATGACCAAGTTCTGTTATCCTCTGCTGAACGAGATCAGTGTCTTCGAGGGATTTTTCTTGATCAAGTTCTAAACTCCTACAATAATGCCTACAAAAGAAATTGTGGAACCATGTAAGTGGCAGATAGACAGAGAGGTTGACAGCATGTCATTAACAAAAGTAAGGTGGTGTTTACAATTAGGAAAACGCAAAAAAATAACAAAAAAAGATTATTTAGACTAACTATTCCACTGCCCTATGGAGAAGAAAATGATATGAGATTGGATTAATTTTGTGTACAATACTGACTAACAGAGTTATAGCATAGAACTTTGCACACAAGTACAGTAGTTAAAGTTGCACATCAAGGTAAACAACAAAGAGAAAAAATAATTTCAAAAGAATCATAATAAGCAGAAATATGCAAGAGGAAAAATATTGACATAGGAGAACATGACGGTGTAGTACATCCCAAAGTGTGAATGCTTCTACGCCACTGACAAAGATTTCAAGCCATATCATCAATAGTTTCCAGCCATTTGTTCTTATCACCTCGAGGACACCAACCAGACAGCCTATACATTCCTATATGCCTAAAACCAAGTGTGAGTAACTGGATATGATTATGAGCAGTAATAAATTGTGCTCGAAACGTGGTCATCAGTAAATAATATTACTGTATAACACTGTGAATAGATTTTATCCATAATGGAATTATACTCAATCACAGTGCCCAAATTTTACCCTTATATCGATAAAACGAGTTTTTTTATTTATTTATTTATTAAAATGACTCTTGATGATTATCCTGATTTCTTTGATAGATTTCATTAAATATGCTTTACTTGTCAATGAAGGCATTACTCATATTAACTTAACCAATCAATTTAAGTTAGATAATTCACTGTTTCTATACATTAATTGAGAACTCAATTTGTGATGAATACACCTTAGTATACCCGATTGTAAATAAAAGTGATAATTCAGAAGATTGATTTTTAATCCCTGTAAATAGTATTAGGCTATAAATAATAATTACGAAGTGGTGAGTTGCCACGTAGAGGCGGCAGCACATGTATACTATATACACAGATCTGATATTTCTAATAAATGAAAGAGCCTGATTAATTAATTGACCAAGGTCACAGTGCCATCATATATGTGGACAAAACATTACCAATCATCCATGAATGCAAATTATCGATTGTTGACACCAGTTCATGTATTCGCTCGTCTCCTAGCCGCCTAAATTGACTATGCATCATCATAAGCATTATTCATCGACATACTCAGACGCTAACTATTTTTTTATACAACTCAGTACCACTGAAGGAAGACAAGCGTATTCGAATTTCGAAAAAACTTCCTGGTTTTCTACTGACCAAAATACTGCCTCAATTAGCTTACATTATTATAATTACTTATTTTGCATATTAGTTTAGTTTGTGATTTATCAGTCCAATAGACACATGATACTTAACTTTTTGAAGAAAACCTTTTAGTTATTTTATCAATAAGTATTTAAAGAATTAAAAACAGTGGATAAATTAAAAACAACAGTTTGAATTAAGTAAAAATATCTAAATTTTATCTTACATAATAGCAGCCTCGGTCTTTTCAGCATCCCTTGACGATTCAGGAGATTCCAGCGATTTCTCGCATTTCCTCTTCGCCTACAATGAACAAAAATATTTAACACATTATAAGTGACTGCAATAACTAAAAAGTTACTTGGTCATGAAAAATACTTATTCCCATAAGATACACTTATTAAATGCTATCTGGAGGTGACGAAGACAACAGACTGTGTGCAGTCACGAATTCGATTAACACTCATAAAAAGAATAAAACAGAGTAAGTTGAGTACATAAATAACTATGGGTAACCTGTACAAAATCTATTCTAAAAATATTCATTTTCACTATGCACTGATAGTAGTGCTTGATGAATTGTGTGCACGTTGAACTGCTGCAGCTGGAGGAAGAATTCCACGTTGAAAATTTACTTCTGTTCATGCACTGACGGAAAAAGAGAATAAGAATACTAATCGAGAGAGGGGGCGCGGCGGGGTGGGGGGCTCTGCTGAAGTAAATCTTGAGGAGAAAAACTAACAATATGTTAACAGAATATTTATAACCTAGGCTGTGTATGTGTATTAGAATAATTCACCGGAAACATTATTTAAAAAAAGGTGTTTTTAAATTGCTTTTACAGAATCATCTGAAACTTATACATGGCTTTATGGAACTAACAGTTGTCACCTACCTATCTGAAAATGAAGTTAAGCTAGTATAGTAAATTGGTCTGAGCCAAAAAATTCTCATAACAGTCAAATAAAGACAGTCCAACTGTACTACTACTACTAAAACGAATTTTTAGTCTGAAAATTCCACAGTACGTTTTTTGTATTTCCTATCGATTATATAAATAACTGAATACTTAATAAATAAATAGAAATTAAACTGAACAAACCTTTAATTCTTCATAATCTTTCATTTTTCGATGAAGTTTTTCATTTTCCCAACGTATATCTTCAATTTCAGCACGTAAAATATCCATTATCTCCGTGTATGGACACGAATCCACCCGTATTACAGCCTTATTTTTACGTAGGCACCATATGAAAAATGAAAACGTCCAAGTCATGAAAAAAAGCGTGAGAAATGAGCATTGTAATATTCACTTTGGAAAACCACGATGACATTCATTCATTCATTCAAAAACTAGACATATAGTGCAATTAGCATTTAGAACTCCAGTAGGATCAGAGCCGTTTGTTCAATATATACTGAAATTGTTACTACTTGCTTAAAAACAATGTCAAATATATCTAGATTAAAGAAGACATCCATCTAAGTGCTTTCCCAATGTGATGAAAATAGGTTGGTCGGATACACCGAATATAAATGAAATCAACACTTCACTCAACTGTATCCATATTTTTGCATCCCCACGTCTATAAAACCTAATAGTTGAATGTCATTAGTGCTTGGTAGGAGACAAAGAGGTTTACTATCTCTCATTATTTACATGACCTTCATATCAGACTTTTAACCTCAAAGACAGGTGTAAAGGACCAGGTTAGTGGACTTTTATCGACACATACTAGCCAGCCAAAACATAGTTTTCCATATAATAAACTAATAGTTTATTGGCTATGTAAAATAAACAACACAGCTGCAATTTCCAGTGATATTGCTTTTTTTGAATAAAGAAATAAACCATTACCTTTTCAGTCTTCTCGGTGTGGTAATAGTTCAAGTGGTCAGTCATATATCATCGTTGCATTGAAGAAATAGTAAGAACAAATCTACAAGTCCAGTATTATTATTGCTGCATAGATCCGGAAATTTGCAACAACCACAATAGTCTTATCACGATAAGCAAACGAGTATGCCTATGTATGACGGTGTACTGCGAGTGATTTCACCTTGGAACACTTACTTTGATGTTATCGAGAAACAAAATAGCCCGATGACAGGAAGGTACACAATATTGCTAATTATATCAGAGGGCGAACATTTTAAGCTCATTTATAACTTACAAGTAAAGACGCAAGCTTTGTAGGCATATTATTCAAGCGTCGTCTTAATTCTTTGATTTTCTCATTCTGTTTAACGACCATTTGTTCGACAAGTATGCGTTCTTTATCAACCTGAAATTTATTTAAACACAGGTTGATTCTCTGTAAATATTATTATATTTGAATGTTATACTGAGATTCAGTCAGGCATACTTCCTTCGATCCGCAACAATTTGTGTCGAGAAAATAGCACACATTTTAAATAACGACACAAAATATCGCTCTAAATATCCCTATAATATAATCAGAACAAGATGACTTTTGCGTGAACAACTATTTTCAACAACTTCAGGCTATACAGTAATATATCCATGAATACTAGAATACAAATAGCCAGTAAATGCACTAATAATAATAATAGCTTCATTCCAAACAGTATTTGTGGTACAGGTATGGAATTTTCAGCGTGCATTACAATATTGCATCTAATTACCTCATAAATTTTTATAAGATTTTATAAATAAAAAGCAACAACAACAAAAAGAAAAAAGATAAGTAGAATAAAATGAAAAAAGAAAAGCATTGCATTCACATATTTAAACAATGCACCACAGGATATGAAATATAAAATTAGTGTGTAATAGAATATGTGAGCAACAATATAATAGTTACAAAGAAAGGAGAACATAACAACTGTGCCAGATAAGATATTGTGGAGTTTTGTACTTGGTAGTCCTGGCATATAGCCGAAATCCCAACCAATAATAATAATCATTTTATTCTAAGTATTAATAATTATGCATCATCACATTCTACCTTACTAGTTGACTCGCTGTTCATATTTAGTACCTCAAGTTAATATCTGACACATTCTGTAATGAAACATTTATATGCACATATCTTAAGTGTTATCGTAACATTTTACGAAGGCAAACAAACAGGATACGTATTTGAGTACAGAAAACAGTTTGGGTATTATTGAATGTATACCACATGGTGAAGATCAACAATGGTGGTTTCTCAGTGATAACAACTAATCTTCTCCAGGTAGAAACAATCTCCTGAACTGTAAAATCACAGATGAATCAGTCAAAGTCCTCATATCGTCACAAAACCAAGAAATCGAATACTCTTCATTTAGTTAAATACGATGCACTGACTCCAAATACTAATGGAACACAATTTAACTGATACACACCGCTACATACTGGGACCAGTAGTGAATTATTTATAACTAAGTGCTGCTGATGATAACAACAAAAGTACTAGTAATAACAGTAAGAAAAAAAGTAGTGCAAACTGTCTAAATACGCTTCTCTCTGTTGAATACAAGAAATATATAAATGTAATATTTTCAGAAATACATTTAACCAAACATTGCATTCATTATAAACTAACTTCAGAAAATAGAGACATCGTAGGATTCGGTTGAATTTGGAAGGTTTCACACTGAGCTTGAGCGTCTTCTAATTCTGATTGACATTCCTTAATCGAATAGAAATATAAGGTTTAGAAAAAACTGTCTCATTATTCGAAATTCGAATCACGTATAATTGAAAGTGTGAAAACGAAATATTTCATAATTTGGATCAAATACAATGGGCAGGGGAATGGAATTCCCCTTACACTAAGACGAATGTAACTATACAATAACCAACAACTTAGAGATCCTTCAAACAGTAAGCAAAAGATCCCTACTGAGTTAACATCCTAAGAACGCATTATTCAAGAAAGTATAAAACTTGGGCACTGTGGTAGAGTATAACTCCATTATGGATAAGGTTTTATTTCGATAAATCACACAGTGTTAAACAGTAATATTAAGTGATGACGTTCCCAAGAATGTAAATGGTGTGTGCTCAAAGATGCGTTTCTATGCAAATTCAACTTTGAGTCGATCCAATAATCTAGATTCTCTATAGTTGATTTGTAAGGATTAGTTTCGCTTTTACGAGTTGATTACGAATTGATAGAAGTTAGAAATCATGAGCCATTGAATCGCGTCCCAGTGGCTGAGTTGTATATGAGCTTGCCTTGTAACCTGAAGGTCCTGGACTCGAACTGCAATGGGTGCGTACTGCCGATGATTCCCAAACTAGAGTGAAACAGCTGTCCAGTACTCCCTGTGGCTGGTTTTCAATGGTTCTCTAACTCATATCAATCCGTGATCAACTCGTAAATCTAGATTCTACCTATTTTTTATATCTACATAGATGGAAAGGTGAGCATATTTTTGTTTACTGTTAAAAAAGTGTATTCACATGATACGGACCTTAGAAGTAAAGACACTGACACAACGCACTCCTCTGGATACCTCGAGCAGAAATCACAGCATGTTTGACATGGGATTCGTCCCTGTCAAATGTAAGGTGATGCTACACTACTCCTCTGTACTCCATCTCCTACTTTAAGGACAGAGTGAAACGGCTTAGAGCTGACTTCACTTCATATGAGGCTTTAAATGTATACATATATATATTTACGCGATACGCACACTACACACTTTAAAATTACTCACTCGTACCTTTAACTTCTGCTCTAATTCATCTTTATAACTCTGTACACAACAAAAGTCCTCTTCTAATTCTTCGATACATCGACACAATCGCGATGTATTCATTTGTGCAGCTATTTTCATTTCGGACAGTTCATTTTCTAATAGTTTAACTTCATTTAAAGCTCCAGTGTTAGAATCCTGAAAAAGAATACAAGCATTTACAAGAGTTGAATTTTACACAACCTAATACAGCGATAATCGTGATAAACTAACCCATAATGAAACAGTATTGTTTGCTAATTAGATGTCAAACACTACTCCTACATATTTAATAACGAAGCCAAACTGCATAGTAACCCTTTACACATAAGAAAGAAATACACCAGCAATCCTTCACAAAACTGGGAAG
The DNA here is from genome assembly GCA_944472155.2 of Trichobilharzia szidati. Taxonomy (NCBI): domain Eukaryota; kingdom Metazoa; phylum Platyhelminthes; class Trematoda; order Strigeidida; family Schistosomatidae; genus Trichobilharzia; species Trichobilharzia szidati. Next base: position 95,190,533 of record OX235274.1, on the reverse strand, counting down.
AATGAACATCTACAACCTGGAACCTATTTTTTAGTGACCAAATTATCGAAAACTATCACCAACAAAACGATGAGGCGGGAAAAGTAGTTAGACAATGAGAGGAAACGATTGGCAAGCCTATATGGTTTGAAATTATGCCAAAATCGCGTATTACACATTGGATAGACTGTGTGACAATACTACATAGAGAGACCTATCCCATCAGAGCGATTTTGGATTTCACAAACACACCAATGCATATCTCGTCAAGATTCCTGGTCGCTATACTGAAACCAAGACAACTCAACTCATTTGGATTAGTTAAACCCATTAAAGGTAATAAAACCGATAAAATACTACACAGTCTGAATACAAAAGCACCCATAAAACGGCTACAGTTCCACTGAAAAGAAGACTAAATAAAGGTGATGATCTAAAAGGCAGAACAAACTTATTGGTAGGAGATACTGCAATACAAGGATCCATAAGAAACAACAACAAAGAGAGAGAAGTGATACGATGACAACTATAAGAAGACTGCCAACGAACCGGACTTCAATGTGATAACTCTGTTCACAAATAATGACATTGCTCTAAATAGTTCCCAAAGGTAGACAGCTTTCTACTCTATGTGATCATCTACGTTCCAGGAATACTCATTATATTCCACTTAATAACCTTTCCCCAAACTTTATATGCTTTTACAAAGTGTGACAACTTGAATTAGTACAATTTTATGCAAAGTTCTACGCTTATAATTCTCTGAATTGACTACTGTAACACTTCACAGACTCAGCATACAACATGAGAAGATGAGTGATGAGACGCAGCTCAGATACACCTTTGTGGAATGCCCTACATCGGTTTACCTAACTGTCACGTTGAAGTTACAGCATACACTGAAGCAGCAAATCCTAAACTGTAAAAACGCTCTCCTGCTTCTCAGTTCAAGTGAATCGAAATAAATGCCCCATCAGTTTGAAAGAAAACTGTCACCAACTATCTACACTTTTGTTCTGAATGGAGGAAGTCTCTCTTTAGATCTCATTCAAATGTTCAAAAATAAGCACAACAAATAAACTAACCATACAAATTTCGTCCACTTTATTTTCACGAGCACGTAATCGTTTTAACAGGTCAGCCTCCAAATTTTCGGCAGCGCTAAGCTTCTCAGCCAGACGGTTTTTCTTGCTTAATTTCTCTGACTGGCGATCATCAATATTCCGGAATTCTCCTGGACTTTTACGTTTCAAACAAGCAATAAGTTCATTAAGACTTTCTATTTCATCAATATACGCACTCTCCATTTTTTCTAACAAGTCCAATTTGGATAATAACTTGTGATTCTCTTCTTTCAAGTCCTGTGTAATGGTGAAAACGGATTTAATTCACATATATGTTGCGCAAATAAGGGAATTGTATAATAACAAGAAAACAACAAATACCATTCCAACAATCCCTTCAAAAAGGTTCATTTCAACTGTCTTTTGTGATGCGAAAAACTATACACGAGTGGACAAGCATGAAATAAGTAGAAGTACATTGATAAGTCATACACTGCAACCGGCTAAACTGCAATCATAACTCCAGCCGGCCAGAATAAACATATATATCTTCGGTTACAGGCGTAGTAAACACTCCTGGTGGCATCAAAAGGGTGATAACGGTTTAGAAATTCTAACCTCATAAGCTATAACTCAGCACGATGACTTTAGGTAACAAAGAGTGTCCTACTACACTGACAATATATGATTCACAACGCGACAACCACGTGATTCTCTTGAGATATCCGGAAATCTCTACATATCGTACTACCGGTTTGAAGTAACCTATCTAAACTTCATGCCAGCTCGTTAAGACCGTTATACTCAGGCGGTTTTGAGATGTTATCAATGATTCAATACTTGCACACTTTAAGCTTTCTTTCTTAAACTATTTTGAACCAACTAATCTAAATTAGTCCACAACCACATGAAGGCTCGAGGATTACATCATATGGAATTTCTGAGTAAACTAGAAACTCTCCAGTTACAGCAAAAGATTTCCACCTCGTCTGTCGATTATTTGCACTTGTGCTACTGTCGTTTAAGAGAAAAGTTGTAAAATATAAGTGAACGCTAATCTTCTGAAGACTTGATAACTGGTGGATATACAAAACATAGTCGCCACTGGAATGACAATATTAACGGATAGCGATCAACTGGTAATGTAAAGATTGTCTGTTTGATAAAACAGTCTGCCTATATTCATGGTACAAAACAGTCTCAATGTTGACGGTGTACTGTCAGGGTCGAAAGCAGTACTGAGTGGAGTACCTTAGGGAATTGTACTTGGCCCCCTGCTATTCTTATTATACGCAGATGAACTGCCGAAAATTCTTACCTCATCTTCCTTATTATTTTCGGACGATATTAAGATATGTAAAGCCGTAAACAGTAACGATGAAAGGTTGGTACTACAAAACAATCTAGATAAGTTAGCTGAATGGGCTAACCTTTGGAGTCTGGAAATCAATTCCAAGAAAAGCGCGATAATGCAACTAGGTCAGAGGTCTTACGCGTCGTACTCCTTGTGGGAAAGAACTGCCAGATGTTAAGGAACAAAACGACTCAGGAATTATTGTAAGCCACGACATAAAGACAACGGCAAACCGTAATGGAGCCGCTGCTAAGGCTTTTCGAATGCTATGAGCACTCAGAAGGGCTTTAAAACCACTGGACGAGTGTATGTCCCAAGTACTTTATGCAACACATGTCAGACCTCATTTAGAATACTGCATACAAGCGGTGAGTCCATGCTTCAGGAAGCAGGCACACATCCTGGAAAGAGTACGGAGGATAAGAACCAAATCAATTAGTGGTATCTCACACCTTCCTTATGATAAGACGATGGAGCATTGAAATCTCTTCCCATTATCATACCGAAGGAAGAAAGGCGACTTAATTTTGGCATACCGTATACTAAAGGGTGATTCAGGGATTGACGTTTCAAATATCTTCTCTCCCTACAGGATTTTATCTTATGCATTTTTTATTCTTTATTATAGCTTGATTCCAAACAGTATTTTTGGTACAAGTATGGAATTTTCAGCATGTGATATCCGTAGCCCAAATTTCGCAGGCCGACCATTGATATCGGGTGAGTGTCGACCGATGATCGAACCCTGAACCATGTGCATGGTCGGCGAGCGTCCTAACTGTTGTGCCACCGACACACTGGAACTCCTAACTTGACTCAGTAGTAACAGCTCTATCGGTCAACGCTTTGGAAGAGAAATTAGATCTCTGCAGAGATGTATATTGCAAGGATTAACATAGGTAACGAGAGCCCTCCATCCGTATAATCTGATTCTGACCTCACTTGAATACACAAACTAACGAGAGGAGGAGTCATAGAACACCAGGTCAATAGCATCAGTGTATAAACAACGTATCTGAATACTTATCCCCCAGATTTCCACCAAACTAGCTACACTGGATAAACAATATAATGCATTTACTGTATAAGTGCTCAATTACAATTCCGGTTTATCCCTGCGCATCTTCTGAAACTTTTTGAGAAAGTCAGTATCCCCGGTAACGTCATTATTCATCAGTTTAACTGAAATTCCATCAGAATAGAGTCAAATCAAGCTAACGCTAATAAGTTAATTGGCATCCGAGTGGCCTATCCACTTAAAATCGCATACACCATTCAGGGGTAGACAACTAAATTCGTCGTTTGACTTGTTTACATTCTCTCTCGCCTTACTCTCCTGACAACTTTAACTGCACCTATTATTATTATTATCATTATTACCGATATATATATGTATATAAATATATATATATATTATTCATATTATTCTTCAAATTTAATCAGCTGACTGTTGTCACATTTTCTTATTCTTTTTCTGTCTGTTAGCCTGAATAACTTCACTAATTATATCTATTATTATTATCTCTTTTTTCTTGACGACGATACCGGAGGACTAACTGGTGAAAGGATCAACTCCATTCACAGTAGTAACAGTCTTAACACACCTCATACTACAAACCACATATAATTAATCCCAGCACTACTCCTTTTGGAGTCAACCAAAGCTACGACAGTCGAGTGGCGGGACGAGTTACGCAGAAGTTTACCGAAGATCAGGAACCTATACCTCACAATCAAGAGGCGAGCACAAAGAAATCAAATTAGTTTATACTAGCTCGTAAAAACGATATTGGATATTGGAAGGAAGTGTGACGAAATTCATGCATCTAAAATCACAATCACTTACCACCATCCTTAAGACAATGATTGTATAACAAACTCGTCAAGTATCTGTAAAAGATGAAATAATTATGTTAAATCAATCTAGTTTGATACGGGATACTCGATACTACACACTGGTCAAAATAAATTAATAACAGATTGTCATTTAATTTTCTTTGGACCTGAGATATCTGGGTTAAAACGTCGGCAGTTTTCCGAACGAAATTAGGCAAAGTTGGAAAAAGTGAGCTGTTTTCGGAATCAACATGGGTAGTGTTCGTTGAAAAATGAGTAAACTGGGACAATAAAATTTTTTGGGACATGGCAAACGGGGAAAATGTGGCCAATGTGGGTAAAGTGGGTTAATTATGTAGCATTTTAACCCCTTTTGCCCACGTCTTTGCCCATCAAAATGACCCATTTAGCCCACGTTTTGTCCGCATTACCCAGGTGCATTCTCTCACTGGGAGGTATTACGCCTTTAGCTTTTAGAACTATAGTGCCATATATGGCACTCTTCTGATTCATTCACCAAGTAAAAAACAAATTCTAGTTATGCGGACTTCTGAAAGCCCACAAACTCGCAGCCTTTCTCTCACTAGCATGCCACCATCATATATTTATGTTGTCTCCACCACTGAGGATAGCGGCACAAACGTCTTACGGGGAAGCCGAGCACTTGAAGGTCACTTATGCACGCTGTGATTGGTACATATTATTAAAACAATTAGTCCCTTTGATAAATTTGAATAAGGCATTTAGAAGACAAATTTCGCGAGATGATATCATTTCGTAGTTTCTTCACAACCGCTTTACAACTAACATGGTTAACAATAGTAAAATAAAGTTCATGACAATTACTCAGTTAAATAAAAACAAAAGTACATACTAATGACCAATCATATTTAGATAGGTCAAGTAGTCAAGTAGACTATACTTCAAACTGTATCTACAAGTTCACCTGCAGCTACGATGACACCTATATAGGTAGAAGCAACAGAATGTTCCAATGTCGTCGGAAAGAACATGTTCCAAAATGGCTACTAAATCAAATAGAAAATCCAAATGCCAGTAATCTGAATAGAAATCCAGCATCATCCATTACAAAACACTTATTAATGTCAGGTCACAAAATCAATATTAATGACTGTTTCACAATTACTTCACAGAACTCTAATTCGAGGTTATTGAAGGTGATGGAAGCACTTTGGATTAATCACATACAGCCTAAACTGTGTGTACAAAATTCAATAGACTTCAATCTTCGCCTACCCTGGACTACTTGACCTATCTAAATATGATTGGTAGATATTACTTTGCAAAAACTTTGCTGCTTATACGTATTACATGTTACTGAGGCAAGTTTTGAAATAGCATTAATAAAATCAAGTATACATTATATTTTTCAGGTTAAGGGTGCAAATTAATCAATATGCACAAATTTCACAGATATGACAAGCATTGGACCCACGGCAACAGTAAAGAATAGACATCAACTTCGGACGACCTTGAGCATAGTCAATACGATTTTTCTTTTTCTAGGTGAAAAGTGTATCAATGATCTGTATCAGATTTCAGATTTATCGTTTTCGAGGATAGAATGCATGGAGCCTATGTTAATCCTTTTCTGGTAAATTTCTGTGATTGTCTAAACCCTTCTTGAATAAATTAGTTGAGGTCATGGACACCAATTCTTCTGGGAGTCGGTTCCAGGAGTTTATGACAAGGTGTAGGAAGCAGTACGCAACAGCAATATGATTTCTTCTTGGCTTTTGAACTCTTCTGCTATGTCCTCTAGGCTGTTCCGACCTGGTGGGAAGGAAAACAGAGAATAGGTCAGGTCCGTAGTCTTATTGATATAGAAATTGGGCACTGTTGTAGAGTATGACTCCATTATAGATAAGATTTTATTTTGATAAATGTCACTGTTACACAGTAATATTAACTGATGACGCTCCAAACACAAACTATTGTTCATATGATTATGAGAAATCGTTTGTCATCATCAGTCAGGCTATCAGTTAACACTACTGTGTAACAGTGACATTTATCAAAATAAGATCTTACCTATAATGCAGGTCCGCAGTCATTATTTATAGATTAAAACACTGTGATTAAATCTCCACTCTAACTACGGTATCACACGGAGGAGAGATTAAACTATCCAGTCTTTCTTCGTATGATAAGTTACTCATACCAAGAACCATACGTGTTGCCTTCCTTTGAACCCTCTCTGGAATATGTGCGTCCACTTTAAGACAAGGACTGGCTGCCTAGATTCAGTTTTCTAATCTTGACCGCACCAGAGATGTGCTTAAGGAGGTAAACATATCTCTGGTGATCCTAGTAAAGGCTCTGAGAATTGCCTATAAGGATCTGAAACTACATGCAGCCACGGCGCGATAATGTGGCGCAGTTTTTGAATCGTGATTAACTATGGCACCTAAATCCAAATGAGACTGTACTTATGGCAGTGTTATTCCCTCTAGTTCGTAGGAGCCGAAACTTGCTTGTCCGATGAGCATGGTTGCACATCTTGCTACATTGATCGGGATCATCCATTCTCTTGAAAACTCTGACAATTTGCTGAGGTCCTCTTGAAAGGTGAGCGCATCGCTGTTGCCCTTCAGCTCTCTCCAGATTTTCTAAGTCATTGCGTATAGGACTATAGAGGAATCGGTGAGCAGAGATAACTCATTGATATGCCAAATAAATAGGAGAGGTCCGAGTACCGTGCCTTGTGGCACTCCGCTATGCACTACTGTACAGGATGAGAGTTTCGAGTTGATCCTACTCCTCTGCCTCCTATCTATGAAGAATTCCCTAAGCAAGTTTAGCAATCCGCCCTTGATACCAAGACTTTCCAACTTCATGAGTAGTCTTTTGTGAGGAACTTTATCAAAGGCTTCGATGCAGTCCATGAAGACCACGTCAACGGGTCTTCTGTTGTCCCTTGGTTTGACCCAACGTTCTCTTGCAGTGAGGAGATTTGACAGGCATGAGAGGTCTCGTCGGAAGTCATGTTGTGCTCTGGATAACAAATTGTTGTTTTCCAGATGTGCCATGATACTTCTCTTGGTGATTCTTTCCAGTGTCATGATTAAAGTGCTGGTGAGACTAATAGGCCTGTAATTTGATGGGCTTTATCTTGATTCTCTTTTATGGATGAGGGTTACTATGGCGTTTTTCCAATCACGCGGTAACACTCCATTTCGGAGACAGCTTGAAGATCGTGGTCAATGGGTCGGCCATGTGATCTGATAGCTCCTTGAGAAGCCTTGGATGAAGATTATCAGCACCCATTGACTTCCCCGCATCTATTTTCATTAGGCAGTTGAGCACGATGCCTTGGTCAATGTCAACGGAATCTATCCAGTATTTCTCTGATGCAGCCAGGGCTGATCCTATGGGGAGTAGCGACTCTTTTGTAAAGACCTGGGAGAATTATTCTGCCATTGCTTCTGCTGTTTCGTGATCTTCCATTGTATCGCTGTCCATAGCCAGATTTCGGACACCATAGGACATTTTACTCCTGAAGTTCGTGCACGAGAAAATATTTTTAGGTTGTACCTCTGCATTTTGAACCAGATGGGTTTCGAACTTCATCCTTGATTGGCGGATTTCTGCAATAGCCTTGTTCCCAGAGGTGTTGTGTAGTTCCCTGGCCTCAGGAGTCCCAAGTGTGGCCAACAGGTTTCAACATTTGTGTTTGCGCCTGGATAACTTACGAATCTCCACTTGGGACTCTGGGTTGACGTACCAGTCCAGTGAGTTGGCTGCTGAGAGGATCGGATTTATATCGGTTTTCCAGACGTTAGGTCGTGCTGGGGTTTTGGCCCTTGCCGCTGTTGCTGTGAACTTGAAAGTGAGCACAGCGCGATCACTTCTTCCTGAAGGAAGAAGCTTTTGTATGAGATCCACATCCTCACCATGGGAGAACACCGGCTCCAAAGTTGAAGAGCATTGTTGGGAGTCATAGCGCATGGGCTCCATGACATGTTGGACTAGGACTAGCAAAATAATATGTTCCAGCAGTTATTGATCAAAGGTGTTGTCTAGAGATGGCGTTGTAAGGCCTGTCCAGTCAACTGTTGGGGCGTTGAAGTCGCTGACTACGAGACTTCGACAATTTGATATCCAGGAGGCTAGCTTCTCGATTAGGAAGTCATCTGCGCTGCAGTCGGAGCTACGGTCATATCGTTACAATCGTCATTAACGATGGGCACTTGGTTTCGGTAGACTGTGAGCATCCAATTTACCTGCAGCTTTCACCTTGCATCTCCTCAGTTAAACAAGAAGCCATTTCAAAAGACCGTATTCGTGCGCGTCTTAGTATAAAACATCAATGATACAACATTTGGCACTTATTTTATGCGATGAAAATGGTGTCAGAGACGAACTAACTAACCTTCTTTGCACTGGTGATCGAACCATTTTCTCCATCCTCATCCCATCAAGCTTTACTGTTAATATTTTAATATATCTATTATCCTCTCAATACTCTGTCTATTTTCTCATAGGTGTAAACATCATTTAAGCTATGTAATAACTTATTTTTTGCCTTTCCCCTCACTATGCTACATCAGCAGAAAATTAGATTCAATAATCTTCAACATGCTAAAATTTCCAGACTGAATCGACCATACTGTTTGAAACAAACTCACTGTTTTTATTATATTTATTGTTCTCATTTTGCACTTCGAATATTTTTGACTTTATACCGTAAATGTGGATTAAATACTGTGGTTAATTTATATTATGAGGAAATCAGATGCAATATTGTGACACGCTGAGAGTTATATTCTGCATTATAAGTTCTGTTTGTAGAATTTATGTAGATTATTATTAGACCTTGGTGATTCCACTTCATCCTGCTTGACCTGTTCTTCTTGCTTTAATCATGACATTATCGTGTTTCATAGAATTCATCACACACCGTATCAGGCCTAGATGTATACGACATGTAGGCATGATGCTTATGAGCTAGGTATGCGAATCAAAGTAGAAGCTTGTACTGTACATTCATTATTTATAAGACTAACTGGAAATATAATATATATTTTCGTATCCATGTAGGACACACCAGTTTTACAGGCATGGATAAGTGTTATTTAAATTACATGAATTTGATTTATAGTGAAATTACATGGTTGCTCTCCACTGACATCAGTTAGTGAACACATTCTGATAGTTAGTCGTTCAATGGAGCACATAAAGAAATATAGAAATATTATCTTCGCATTAACACAAGAACCCAAGTATATGTCGGATAAATTACAAATATTTGGGAAAAAATAAAGCTTGAAGTCAATTCCTCCATATAACTTTGTTGTGTGCGGCATCGTATCTTGTTTTATGTTCAAATTGGGTATTAATTTAAAATTTTATGATTTTGACATCATTTTTATTGCAAGTAATACCAGATATGAATTCAACTGAATGCAGATTAATATTGGTCAATTTCAAGCAGATTTGTTTTACTGAACTCATGTCACCCATTGCCCGCCATTTGTCACAACATGGTTGCTCCGTACGAGTAAGTTGATAAACACGTAGAAAGCTATATAAAAACCATTTTAGATCGTTGGCAGTGCTTGTATAAGATGCTGTACAGCGTCTTGTTATGGAGACAGTGGATTTCATCAAGGATGCTGAGCCATTACTAGCCAAACCTTGAGGGAGAATATATGGGTAAGTGACTTCAATTGTTTCTCAGCTTCAGTCGGAATGTAGATCAATGCAACTTGTACTACAAAGTAAATACAACAGAAATGTACCAGAGGGCAAAGTAAAAGTACGATGTCCGTTGCTATGCTGCTATGGATTTCAAGTGGCCTCGATTTTGGGGGAAGATTTAATTGATGTAATATTGCGATTTCACGGACATATCTTAGGCAGGCTCATAGGTGAAAGAAAGTTATTATCCTGGAATGAGGATAAGTTGTTCAGAAGGTAAGGAGGACTTTATTTTTCAGTTTATTCGTATATATGCTATTGCGAATCGAGTTTCACCGCGATTCCAGATGTAGCAAAAGATGAGACATTAACTAGGATTCTGGAAAAGTGGTACGCAAGTGTGTGAATTTGATGAATCTGTAGATTGCATTCCATTCACTTAATACTGAAACCAAACTATGAGGGAACTGATATTTCCAAGAAGGATATAATACAAGGCTCATTTCTAAAACTGTCGTCGTTTTTCAGTTCACTTTCATCATACATGTATTAATAGAATTGTCTGTCATTGACTTTAGGGACTTATAGTGGAACAGTCTCGTCAACTTAGTGTATGCTGATGATATTGTCCACTTAGACTGTGAGGAGTGACCATTGAAACTGGAAGATATGAAAAGACTACCGGTTTTTGATCGTAGTGTCTGTGCCCTTTCTCCTGTGTTAAGTGGTCCAATATGGTGAGTAACATTGTGGTTAAGCTTAATGTGACTCCGAACGTTGTTAATGACACAGATGCATTCACTCTGTGTAATCTCACATATCTGTACAACCCTTGTGTTTTTTCCATATCAGTGTTTGTTTTCCATCGCATTTAGGCTCATTAGAGTTCCATTTAATTTCTTATTTATATAAGTATAAAACTTGGGCACTATGGTAGAGTGTAACTCCATTATGGATAAGATTTTATTTTGATAAATCGCAGTGTTACACAGTAATATTATCTGATGACGTTTCGAGCACAAATTATTGCTCATAATCATATCAAGTTGTTCTTATTTCTCTACCTTTGTGTGGTACATGGAATGTGATAACCTAAACGGGTGCACTTGTGTGCATCGTTCTATGTTCAAAGTCAGTCTGTCAGAATGATCTATAGTCCAGGTATAATGAAATGCTAAAACGTGGATAAAAATAAGCAAAATGTCAACAAATGATAATCGCATTTTTTCACTTGTTTCTTGTCTAACTGAAAAAAGAGTTATCTTACAATAATTTCTCCTCTTACCCGAGATAACTCTCACACTCTGTCTCCTTATATCTCATGAGTTAGTTTATTTTATCCCGTAGCCTAAATAATAATAATAATTTATATTTTCATTTTTACAGGCACGATCAAGTATGATATAATGACAAATAGTAGATTGTCTACAAGTTAATAATGTTTGAACAGCTAAATATTTGATATATATATAAATACACCCATCCTCTGACCTACGTCGTATCATTATTGAATTAAACAGAAGTCCTCCAGGTTGCGCAGGAAAATCGACTTCGTTTCGTTTTCAACCCGTAGTTGTAGGCATACGATAGCCAACCAATATTGAGGTAAGTACAACGTTTACAAGGGATAGTAAGATTATCACTTTTTTTAAAGTTCAAATTGTTGAATTATATAGTACAAGCGATCGGAACAGATTCTTATAATTGTTAGTTTGTAAATCTTCCACGAAGGTTTCCATCGGAGTTTAGCGACAACCACGTGCTTGAACGCTATTTCAGGAGGAGGAGAAAATCCTGCACGGCTACAAAGTGGTATAAAATGCAATCATGAATAATGCATTATTGGAAGTATATTTACAAGAAAAATACAAGAATTAGCTATACAGTACTTGATATGAAAGTGCACATTTGCAATGTATGATGCTAACCATATTGGTCTTACCGTAGAAAACTATGATGTTTTCTCTGAAAATAGAGTTATTCTCAAACATGAGCGCTGTTGTTATGTTTTGTTTTACCATCAGAGCAACCGGACTTTATGCGAGAGAAGAGTGTGAATGAGAAAAAAGAAAAACAAAAGAGTAAATTTCAGCTTTACTAAAGGCCTAGGAAGTTGAGATAAAATAGAGTGTAATAGTAATTAGGTAGAAGGATTATCGTGAACTATATAAGTGACATTTTAGAGAGAAGTGGCTAGAAGGAATAGAACCTGTTCGATATGGTGACCTGTAGCATGCCTGGCGAAGTCGAAACACATCTAATGAAATATGCTTTGGTTATTACCAACTGAATATAATATTTTTCAAAGGTGGAATGTAACAAATCGAACTGCTGCACTTCTGTGGTGAGTTCCATGTTAAAATCAGTCAGTCAGCTTTGTCACTGCAGCTGCCTGGTGTCACAACTCACTCCCGTGTTGATTGGCTTACACAATTATTAATGCAGTTTCTTAAGTACTCTATGCATTTTCCAATTCCTTAAATTGTCCAGCTAAAGTCCACCGAAGAATAAACCATGAACCAAAGGTCAGTAACACGGATAGTGTGAATAGAAGTGAATGAGATGGGTGATTTTTTAGACCTGTAGTACGCTTAACTAAAATACTCATGTAAACAAATGAAGCAAAACGTTGTGTGATATGATATAACCATGAACAATAATTTGTGCTCGAAACGTCATCAGATAATATTACTGTACAACACTGAGTGATTTATCAAAATAATATCTTATCTATAATCGAGTTATACTCTACCACAGTGCCCAAGTTCTATACTTATATCAAAAATACTTATCGTATGCATTATGTATATCCTAATTGTTTCATTTTTGTCTTCCTCATTGCAGGTTGTCAGTCTTAGTAGACATTCTACTAGATGCCGTCTTACAATGTGTCTGCAAGCAGCCTTTCAATACATCCACCTCCCACAAAATTGCTGGTATGAAGCCTTGAGATCATTCACTTCGGGCCGTAGTTCAATTAGTACGCTTATATTACTGATGCAATGAAATGAAAGACTTAACAATAATAATAATAACAGCTTTATTCCAAACAGTACTTGTGGAACAGGTATGGAATTTTCAGCGTGCATTACAATGTCGCATCTAATTACCTCATAAATTTTACATGATTTTAAGAACAAAAAGCAACAACAATAAAAAAGTAGATGAATAAAAAGAAATAAGAAAGAACAGCGTTGCAATCACATTTTAAACAATGCACCACAGGATATGAAATATAAAATTAGTGTGTAATAGAAGATGTGAGCAACAATAAAATAGTAACACAGTAAGGAAAACAAAAGCTAATGGGAACTATTTGTTAGAGTGCCGCAGTAAGTTGATCGTGTCATACCTAACGGTACTTCTACATGTTGCTGTGTAGTTTGCCTGTAGTACCATTTCCTACATAGTAGATACAATGCTCGTGATGTCAATTCATCATTATCTTTCCACTGCGTTGATAGGTGCATATATGTTAGAAAAAAGCTAACCCCGTCGTATTAGTTCTCGAAAATACTTTCAATAAGTGCCCATACTTCTGCTTAGTACGAAATGCTACGGGTGAGGATACAGGCTATGACGTGTTTAATTTTTCCGCGCCTCAGGTTTTCTCGTCTTTCATTGGCTGGAACAGTGGCGGCTAATTTTACATTTAATTTGTCCTTGTTAGGTGATGTCGTTGCAGGTTTGTGTGTTTGAGGTATGCGTTGTTTACAAGCATATTTGATGAAAATAAATGTAAAATTTGAGTATTCTAACGTTTTGTTTTACTTATTTGTGCATGTACAAGGCTTGGCTTTTCATACACTCGGTTGCTGGCGATGTCAAGGAACCCGTGAGTTCTTTGACTTTTCTCGATTTTAGGTTATACGTGTAGCACTTTACTGGTGGATATTGCTCAGTGTTGCTTTTTCTACGGAATTATATTGAAACAGTCGTGAGACAGATGGATACTAATTGACAAAGCCTTTTTAGTTTATTGCAGGTAGCCAATGCGGGTGAGAGCATTATTTATCCTGTAATATTGTGTGCATAATTCTATTTTTGTTTACTCTTCCACCTTTTGTAGTTAATAATGTGCTGCATAAGTGTCAACGATGGACATGGTCTCGCAACTCGTGCGCATCTGAAAGCGGGAGAAGTAATCGCACAAATGGACCATTTTCTTAATATGTAAACAAACTAATGTTGTATTATAATAAATATGAACTTTTCATATAAATCTTGTTGTCTTTCAATTCATGTGTTCGCTTTGTGAGCACGGCATGCTAGACCGGTGCTCCCTCGGACTTGAACTCGTTACTATACTTAAGTGTAATTCTGTAGGAACACTATCGACCGATATGCGTGGTGAATTATAATTAGTTTAGTGGCCCTTAAATCTCTGTCTACAGTTACGTGAAAACGTCTCATAGTCATACGCAAGTCTGTAGGGAACAATGAAAACAATAGGTAGAACTAAGGCACTGTATTGCAGTTCCAGTTCGTATACGGTTAGGTGTATTCCAAATCAGTGTATTACTAATATTTAAATTAAAGCGTTATGGCATTCCCTATGATAACGGGTGTTAACGCATACTGTAAAATTAAGTTTACACATAACGAATAAATAAGTAGGTTGAGCTGTAGCAGTCGTAGTAACATTTCGCTTACGTTTAATTATGCAGTCAAATAAATCATCAAGTATCATTGATAAGTCTGACATCTGCGTCGTCATGCAAAAAAACTTAGTTTCACTCAGATAGAATTAGAAAAGTATTGTAAGCAGGATGTTAAATCTATTTAATGAAAAAAATAAGCAAATGTCTTTACACAATTGTTTTTCGTAATTATTTCGCCCATGTTGAATTGCTGTGACCAAGTTGACTGACATTACCGGATGTCTGTAAATAAGTGAACAAAGTGTATGTTTTTAAATCGCTGAAGTAAGGAAGAAGTAATGTTAAAGTTAAACGCTTTATATTTCCATACCTTTGCTGAAAAAGGTTCATTTTCCTTTTTCATTCTTTGGTGATGACAGCATTCTTCTGTATTTTTTAATTCACACAGAGATTGTTCGTCTTATACAGTATAGCAGCAAGCAAATAATAAGTGTTAACTTGTAAACCATTCACAATGAACACTGTACAGAAAACTTCATCACATCTTCATTTTAACCAACTTTTCCTTCACGCACAGAAGCATGCAGTCACTACATACACTCAAGCATTGTAACCTGAACATCACCAAATCCCTATAGATAACTTCTTTCATAATAAATGATTTAAACATATGAGCCACAAGTGCATTTTCCATATCCTTCATAGCCACAAGTAATTCATTAAGGATCTCAGAATATCTTAGTGATCTGAACATGAACAATTGTTAAGACTGGGATAACTTATGTAACAGGTGCAGTAGTTGTAGGACACACCTGCTGGCTACTAATCGACAGAAAATTTATACTAATTTTAAGTAGTCTGACATTTCAGGAGGACCATCTGCACTATTCTTCGTAACCCCATGCACACTGATATAAACATAATCTGATGCCATTTTTGACAATGAACAATTAAAGCCTTCTGACATTCCAAGTGCAAATGTCAATTAAACTAGTATCATATCTTCGACTAAGCAATTTTAAATGGGAACTTCATCAAAGTAGATATAATCACCAGAAAATGCAGCAGCCTGTCTCATTCATCGCATGATCTCTTCCATATGCTATGGAATATTTCAGTCATCACAGATGATAAAAGAAGTGTCTAACATCCTCAAAACACACATCAAACTTATGTCTGTAGGCTATTACCCTTTCAAACGCACGATTCTCATAGAATAACTGGGATGAAAACAGCCATTGCCTGCAGTCAATTTACAACCTTAAGATCTGAAACAACTCGCAAAAACAATGCCTCAATGCTCTAAAACCCTAATAATAGACTTTTTACGCGATATTTCTTCAAAATGATAACATTTCTATCAGTAATTCTAGGCTGTTATGACAATTTTACGCATTACTACGAACACAATACAGAAAAATATTGCATTTTTCGGCTACAGAAGCCTAAAACTAGTCAAATATAATCTATTTTCACAATACTGAGTGATTAGAACGTCTATATAGGCGTGAACGCGATAACCCATACAATGCGCGAAAACACATCGTCATAGAACATAGCCACACTCAATGCTAATCGTGGTCCATGAAATACTTCTCACGTAACCATTATTATATTGAGCAGTGAGTCAGAAGGCGTATGAAATTTAGATATTAACCTGTATTTACAGTGACTGACACAATATATATGTTTTGTTTCCTAACAAAAAAATTTTATAGAGTAATGTAGGGCTCAGCACAGTGAATTAATAGTGTATTCATTATTGTTTACATCTTGTATAAATGAAATGCTTGTATTCAATTTTCGGCGAAGTTGCAATATCTCCCTTCAGGGTTTCTTCAATGCACTCTCATAGGGAACAATACTTGATACCGAGGAATCCAGCCAAAAGCATCTGTAACACAGTCGAATTACCATTTCAATCTGTTTCGCGGTACGTCCAACGTTTGCGTTACATTTTTGCGTGATTCGTTACATAAAATTTATCTTGTTGTAATCCTTGCACAAGTACTCTATTACCTCCATACCTATAACTATTAACTCTCATATTAAATAGTTATGGTTAACCAAAGTAAAAAGCAACGTTCTCAATCCCCTGTAAAACTGATGACTTATTATAAGTCGCTGATTGCTACATCAAGCAACACACTCCCTACAAATGGTTATAGTGAGCCACATAACTCACTTGCATGTCGTAAGCGTCGAGCTGAATCTGAGGATAAAACTGTACTGATAACTAGTATTAGCACTACTCCCAAAAATTCAGTACCCTCTGCTTATACAGAAACCCTCCCTACACCTTATGTGCTTATCGAAAGCTCCAGCCTTCAAGCTCTGTTTCAGTAATATCTTTATAAATAGAACTTCTAAAGTTGCCTATAGAAGAACTTAAGGCCGAGTTAAGGGAAATAAAAAACAATAAGTCAGTAAATCCTGGAATTTCTGAAACCGATACCAAAATATCCAAATTATCAGATCAGATCAGCTATATCAGATCACAGGTCTGGGAACTGACACCTTTAAATATTCTCATGAGAACTGTAGACCTTAACAAACTTGACACGGAATCGGTATCTAAGGTGGATAACCTCATTAACTTTGTTACTACAGAAGTAACAAAACGACTCGACGCTAGACTAAATGCTGTTGTCTACAACGTTCCGGATAATGAGCCACTAAAAAAGGTACAGAGCATATTACTTAGTGAGGCGAAAATGCCCAACTCCAAGACTAAGTGCTACAGGCTGAAGAAGAGTCAACATGAAAAGTGTTGTCCTATTCGTTTTCGGTTCGAAACACCGGCAGAGGCCAGAAAATTCATCCACTCCCAACACACCCTATCGCAAGCCAGCAACTACAAACTAATAAAGGTTGCGGTGAACAAGACCGTCATAGAAAGGCGCGTATATATTCATCTCACTGAGTCTAATTGTGGAATAAACAATAGGATATTGCAAGCAGCAACTATACCCAACCCTTTCAGAGATACCGTAGAATCCACCGCACCACCCCTCTCTAACCACACAGAATTATCCTCTCAGAGGGCGACACCAACCGAAAGGCCGCTAAATTGTAATGAAATAGCCAATAAAACTATACCACCTACCACCGTAGATTTAGACATGTCACTAAATAATCCAAGAAAAAAGTCGAAATACCCCGAAATCTGACCCTGTCCTCTCCTAGCCATAAGTCCATTGGTAAAATAGAGAAGAATATGACCCCAAATCATGCCAACAACAACAATGGCAGTATAAGTAAGCCCACATTCCCCACGGTCAATAGTATTGGCACCCACAACGTGCGAAATAGCACCATGACCCACACTGATAACCAACGCCCAAACAATGCCACCCTCAATAGCACAAGTGACAATAGTCAGAACTCGACCACCAACAACTCAGGACATTCACAGTATGGCACGCAAATAAATTTTGATCGGATATATGGTACAAGTCTGCTAAGAACTAACCCACAAAGCAGTACATTCGAAACCCTTACAAGGACACAACTAGTACCTAGCAATAGGTGGAATAATAAACCATGGTCTTCACAAGGTCCTAATCATTTTTATCCCCTGCGTCCCTGTCAGCGTTGAAAAAACAGCTGGTAGGGATGCTAACACTCCTAAACCACTACTGCTGGCTCCCCCTTTGCATGAATATAGGAACAGTCTAGTTCACCCGCATCCACTAAGCACACTTGATACATGCACAAGTTTAGGTCAAATAAAGATCCCTACCCACGTTTCCAGCTTAACTAAAAACAAAAATGCCTTAGCCTATAGCACATCCAGTACTCCAACGCTCAATTCTTCACCGAAAACAGCACACACCAACTCGATAGACATAGGTGAACATGATGTTGAAACTCCTCTTAACATAGGGTCGTCATGTCAAACAGTACTAATGGGTGCTGAACCACATTCGGGGCTGATTAATGAACTTAAATACTTCAAATGCTACTTCAAATCTCATCTTTACCTGATTCTCATAAATGCTGGATCTATTCTAGATAAACTGCCAATGCTCAGAGCACTTACAGTAATATACAAACCCCCTATAATTGTCATCACTGAATCCTGGTGTAACTCGAACATACTGGATGAAGAGATAAGCTTAGATAACTATACACACTTTCGGTGTGACAGGGAAGGTGGTAAGGGAGGGGGTTGTCTTATGTACTTTCTGAATGCACGTACTGTATCACGGCTAGAAAGTAGTACACTTAACATGCCTGAGACTTTATGGGTTAACTTACACTTAGATAACGCAGTAGCATTAATTGGATGCACCTACAGAGCACCTGGTACCTTTAGTAATTACGAGACCCAACTTATTAATACTCTGGAACAATTATCCACCCTACACTACGATCATAAGATCCTATGTGGAGACTTTAACTTACCAGAAATCAACTGGGATATACCCACAGGTCCAACTAAACTTGATAAGTTCCTAGGCACACTGGATATACTTGGCTGGAAGCAGACTGTCACAACCCCTACAAGTGGTAATAACGTACTAGACTTAATCTTCTGCCACAACATAAGTCCCCTTTCTACCCTAGTAGGTTCTGAGTTTTCAGGGAGTGACCACAAAACAGTGCTGTGTGCACTGCCACTTCCGTCAAGTAGCAATGCAACCCATAACCCTACTTCACAACAAATAACTTACAGGAACTACAGTAAGGCAGACTGGACTCTAGTGAAATCAGTGCTAAGATCCTCAGAATGGAGTGAGTACTTCTATACTGATAGCCTCTCGAAAGCTCTAGACATCTTTTACTATAACTCCAACACATGCTTAGATGCTGTCATCCCACTTCAAACACTAAAGTTTTCCCCACATAGAAAGACATTCATAAAGCCAAAGGATCGTAGGAAACTGAAGAGACTGTCAACAAGTTACTTCAGACGACACGACTTTAGTACACTAGGGTCAACACTTAATACTCTTAGCTCCATCTCGCAAGCTCATAACTTGCGTATGAGAAATGAAGAATGCACCGCACTAGCCAGCACCACCAGAGTAGGAGCTCTCACAGAAATCCCAAAGAAACGAGTGAATCGCCAAAGTCATAAAATTTCTCTCCTTATAAACAAGGGTAAACTATACAGCAACCATGCAGACATATGTGAACTGTTCAACGAGACGTTTGCAGCTAACTTCCTTAAGCCCACAAGTCCACTTCTCGGTTTACAATCTACAATAGAACTCCCTTCTTCTTCAACGCTGAAACAAATCAGTACAGTTCATTTCACTTATTCTAATATTAACCAAGCCGTTAATACTCTCAAAAGCTCTAGTAGTGCTGGTTTTCACGGTATACCGTCGTATCTTTATAAACACGGTGGTTCTGACATTTCCGTTTTATTACTTAAGATTTTTACAATGTCCCTAGAAAGCCAAACCTGTCCAGATAAATGGAAAACGACATTTATAGTACCTAAACACAAATCCGGATCAAAAACTGAAGTCAACAACTATAGGCCAATCAATATTACACCCATAGTATCTAGAATCATTGAAAGAATAGTTAAAGATGATATTCTCAAACATATGCTCAGCTGCAATATTCTAAGTCCCAGCCAACATGGATTCCTAAAATCCAGATCATGCATGACATGTCACCTTGACTTCTTTAACTATATAACTAGCAGCCGAGACAAACAACAACTAGTACTAGTCATCTACTTCGACATATCCAAAGCCTTTGACCGCGTTGACCATTTGCTTCTAATAAATAAGCTGAACTCCTTAGGAATACGTAACCCATTATTAGGATGGATTGAATCATTCCTTAACAATAGGTTCCAAGTAGTTAAACTGGGGTCTGTAAATTCTAAGCCTAGTCCAGTCACTTCTGGAGTAGTTCAAGGTAGCGTCTTAGGCCCCCTCCTATTCACTCTACATGTCAACGACATATGCAGCTGTTTCTCACTTGGAAAACCATTCATCTTTGAAGATGATCTTAAAGTAGCTTACACATTCCACTGTGATGACTTAGGATACTCTCAGAAAGCTGCTCAGGAAGAACTAGATCGAGTAACTGCATGGTCCTCCACATGGAACCTAAAATTCAAGCTTAACAAATGTGGTTGGATCTGTTTCGGTGCACCCTCAATAAATATCAAACTGGTACTTGAATCTCTTGACTTGCCTTAACTCCAAAGTGTTGCTGACCTAGGACTCAGGTACTCTAGTGACCTGACATTTTCTGAGCAAGTGGCGACACAGACGCGTAAATCGAGGATGCTCTTAGGATGCATACTCAGGAATTTCCACAACTACGAGGCGAAGCTATTATTATATAAAACTTGTGTCAGACCACTACTTGAATATTGTCCATTTATTCTCAACAGCACTCGCGTAAGTGACAAACTTAAAATAGAAAGTGTCCAACGATACTTCACGTCTAAACTACTAGGATTTGACTGCGAAAAGGACCACACGTCAAGGTGTATAACTCTAGGTATCGACCCACTCTGGATGAGACGACTCAGCATTAACCTAACATTCTTCTTTAAAATCTTGCATGAAATATCATTCTCAGACAGCAAGGAGATACAGTTTTCACCGGAAGGCTCTTACAACCCTCGTAACTAAACGTGCAAAGTATCTAGGAAAAACTGTGAAACAGCACTCCGTGCAAACTTCTTCATAGTCATGTACTCTAAGATCTGGAACAATTTACCCCTAGAAATAAGGACCTGTCACTCTATTATAACCTTCAAACGCTTGCTATATAAACTGCTTCATCCCAATGACTATGCCATTCACACCGCACCACTTATTTCCATATTGCTGTTCCTGCAGAATGGGGCGATTCACCTTAGTGACCACCACCATATCTACTGATCAGCATGCGCCACCCTTCCCTATACCTCCAATGGCCGTTCTACTTGTTAATAGTGACTACTAACTATATAGAATGTTGTGAGCTACATAGTTAGGGAGATTAGGGTCATGTGTTGTATTGAGTAGTGCGTTTAGAAGATATGTCCGCCTCTGAGTTATATTTCCATCAATACGCACTACATTCTCGTTCTCATGATAAATTTGTTAGCAGTAATTATTATCAGTAACTATATTTCGTAAGGATGGTATATAACGAAACGAGCTAATTCAGTAGTCAAAGCCTAGAAGTAACCGTTAAAATTGAAACAGGTGCCCATGCAAGTGGAAACTGATTATTCGAAAGTCGAAACATCACGTAAGTGATAAAGTTTACATGTGAGTGGTTAAGGTTATTTATTTAGAAGTGATGGTAACTTTTTGATGGTTTAGGGGATGTTTTTAGTGATAGGAACATAGATGGGACAGTGTAAGTGAGTAACAAAATAACTGGATAAGCAACATCAACCGGCCAGTACGCACATATTTTGAGGTAAAACACAATTAGGCAAAGTATTTCGGAGAATATAGTTGAGCAGTCTCCTGAAACTACTAACTTAGTGAGTAACTACATTTGTCTTAGAATTGAGACTGAAAGCAAACGGCATATTGGTAGGCTAAATGATTATCATTATTTAGTTGCGTTAGAATAAGTTTATCCGAGTACTACTTCACTCATAATTCTGTCTTTTGAATAACCGCGTAACATGGCGTTAACTTCTGGTTTTCAATTACTAAGTAGAGTTTGATATCCTTAAGGGTTTCTTGATAAAAAGATGAAATTGTCGCCGAAGTAAGTAAATATGTTCACATCTAGAAAATATTTAGATTTGAAGTTGTTTTTTCTACTACCACAACACCAGGTGACTCACCAATTAGTCACAAAATAAAACTGGATCTGCCAGAGACAGTGTGCTCCGGACTTCTAGATATCGTGAAGGAAGAACTATATCCATAGTTTAATAGGATTAGACGCATGATATCAATTCGAAACTAGGTAACTACGATTCGCAGCTATAGAAAACACCACGTTACAATCTATTCCCTTAGTCATGTCAGTCAATGTGACATCAGTTAAAACTAGAGAAGGAACACCGCCGGTTTTCAGAAAATCCATTTGTGTTCCTTAATATAATGTACATTCCGTAATTATAGGCAAACTAGAGAATGCATCGAGTCATTCCATATATACGAACAATAATTGAGCGTACAACGGAGGGTCGATTTGAAAGAATGCCTGATCGATATGGCCCAGAGTTCACATGAAGTAAACGTGAAGGAACGTGTGTAAAGCGTCGCATTTCGCCAGCCTTTCGTCTACATGACTCAGTGATTGGCTTCCATATGTAACAGATACCCAGTCCATGAATTCTACTTGCACCTGCAGAAAGTTTACAAGAAAAGAATACTGTGCTGGGATGTTGTGCCGTGTTACACTAGAGTTCCTCAGTTTACAGGTAAATCGCACTTAATGATATCAGTATTACCGCTTTTATATATATTTATTCCTGTTTATGCAGGAACATACCAATTGTATAGGCATGGATACGTTTTATATAAAATACACATGTTTCGATGTATGTTGAATTTACAGTTTGTTTGTTCTTTCTGACATTACAGTCAGTCGGAACAGTCTGCAAAATAGTCTGTCCGTGTAACACATAAAGAGATAGAAATATTGTCTTCGCATTAACAAAAAACCCAGACATCAGATGAATGTAATACAAACATCTGGGAAAAATAAAGCTTGAAGTCGATTCTCCTATATAACTTTGTTGTGAAAAGCATCCTTGAGATAAAGTTTATTAATGTATTATTTTCAGGTCAGTTATGTATTTATTCCATAATAGGAAAGATATTTGATCGTGGATACGAAAACTAGATAAGGTCATGTTGGATTGTTTTACTGCATCAAATGGGGCCGAGGTCGATTCTAGAACTATCCATTGGCGCCATTTGTGTCAGCATGGCAGACTGTACATGTAAGTTGAGTAATACATTGAAAACTGTTTGAAAACCAGTTGCTTCTTTATTTCAGATCAAGAATACTCCTTGTACAGAATGTTGGCCAGCGTTTTCAAATGGTAGCATCGGATCGTTCATGGAATTTGAGTTTGAATTTACTTAAATGGTCATTCCAGTTTAAATGTTGGGTTGTTCGACCTCGACCAGGAGGTATATAGGAGTGCAGGCTTAGTAATATAATCCCAGAAAGAGAAAGTATGTGAACATGGAAAGAACATTGATATTTTGTGTACATATAAATGTTTATAAATGTACATCATTGTATAGTAGACCAGGTCAGAGAACACTTTTAATTGCAAATTAGAATATATTTACTTCTTTAACTAAGAGATTATCCTTTTACAGAGAAGGTTCCCAGGATTTCCACTTTTACTTTGTAATTCAAAGATATCATGAAGTTACTCACTAGGGTAGTAGTTGCAGGAGACCGCCTTCAGTGGAAACTGTTTTAAGGCAACTACTTAGCTGTTGATAATGCGTCATAGGAGTAAGCAGCGTACGTTGATTGCGTCTAAATATATTGAACGCTATCTAACCGGTCAAATCGTAGTTCTTACATACTAGTTAGTCTTATAAATGATGAATGTACAGTACAAGCTTCTACTTTGATTCGCATACCTAGCTCATAAGCATCATGCCTACATGTCGTATACATCTAGGCCTGATACGGTGTGTGATGAATTCTATGAAACACGATAATGTCATGATTAAAGCAAGAAGAACAGGTCAAGCAGGATGAAGTGGAATCACCAAGGTCTAATAATAATCTACATAAATTCTACAAACAGAACTTATAATGCAGAATATAACTCTCAGCGTGTCGCAATATTGCATCTGATTTCCTCATAATATAAATTAACCACAGTATTTAATCCACATTTACGGTATAAAGTCAAAAATATTCGAAGTGCAAAATGAGAACAATAAATATAATAAAAACAGTGAGTTTGTTTCAAACAGTATGGTCGATTCAGTCTGGAAATTTTAGCATGTTGAAGATTATTGAATCTAATTTTCTGCTGATGTAGCATAGTGAGGGGAAAGGCAAAAAATAAGTTATTACATAGCTTAAATGATGTTTACACCTATGAGAAAATAGACAGAGTATTGAGAGGATAATAGATATATTAAAATATTAACAGTAAAGCTTGATGGGATGAGGATGGAGAAAATGGTTCGATCACCAGTGCAAAGAAGGTTAGTTAGTTCGTCTCTGACACCATTTTCATCGCATAAAATAAGTGCCAAATGTGGTATCATTGATGTTTTATACTAAGACACGCACGGATACAGTCTTTTGAAATGGCTTCTTGTTTAACTGAGGAGATGCAAGGTGAAAGCTGCAGGTAAATTGGATGCTCACAGTCTACCGAAACCAAGTGCCCATCGTTAATGACGATTGTAACGATATGACCGTAGCTCCGACTGCAGCGCAGATGACTTCCTAATCGAGAAGCTAGGCTCCTGGATATCAAATTGTCGAAGTCTCGTAGTCAGCGACTTCAACGCCCCAACAGTTGACTGGACAGGCCTTACAACGCCATCTCTAGACAACACCTTTGATCAATAACTGCTGGAACATATTATTTTGCTAGTCCTAGTCCAACATGTCATGGAGCCCATGCGCTATGACTCCCAACAATGCTCTTCAACTTTGGAGCCGGTGTTCTCCCATGGTGAGGATGTGGATCTCATACAAAAGCTTCTTCCTTCAGGAAGAAGTGATCGCGCTGTGCTCACTTTCAAGTTCACAGCAACAGCGGCAAGGGCCAAAACCCCAGCACGACCTAACGTCTGGAAAACCGATATAAATCCGATCCTCTCAGCAGCCAACTCACTGGACTGGTACATCAACCCAGAGTCCCAAGTGGAAGCCGCATGAAACCAATTTAAACAACTTAACGCCTAAGTAACTGAACCTTTCATCCCTTGGTCTGTCCTGAAGGATCGGAATCATTGCCCCCTTGGATAAACCGAGAGATTCGTAAGTCTTTACAAATTGTCAGTGTTTTCAAGAGAATGGATGATCCCGATCAATGTAGCAAAATGTGCAACCATGCTCATCGGACAAGCAAGTTTCAGCTCCTACGAACTAGAGGGAATAACACTGCCATAAGTAGAGTCTCATTTGGATTTAGGTGCCATAGTTAATCACGATTCAAAAACTGCGCCACATTATCGCGCCGTGGCTGCATGTAGTTTCAGATCCTTATAGGCAATTCTCAGAGCCTTTACCAGGATCACCAGAGATATGTTTACCTCCTTAAGCACATCTCTGGTGCGGTCAAGATTAGAAAACTGAATCTAGGCAGCCAGTCCTTGTCTTAAAGTGGACGCACATATTCCAGAGAGGGTTCAAAGGAAGGCAACACGTATGGTTCTTGGTATGAGTAACTTATCATACGAAGAAAGACTGGATAGTTTAATCTCTCCTCCGTGTGATACCGTAGTTAGAGTGGAGATTTAATCACAGTGTTTTAATCTATAAATAATGACTGCGGACCTGCATTATAGGTAAGATCTTATTTTGATAAATGTCACTGTTACACAGTAGTGTTAACTGATAGCCTGACTGATGATGACAAACGATTTCTCATAATCATATGAACAATAGTTTGTGTTTGGAGCGTCATCAGTTAATATTACTGTGTAACAGTGACATTTATCAAAATAAAATCTTATCTATAATGGAGTCATACTCTACAACAGTGCCCAATTTCTATATCAATAAGACTACGGACCTGACCTATTCTCTGTTTTCCTTCCCACCAGGTCGGAACAGCCTAGAGGACATAGCAGAAGAGTTCAAAAGCCAAGAAGAAATCATATTGCTGTTGCGTACTGCTTCCTACACCTTGTCATAAACTCCTGGAACCGACTCCCAGAAGAATTGGTGTCCATGAAGGGTTTAGACAATCACAGAAATTTACCAGAAAAGGATTAACATAGGCTCCATGCATTCTATCCTCGAAAACGATAAATCTGAAATCTGATACAGATCATTGATACACTTTTCACCTAGAAAAAGAAAAATCTTATTGACTGTGCTCTAGGTCTTCCGATACAGTTTGAAGTAGAGTCTACTTGACTACTTGACCTATTTAAATATGATTGGTCATTAGTATGTACTTTTGTTTTTATTTAACTGAGTAATTGTCATGAACTTTATTTTACTGTTGTTAACCATGTTAGTTGTAAAGCGGTTGTAAAGAAACTACGAAATGATATCATCTCGCGAAATTAGTCTTCTAAATGCCTTATTCAAATTTATCAAAGGGACTAATTGTTTTAATAATATGTACCAATCACAGCGTGCATAAGTGACCTTCAAGTGCTCGGCTTCCCCGTAAGACGTTTGTGCCGCTATCCTCAGTGGTGGAGACAACATAAATATATGATGGTGGCATGCTAGTGAGAGAAAGGCTGCGAGTTTGTGGGCTTTCAGAAGTCCGCATAACTAGAATTTGTTTTTTACTTGGTGAATGAATCAGAAGAGTGCCATATATGGCACTATAGTTCTAAAAGCTAAAGGCGTAATACCTCCCAGTGAGAGAATGCACCTGGGTAATGCGGACAAAACGTGGGCTAAATGGGTCATTTTGATGGGCAAAGACGTGGGCAAAAGGGGTTGAAATGCTACATAATTAACTCACTTTACCCACATTGTCCACTTTTTCCCCGTTTGCCATGTCCCAAAAAATTTTATTGTCCCAGTTTACTCATTTTTCAACGAACACTACCCATGTTGATTCCGAAAACAGCTCACTTTTTCCAACTTTGCCTAATTTCGTTCGGAAAACTGCCAACGTTTTAACCCAGATATCTCAGGTCCAAAGAAAAATAAATGACAATCTGTTATTAATTTATTTTGACCAGTGTGTAGTATCGAGTATCCCGTATCAAACTAGATTGATTTAACATAATTATTTCATCTTTTACAGATACTTGACGAGTTTGTTATACAATCATTGTCTTAAGGATGGTGGTAAGTGATTGTGATTTTAGATGCATGAATTTCGTCACACTTCCTTCCAATATCCAATATCGTTTTTACGAGCTAGTATAAACTAATTTGATTTCTTTGTGCTCGCCTCTTGATTGTGAGGTATAGGTTCCTGATCTTCGGTAAACTTCTGCGTAACTCGTCCCGCCACTCGACTGTCGTAGCTTTGGTTGACTCCAAAAGGAGTAGTGCTGGGATTAATTAAATGTGGTTTGTAGTATGAGGTGTGTTAAGACTGTTACTACTGTGAATGGAGTTGATCCTTTCACCAGTTAGTCCTCCGGTATCGTCGTCAAGAAAAAAGAGATAATAATAAAAGATATAATTAGTGAAGTTATTCAGGCTAACAGACAGAAAAAGAATAAGAAAACGTGACAACAGTCAGCTGATTAAATTTGAAGAATAATATGAATAATATATATATATATTTATATACATATATATATCGGTAATAATGATAATAATAATAATAGGTGCAGTTAAAGTTGTCAGGAGAGTAAGGCGAGAGAGAATGTAAACAAGTCAAACGACGAATTTAGTTGTCTACCCCTGAATGGTGTATGCGATTTTAAGTGGATAGGCCACTCGGATGCCAATTAACTTATTAGCGTTAGCTTGATTTGACTCTATTCTGATGGAATTTCAGTTAAACTGATGAATAATGACGTTACCGGGGATACTGACTTTCTC
Source organism: Trichobilharzia szidati (assembly GCA_944472155.2). Classification (NCBI taxonomy): domain Eukaryota; kingdom Metazoa; phylum Platyhelminthes; class Trematoda; order Strigeidida; family Schistosomatidae; genus Trichobilharzia; species Trichobilharzia szidati. Next base: position 95,162,424 of record OX235274.1, on the reverse strand, counting down.
AAAAAGTTTCAGAAGATGCGCAGGGATAAACCGGAATTGTAATTGAGCACTTATACAGTAAATGCATTATATTGTTTATCCAGTGTAGCTAGTTTGGTGGAAATCTGGGGGATAAGTATTCAGATACGTTGTTTATACACTGATGCTATTGACCTGGTGTTCTATGACTCCTCCTCTCGTTAGTTTGTGTATTCAAGTGAGGTCAGAATCAGATTATACGGATGGAGGGCTCTCGTTACCTATGTTAATCCTTGCAATATACATCTCTGCAGAGATCTAATTTCTCTTCCAAAGCGTTGACCGATAGAGCTGTTACTACTGAGTCAAGTTAGGAGTTCCAGTGCGTCGGTGGCACAACAGTTAGGACGCTCGCCGACCATGCACATGGTTCAGGGTTCGATCATCGGTCGACACTCACCCGATATCAATGGTCGGCCTGCGAAATTTGGGCTACGGATATCACATACTGAAAATTCCATACTTGTACCAAAAATACTGTTTGGAATCAAGCTATAATAAAGAATAAAAAATGCATAAGATAAAATCCTGTAGGGAGAGAAAATATTTGAAACGTCAATCCCTGAATCACCCTTTAGTATACGGTATGCCAAAATTAAGTCGCCTTTCTTCCTTCGGTATGATAATGGGAAGAGATTTCAATGCTCCATCGTCTTATCATAAGGAAGGTGTGAGATACCACTAATTGATTTGGTTCTTATCCTCCGTACTCTTTCCAGGATGTGTGCCTGCTTCCTGAAGCATGGACTCACCGCTTGTATGCAGTATTCTAAATGAGGTCTGACATGTGTTGCATAAAGTACTTGGGACATACACTCGTCCAGTGGTTTTAAAGCCCTTCTGAGTGCTCATAGCATTCGAAAAGCCTTAGCAGCGGCTCCATTACAGTTTGCCGTTGTCTTTATGTCGTGGCTTACAATAATTCCTGAGTCGTTTTGTCCCTTAACATCTGGCAGTTCTTTCCCACAAGGAGTACGACGCGTAAGACCTCTGACCTAGTTGCATTATCGCGCTTTTCTTGGAATTGATTTCCAGACTCCAAAGGTTAGCCCATTCAGCTAACTTATCTAGATTGTTTTGTAGTACCAACCTTTCATCGTTACTGTTTACGGCTTTACATATCTTAATATCGTCCGAAAATAATAAGGAAGATGAGGTAAGAATTTTCGGCAGTTCATCTGCGTATAATAAGAATAGCAGGGGGCCAAGTACAATTCCCTAAGGTACTCCACTCAGTACTGCTTTCGACCCTGACAGTACACCGTCAACATTGAGACTGTTTTGTACCATGAATATAGGCAGACTGTTTTATCAAACAGACAATCTTTACATTACCAGTTGATCGCTATCCATTAATATTGTCATTCCAGTGGCGACTATGTTTTGTATATCCACCAGTTATCAAGTCTTCAGAAGATTAGCGTTCACTTATATTTTACAACTTTTCTCTTAAACGACAGTAGCACAAGTGCAAATAATCGACAGACGAGGTGGAAATCTTTTGCTGTAACTGGAGAGTTTCTAGTTTACTCACAAATTCCATATGATGTAATCCTCGAGCCTTCATGTGGTTGTGGACTAATTTAGATTAGTTGGTTCAAAATAGTTTAAGAAAGAAAGCTTAAAGTGTGCAAGTATTGAATCATTGATAACATCTCAAAACCGCCTGAGTATAACGGTCGTAACGAGCTGGCATGAAGTTTAGATAGGTTACTTCAAACCGGTAGTACGATACGTAGAGATTTCCGGATATCTCAAGAGAATCACGTGGTTGTCGCGTTGTGAATCATATATTGTCAGTGTAGTAGGACACTCTTTCTTACCTAAAGTCATCGTGCTGAGTTATAGCTTATGAGGTTAGAATTTCTAAACCGTTATCACCTTTTTGATGCCACCAGGAGTGTTTACTACGCCTGTAACCGAAGATATATATGTTTATTCTGGCCGGCTGGAGTTATGATTGCAGTTTAGCCGGTTGCAGTGTATGACTTATCAATGTACTTCTACTTATTTCATGCTTGTCCACTCGTGTATAGTTTTTCGCATCACAAAAGACAGTTGAAATGAACCTTTTTGAAGGGATTGTTGGAATGGTATTTGTTGTTTTCTTGTTATTATACAATTCCCTTATTTGCGCAACATATATGTGAATTAAATCCGTTTTCACCATTACACAGGACTTGAAAGAAGAGAATCACAAGTTATTATCCAAATTGGACTTGTTAGAAAAAATGGAGAGTGCGTATATTGATGAAATAGAAGGTCTTAATGAACTTATTGCTTGTTTGAAACGTAAAAGTCCAGGAGAATTCCGGAATATTGATGATCGCCAGTCAGAGAAATTAAGCAAGAAAAACCGTCTGGCTGAGAAGCTTAGCGCTGCCGAAAATTTGGAGGCTGACCTGTTAAAACGATTACGTGCTCGTGAAAATAAAGTGGACGAAATTTGTATGGTTAGTTTATTTGTTGTGCTTATTTTTGAACATTTGAATGAGATCTAAAGAGAGACTTCCTCCATTCAGAACAAAAGTGTAGATAGTTGGTGACAGTTTTCTTTCAAACTGATGGGGCATTTATTTCGATTCACTTGAACTGAGAAGCAGGAGAGCGTTTTTACAGTTTAGGATTTGCTGCTTCAGTGTATGCTGTAACTTCAACGTGACAGTTAGGTAAACCAATGTAGGGCATTCCACAAAGGTGTATCTGAGCTGCGTCTCATCACTCATCTTCTCATGTTGTATGCTGAGTCTGTGAAGTGTTACAGTAGTCAATTCAGAGAATTATAAGCGTAGAACTTTGCATAAAATTGTACTAATTCAAGTTGTCACACTTTGTAAAAGCATATAAAGTTTGGGGAAAGGTTATTAAGTGGAATATAATGAGTATTCCTGGAACGTAGATGATCACATAGAGTAGAAAGCTGTCTACCTTTGGGAACTATTTAGAGCAATGTCATTATTTGTGAACAGAGTTATCACATTGAAGTCCGGTTCGTTGGCAGTCTTCTTATAGTTGTCATCGTATCACTTCTCTCTCTTTGTTGTTGTTTCTTATGGATCCTTGTATTGCGAAGAATACCGCCTCTTTCAGTATCTCCTACCAATAAGTTTGTTCTGCCTTTTAGATCATCACCTTTATTTAGTCTTCTTTTCAGTGGAACTGTAGCCGTTTTATGGGTGCTTTTGTATTCAGACTGTGTAGTATTTTATCGGTTTTATTACCTTTAATGGGTTTAACTAATCCAAATGAGTTGAGTTGTCTTGGTTTCAGTATAGCGACCAGGAATCTTGACGAGATATGCATTGGTGTGTTTGTGAAATCCAAAATCGCTCTGATGGGATAGGTCTCTCTATGTAGTATTGTCACACGGTCTATCCAATGTGTAATACGCGATTTTGGCATAATTTCAAACCATATAGGCTTGCCAATCGTTTCCTCTCATTGTCTAACTACTTTTCCCGCCTCATCGTTTTGTTGGTGATAGTTTTCGATAATTTGGTCACTAAAAAATAGGTTCCGGATTGTAGATGTTCATTCTTCCCAGTTTTGTGAAGGATTACTGGTGTATTTCTTTCTTATGTGTAAAGGGTTACTATGCAGTTTGTCTTCGTTATTAAATATGTAGGAGTAGTGTTTGACATCTAATTAGCAAACAATACTGTTTCATTATGGGTTAGTTTATCACGATTATCGCTGTATTAGGTTGTGTAAAATTCAACTCTTGTAAATGCTTGTATTCTTTTTCAGGATTCTAACACTGGAGCTTTAAATGAAGTTAAACTATTAGAAAATGAACTGTCCGAAATGAAAATAGCTGCACAAATGAATACATCGCGATTGTGTCGATGTATCGAAGAATTAGAAGAGGACTTTTGTTGTGTACAGAGTTATAAAGATGAATTAGAGCAGAAGTTAAAGGTACGAGTGAGTAATTTTAAAGTGTGTAGTGTGCGTATCGCGTAAATATATATATGTATACATTTAAAGCCTCATATGAAGTGAAGTCAGCTCTAAGCCGTTTCACTCTGTCCTTAAAGTAGGAGATGGAGTACAGAGGAGTAGTGTAGCATCACCTTACATTTGACAGGGACGAATCCCATGTCAAACATGCTGTGATTTCTGCTCGAGGTATCCAGAGGAGTGCGTTGTGTCAGTGTCTTTACTTCTAAGGTCCGTATCATGTGAATACACTTTTTTAACAGTAAACAAAAATATGCTCACCTTTCCATCTATGTAGATATAAAAAATAGGTAGAATCTAGATTTACGAGTTGATCACGGATTGATATGAGTTAGAGAACCATTGAAAACCAGCCACAGGGAGTACTGGACAGCTGTTTCACTCTAGTTTGGGAATCATCGGCAGTACGCACCCATTGGGGTTCGAGTCCAGGACCTTCTGGTTACACCAGGCAAGCTCGTATACCACTCAGCCACTGGGACGCGATTCAATGGCTCATGATTTCTGGCTGGCTGGCTGGCTGGACTCATGATTTCTAACTTCTATCAATTCGTAATCAACTCGTAAAAGCAAAACTAATCCTTACAAACCAACTATAGAGAATCTAGATTATTGGATCGACTCAAAGTTGAATTTGCATAGAAACGCATCTTTGAGCACACACCATTTACATTCTTGGGAACGTCATCACTTAATATTACTGTTTAACACTGTGTGATTTATCGAAATAAAACCTTATCCATAATGGAGTTATACTCTACCACAGTGCCCAAGTTTTATACTTTCTTGAATAATGCGTTCTTAGGATGTTAACTCAGGGATCTTTTGCTTACTGTTTGAAGGATCTCTAAGTTGTTGGTTATTGTATAGTTACATTCGTCTTAGTGTAAGGGGAATTCCATTCCCCTGCCCATTGTATTTGATCCAAATTATGAAATATTTCGTTTTCACACTTTCAATTATACGTGATTCGAATTTCGAATAATGAGACAGTTTTTTCTAAACCTTATATTTCTATTCGATTAAGGAATGTCAATCGGAATTAGAAGACGCTCAAGCTCAGTGTGAAACCTTCCAAATTCAACCGAATCCCACGATGTCTCTATTTTCTGAAGTTAGTTTATAACGAATGCAATGTTTGGTTAAATGTATTTCTGAAGATATTACATTTATATATTTCTTGTATTCAACAGAGAGAAGCGTATTTAGACAGTTTGCACTACTTTTTTTCTTACTGTTATTACTAGTACTTTTGTTGTTATCATCAGCAGCACTTAGTTATAAATAATTCACTACTGGTCCCAGTATGTAGCGGTGTGTATCAGTTAAATTGTGTTCCATTAGTATTTGGAGTCAATGCATCGTATTTAACTAAATGAAGAGTATTCGATTTGTTGGTTTTGTGACGATATGAGGACTTTGGCTGATTCATCTGTGATTTTACAGTTCAGGAGATTGTTTCTACCTGGAGAAGATTAGTTGTTATCACTGAGAAACCACCATTGTTGATCTTCACCATGTGGTATACATTCAATAATACCCAAACTGTTTTCTGTACTCAAATACGTATCCTGTTTGTTTGCCTTCGTAAAATGTTACGATAACACTTAAGATATGTGCATATAAATGTTTCATTACGGAATGTGTCAGATATTAACTTGAGGTACTAAATATGAACAGCGAGTCAACTAGTAAGGTAGAATGTGATGATGCATAATTATTAATACTTAGAATAAAATGATTATTATTATTGGTTGGGATTTCGGCTATATGCCAGGACTACCAAGTACAAAAACTCCACAATATCTTATCTGGCACAGGTGTTATGTTCTCCTTTCTTTGTAACTATTATATTGTTGCTCACATATTCTATTACACACTAATTTTATATTTCATATCCTGTGGTGCATTGTTTAAATATGTGAATGCAATGCTTTTCTTTTTTCATTTTATTCTACTTATCTTTTTTCTTTTTGTTGTTGTTGCTTTTTATTTATAAAATCTTATAAAAATTTATGAGGTAATTAGATGCAATATTGTAATGCACGCTGAAAATTCCATACCTGTACCACAAATACTGTTTGGAATGAAGCTATTATTATTATTAGTGCATTTACTGGCTATTTGTATTCTAGTATTCATGGATATATTACTGTATAGCCTGAAGTTGTTGAAAATAGTTGTTCACGCAAAAGTCATCTTGTTCTGATTATATTATAGGGATATTTAGAGCGATATTTTGTGTCGTTATTTAAAATGTGTGCTATTTTCTCGACACAAATTGTTGCGGATCGAAGGAAGTATGCCTGACTGAATCTCAGTATAACATTCAAATATAATAATATTTACAGAGAATCAACCTGTGTTTAAATAAATTTCAGGTTGATAAAGAACGCATACTTGTCGAACAAATGGTCGTTAAACAGAATGAGAAAATCAAAGAATTAAGACGACGCTTGAATAATATGCCTGCAAAGCTTGCATCTTTACTTGTAAGTTATAAATGAGCTTAAAATGTTCGCCCTCTAATATAATTAGCAATATTGTGTACCTTCCTGTCATCGGGCTATTTTGTTTCTCGACAACATCAAAGTAAGTGTTCCAAGGTGAAATCACTCGCAGTACACCGTCATACATAGGCATACTCGTTTGCTTATCGTGATAAGACTATTGTGGTTGTTGCAAATTTCCGGATCTATGCAGCAATAATAATACTGGACTTGTAGATTTGTTCTTACTATTTCTTCAATGCAACGATAATATATGACTGACCACTTGAACTATTACCACACCGAGAAGACTGAAAAGGTAATGGTTTATTTCTTTATTCAAAAAAGCAATATCACTGGAAATTGCAGCTGTGTTGTTTATTTTACATAGCCAATAAACTATTAGTTTATTATATGGAAAACTATGTTTTGGCTGGCTAGTATGTATGGATAAAAGTCCACTAACCTGGTCCTTTACACCTGTCTTTGAGGTTAAAAGTCTGATATGAAGGTCATGTAAATAATGAGAGATAGTAAACCTCTTTGTCTCCTACCAAGCACTAATGACATTCAACTATTAGGTTTTATAGACGTGGGGATGCAAAAATATGGATACAGTTGAATGAAGTGTTGATTTCATTTATATTCGGTGTATCCGACCAACCTATTTTCATCACATTGGGAAAGCACTTAGATGGATGTCTTCTTTAATCTAGATATATTTGACATTGTTTTTAAGCAAGTAGTAACAATTTCAGTATATATTGAACAAACGGCTCTGATCCTACTGGAGTTCTAAATGCTAATTGCACTATATGTCTAGTTTTTGAATGAATGAATGAATGTCATCGTGGTTTTCCAAAGTGAATATTACAATGCTCATTTCTCACGCTTTTCTTCATGACTTGGACGTTTTCATTTTTCATATGGTGCCTACGTAAAAATAAGGCTGCAATACGGGTGGATTCGTGTCCATACACGGAGATAATGGATATTTTACGTGCTGAAATTGAAGATATACGTTGGGAAAATGAAAAACTTCATCGAAAAATGAAAGATTATGAAGAATTAAAGGTTTGTTCAGTTTAATTTCTATTTATTTATTAAGTATTCAGTTATTTGTATAATCGATAGGAAATACAAAAAACGTACTGTGGAATTTTCAGACTAAAAATTCGTTCTAGTAGTAGTAGTACAGTTGGACTGTCTTTATTTGACTGTTATGAGAATTTTTTGGCTCAGACCAATTTACTATACTAGCTTAACTTCATTTTCAGATAGGTAGGTGACAACTGTTAGTTCCATAAAGCCATGTATAAGTTTCAGATGATTCTGTAAAAGCAATTTAAAAACACCTTTTTTTAAATAATGTTTCCGGTGAATTATTCTAATACACATACACAGCCTAGGTTATAAACATTCTGTTAACATATTGTTAGTTTTTCTCCTCAAGATTTACTTCAGCAGAGCCCCCCACCCCGCCGAGCGTGGGTGTAGGCCAACTAAATTACTCCTCAAAGTGTCCTTTCCAACACCGCTCGACCAAGGTAGTAAAACGCTGTCTACAGGCTAATGCTGACCGTCTGTTATCACGGTACTGATGGAGAGCGACTATTTGATCTATGCACTTGCAGTTAGGTTTGCGAATATTTGTTGCTATCTGTTAGAGATTAGACGTAAGATGAGTATGGAAACTGATATTGTAGAGACTATGGTAACTAGACTAATCGCCCCGAGGACATAATATGGAAACTTCCGACGGTGATATGAAAGAGATTGTGTAAAGAGGAAATGAAAGGTTATAGACAATCGTGAAGCCGACTAATAAGTTATGCAGAGAACAGTAAGAAATGCACAGAAGTGCTGTAGAAGCCCGATATTTTACTCGGAACCCACGGGAATAATGATTAAATAATAAATTATGCTTGCACTTTTTTGTGCTCAAGAGCTTCAGGGAATGGATTTCGGTACATCCATTAGTCCTTTCAAACCATTTTTTAAGGAACAGAACAGCTAATACTGTTTAAATAACAGAAATAAGTTACAGACCTTTTCAGAACGAGTAATGCTGAGACAACTGTTCTTTAAATACTATTTTAATATCTTCAGAGCATATAAAGCTCTTCCATTTGTCCTTCACTTGCATGCACAGACCACGGCACTAGTCACTATTCAAGCAAGTGCTTTGCAGACAGCAACAGTCCTCTACTATATCCTTAGGAAGTTAACATGTGGTGATACCGTCTATTGTTCAATTAAGTTTGTAGCAGACTACACCTGTGTCTGAAATTAGTACTGTCTAGGAACACATAGTTATCTGAACATATTTGTAATAAAAGATCAGTATTATGGAATCTGCGAGTTAGAACTGTGTAGGTGTTATCTGAAAGCTTTTCCATCTGACGTATACTAAATAGTCATGCATGGAAATTTCCCTATTCAATTTTTTTTACTGAATTAAGAACCCTGGCAAAAAAGACTCGAAAGATAAGTTTCAATTGTACATTTCTCAATTTTGTGACCGACTAACGGATTTAACAACAAAAAAGTTCACACAAAACTGAATCAACCCACACTATGGAAAATTACAAACAAAGAGAAAGTGTAGTGGAGTCTAGATGGGATTAATGTGAACGAAAGGATTACAATCCGATATATACACTTACCACTAGGAACTACTGAAGTTGATTCAAATACTGATCTGGTAACAACTAAACTCCCATCTATATTATAAGGCTTTGGTATAGCCAGACTCACACGAATAGGTTTATATCCTAGACCACAATAATTTTGCATCTCAATAAGTGCTTTATCCATATCAGACTCTGTTAAGAATCGAACAAATCCATATCCACGGGATTTTCCATTTGTCATTACAACTGTTAATGTGAAAATTAATATATATATATATATATATGTATATATATATATGATGAATAGACATTTATACTAAGGTTACCTTTAGCTGATCGACAAGCATTAAACAATGCAAGATCATCGACATCTTCTGTTAACTCACCAACAAATAATGAACATTCACTGCTAAAATAATCAGGAGATTGTTGATGCTTAGAATTATAAAGCATTACATAGAAGTACTGTCTTTTCCATAACTTGCATGATTCAACTTGAATCTTCTGGTCTGAAAAATCAATTTTATTTTTAAAAAAAACAGGATTTAACAATGTTACAAAAATAGAATAAGTTAATTTAGGTTTGACGAACTTATTTTTAGTATTTTAGAGGCTGAAATAATAGATATTTCAAAATATGCGTAGTCCTTCAAATGTTTTTTTACTCCTTTACATTCCCAGTGGAACATAGGGCTTCAAGCTATACACTTGAAGTTTCGGTAGCAATGGTGTTCATTTTTACGGGAGGGTGTTGCCAGCCTCACGCCCAACCTTCTCCCTTTACCAGTTTTATTACTGGCTTAGTGAGGTAAAGGAGTGAGTCGGCCGGGGATGAAACCCCCAACCACAGGTGTGGCTGGCGAGCATTCTACCGCTGTGCCACCGACGCACAGTCCTTCACATTAACTGAATGTATTCCTAGATGATCGCAGTGGCGAAATCAGAGTGAGTTAGACCATGTGTAAACTCATGTATACGACAACGCTTAGAAATTTTATTAGTATCACACAGTGTGTCAGTGGCACAGCGGTAGAATGATCGCCGACCAGGCATGTGGTCCAGGTTTCGGTCCTCGGTCGACGCACTTCTTTGCCTCGCTAAGCCAGTAATAAGACTGGTAAAGAGGGGAGGTTGGGCATAAGGCTAGCAACCCCATCCCGTAAAAAATAAACACCACTGCTACCGAAACTCCAAATGTATATCTTGAAGCCCTGTTTTCCACTGGGAACGTAGAAGAATGAAAACAAAAAATCAGTATCACAAAAAACGACATTATTAACCGACAAGTAATCTTAAACCTGTGTGGTTTATGAGGCTAACAACTGGAGTCACTCTATAAGTATGCATCAATTAGCAATGATCAAAAGCGAGAAAGATTATTACTGTCAAGTTGTTGAGTAGCATGAAAAGAATTTTTCACTAAGGCCAACTTAATGTAGTAGATATTGTAGTGAATAAATATGGATCATGTGACAATGCAATTAAATAAACCATTAGTCTAGAATCACTGTACTGCACTTTATGTGGCTATATATATATGGCTATGTAAGTAGGAACAGATGAACTGGCGTTTAAAACTTTAGTTCTTAAGATACTGAGCCATATGCATACCGCTTGCTAATAAAAACCCATACTTATTAACTGGAAAATTCTGAACACGATCTCTCAAATTTATTGACAACAAATATTCACAATAACAAAGGACTAAAACAGAATCTTGAGAGATTCGAAACTATCATAATATGCAAACAATTAATCGTATTTCTTTAACTATAACTTTGGGCGAACTATTTGAAAAGTATCATTGATATAAGAATAAAATTTGTGCACTGTGGTAGAGTGTAATTCCATTATGGGTAAATTTTGTTTTGATAAAGTCTCACAGTGTTATACAGTAATGTTTACTGATGACCATGTTTCGAGCACAATTTATTACTGCTCATAATCATATCAAGGTAATCACACGACTTCCTAAATTCATTTATATAGTTCCATTGTTTTTCACTTGATTTGATTGGTAGTAATATTTTCCATATTTCGGGTATGAGTGATGAATCATTCCTATTGCATGTGTTGGGTGTAGATTCGATGAACAAGGATTCAGTAATCAATCTCTCTCTCTCTCCACCTACCTAGATTACTTTTTAGAATTTTAACCCTCTCCCACCCTATTGTGTGGTTGTGTGCTAATGCATGCATTGCAATTGCTGAGCTTTTTTCTAAATTACTTATCTTCTCTGGGTCAACCATTCTTACCTTAGCTAAATTCTTATGTTCTGACAATCTGACTACCCCTGACCTACTAGTTTGACCTATTTAGTTGACCTCACAGTCATTGCAGGGTATTTTGTAAATTATATTATTTTGTCTAATTGGGTCAACTGGGTCCTTTAACCTACAGAGCTTGTCCCTGAGTGAGATTGTAGGTTTAATTGCCACCCTAGTTCCTGCTTTATTTAGAATCCTACGTAGTGTCTCAGATGTCCCCTCTTTATATGGTATAACTGTAGATGACTTATATTCTCTCTTATTTATGTTGTTATTACTAGTTTCACAATTCCTTTTATTTTTCTTTTGGCCTTTCTCAATCTTCCTAATGAATTTTAAAGGATAGTTATTTGACACCAACGCCTCTTCCATCTGTTTTATCTCATCATTTAGGTCTTTTTTTGTGCTACTTAGTGCTATTGCTCGGTTTGTTAAACACTTAACTAAGCCTGCCTTAACAGTTAAAGGATGAGATGAATTAAAGTCTAAATATCTATTAGAATGCGTTGGTTTTCTATAAACACTAGTGTGTAGTTTGCCTTCTTCTATTCGTTTTATTTTACAATCTAACATAGCTAATTCTCCTTGCTCATTTTCGGCTTCAAATGTGAATTTTATTCCCTCCACTAGTGAGTTTATGTGTGTCAAGAAGCTAGAGATATGTTCTGTTTTTAACACTGTGAAAGTGTCATCCACATACCTCCACCATATTTTTGGAGTAGGATTAGACGTATTAAGTGCCATATTTTCCCAGCTATCCATAAATATATCTGCTACGATAGGGGATATTGGTGATCTCATTGCTACACCTTCAGTTTGTCTATATATTTTACCTTGGAATTTAAATATAGTAGATGTGAGGCATAGCTGAATCCCTAAAATAATTTCTTCAATGGACAGCTTTGTCCTATGATTGAGTTCAGGATCCGCAGTTAGTTCTTTTTTAACTGCTTCTAAGGCCATATTGACTGGTATATTAGTCTAAAGACTGGTTATATCAAAACTAACCATTGTTACATCATTATCTAGTTGTATGTCATTTAGTTTATTTTTCATCTCATATGAATTAGATAGTCTAGAATTTGAACGATTTCTAATGGGGCATAATATTAGAGCTAAATGTTTTGATAATTCATATGTAGGGGTATTTCTAAAATCTACTATTGGTCTTATGGGATACCCTGGCTTATGTATTTTAATAGTACCATACATCCTACTAGCATTATTAGTTTTAGGCATTGAATTAAACCATTCTGACTCTCCCAGTGACGGCTTCATTCTGCGTACTAATTCCGCTGTGGATTTTTTTAACCTTATTCATTATTGTATCTACGGGCTTCTTAATTTCCTCATATGGACCCATTTCAATATGTTCAGTGACTTTCGTGATGTAGTCAGATTTATTTATTGAAAACTACGGTGACGTTTCCTTTCTCAGCTTTTGCCATGACAATATTTTTATCCTGTTTTAGATTAATTAAAGCTTCTCTTTCCGATTTTGTCAAGTTTGTTTTTGCCTTCTTTTGATTTTTTAGGGTTAATGCACATTGTGCTCGAACCTCTTCTGCTGTTGTCTTATCTATTGAACCTAGTGCTACTTCTATGTTAGGAATGACATCCTCTGGTTTTAATTTATTAACTGTTACGTTGAAATTTAGTCCTTTCTCCGGTACTTTTATCTCACTGGAGCTTAGTTCCCTTGATGAGAGGTTGATCACCCACTTTGATTTGTCGATAGAGGATGAAGCATTGACATCAATTTCATTTGCTGTGTTCTTTTCCTCAATAAGTTTGTTAAATTTTTTGATTTGTGTGGTTTTTGATTTTCTTAATGCAGCTTCTCTAGCTTTTCTGGATGTTTCAAGAATAAATATATAATCTTTGTCATTGATCATATATTTGAGTTTGTGTTTGAGTTTTTCAATTTCATTTCGTATATTATTTAGTTTCACAGTAACTCGATGTAATTCTTCTCTTAGATATAATCTACTGACATTTGCGGCAGCTGATGTTATTTTACTTGAAGTAATTGGAGTACGTAGACGTAAATATTTCGGAATTATATGATTTTTCATACATCGACTGTTAAAAATCCGATGATTTGTGAATATTGCTTCAGTTTGACAAATTGTGTGACAAAATGGTTTAATTTAATGCCTAAAACTAATAATGCTAGTAGGATGTATGGTACTATTAAAATACATAAGCCAGGTTATCCCATAAGACCAATAGTAGATTTTAGAAATACCCCTACATATGAATTATCAAAACATTTAGCTCTAATATTATGCCCCATTAGAAATCGTTCAAATTCTAGACTATCTAATTCATATGAGATGAAAAATAAACTAAATGACATACAACTAGATAATGATGTAACAATGGTTAGTTTTGATATAACCAGTCTTTAGACTAATATACCAGTCAATATGGCCTTAGAAGCAGTTAAAAAAGAACTAACTGCGGATCCTGAACTCAATCATAGGACAAAGCTGTCCATTGAAGAAATTATTTTAGGGATTCAGCTATACCTCACATCTACTATACAATAACCAACAACTTAGAGATCCTTCAAACAGTAAGCAAAAGATCCCTACTGAGTTAACATCCTAAGAACGCATTATTCAAGAAAGTATAAAACTTGGGCACTGTGGTAGAGTATAACTCCATTATGGATAAGGTTTTATTTCGATAGATCACACAGTGTTAAACAGTAATATTAAGTGATGACGTTCCCAAGAATGTAAATGGCGTGTGCTCAAAGGTGCATTTCTATGCAAATTCAACTTTGAGTCGATCCAATAATCTAGATTCTCTATACTTGGTTTGTAAGGATTAGTTTTGCTTTTACGAGTTGATTACGAATTGATAGAAGTTAGAAATCATGAGTCCAGCCAGCCAGCCAGCCAGAAATCATGAGCCATTGAATCGCGTCCCAGTGGCTGAGTGGTATACGAGCTTGCCTTGTAACCGGAAGATCCTGGACTCGAACCCCAATGGGTGCGTACTGCCGATGATTCCCAAACTAGAGTGAAACAGCTGTCCAGTACTCCCTGTGGCTGGTTTTCAATGGTTCTCTAACTCATATCAATCCGTGATCAACTCGTAAATCTAGATTCTACCTATTTTTTATATCTACATAGATGGAAAGGTGAGCATATTTTTGTTTACTGTTAAAAAAGTGTATTCACATGATACGGACCTTAGAAGTAAAGACACTGACACAACGCACTCCTCTGGATACCTCGAGCAGAAATCACAGCATGTTTGACATGGGATTCGTCCCTGTCAAATGTAAGGTGATGCTACACTACTCCTCTGTACTCCTTCTCCTACTTTAAGGACAGAGTGAAACGGCTTAGAGCTGACTTCACTTCAAAGGAGACTTTATATATATATATATATATACGCGATACGCACACTACACACTTTAAAATTACTCACTCGTACCTTTAACTTCTGCTCTAATTCATCTTTATAACTCTGTACACAACAAAAGTCCTCTTCTAATTCTTCGATACATCGACACAATCGCGATGTATTCATTTGTGCAGTTGTTTTCATTTCGGACAGTTCATTTTCTAATAGTTTAACTTCATTTAAAGCTCCAGTGTTGGAATCCTGAAAAAGAATGCAAGCATTTACAAGAATTGAATTTTACACAACCTAATACAGCGATAATCGTGATAAACTAACCCATAATGAAACAGTATTGTTTGCTAATTAGATGTCAAACACTACTCCTATATATTTAATAACGAAGCCAAACTGCATAGTAACTCTTGACACATAAGAAAGAAAAACACCAGCAATCCTTAACAAAACTGGGAAGAATGAACATCTACAATCCGGAACCTATTTTTTAGTGACCAAATTATCGAGAACTATCACCAACAAAACGATGAAGCGGGAAAAGTAGTTAGACAATGAGAGGAAACGATTGGCAAGCCTATATGGTTTGAAATTATGCCAAAATCGCGTATTACACATTGGATAGACTGTGTGACAATACTACATAGAGAGACCTATCCCATCAGAGCGATTTTGGATTTCACAAACACACCAATGCATATCTCGTCAAGATTCCTGGTCGCTATACTGAAACCAAGACAACTCAACTCATTTGGATTAGTTAAACCCATTAAAGGTAATAAAACCGATAAAATACTACACAGTCTGAATACAAAAGCACCCATAAAACGGCTACAGTTCCACTGAAAAGAAGACTAAATAAAGGTGATGATCTAAAAGGCAGAACAAACTTATTGGTAGGAGATACTGAAAGAGGCGGTATTCTTCGCAATACAAGGATCCATAAGAAACAACAACAAAGAGAGAGAAGTGATACGATGACAACTATAAGAAGACTGCCAACGAACCGGACTTCAATGTGATAACTCTGTTCACAAATACTGACATTGCTCTAAATAGTTCCCAAAGGTAGACAGCTTTCTACTCTATGTGATCACCTACGTTCCAGGAATACTCATTATATTCCACTTAATAACCTTTCCCCAAACTTTATATGCTTTTACAAAGTGTGACAACTTGAATTAGTACAATTTTATGCAAAGTTCCACGCTTATAATTCTCTGAATTGACTACTGTAACACTTCACAGACTCAGCATACAACATGAGAAGATGAGTGATGAGACGCAGCTCAGATACACCTTTGTGGAATGCCCTACATCGGTTTACCTAACTGTCACGTTGAAGTTACAGCATACACTGAAGCAGCAAATCCTAAACTGTAAAAACGCTCTCCTGCTTCTCAGTTCAAGTGAATCGAAATAAATGCCCCATCAGTTTGAAAGAAAACTGTCACCAACTATCTACACTTTTGTTCTGAATGGAGAAAGTCTCTCTTTAGATCTCATTCAAATGTTCAAAAATAAGCACAACAAATAAACTAACCATACAAATTTCGTCCACTTTATTTTCACGAGCACGTAATCGTTTTAACAGGTCAGCCTCCAAATTTTCGGCAGCTCTAAGCTTCTCAGCCAGACGGTTTTTCTTGCTTAATTTCTCTGACTGGCGATCATCAATATTCCGGAATTCTCCTGGACTTTTACGTTTCAAACAAGCAATAAGTTCATTGAGACTTTCTATTTCATCAATATACGCACTCTCCATTTTTTCTAACAAGTCCAATTTGGATAATAACTTGTGATTCTCTTCTTTCAAGTCCTGTGTAATGGTGAAAACGGATTTAATTCACATATATGTTGCGCAAATAAGGGAATTGTATAATAACAAGAAAACAACAAATACCATTCCAACAATCCCTTCAAAAAGGTTCATTTCAACTGTCTTTTGTGATGCGAAAAACTATACACGAGTGGACAAGCATGAAATAAGTAGAAGTACATTGATAAGTCATACACTGCAACCGGCTAAACTGCAATCATAACTCCAGCCAGCCAGAATAAACATAAATATCTTCGGTTACAGGCGTAGTAAACACTCCTGGTGGCATCAAAAAGGTGATAACGGTTTAGAAATTCTTACCTCATAAGCTATAACTCAGCACGATGACTTTAGGTAAGAAAGAGTGTCCTACTACACTGACAATATATGATTCACAACGCGACAACCACGTGGTTCTCTTGAGATATCCGGAAATCTCTACGTATCGTACTACCGGTTTCAAGTAACCTATCTAAACTTCATGCCAGCTCGTTACGACCGTTATACTCAGGCGGTTTTGAGATGTTATCAATGATTCAATACTTGCACACTTTAAGCTTTCTTTCTTAAACTATTTTGAACCAACTAATCTAAATCAGTCCACAACCACATGAAGGCTCGAGGATTACATCATATGGAATTTGTGAGTAAACTAGAAACTCTCCAGTTACAGCAAAAGATTTCCACCTCGTCTGTCGATTATTTGCACTTGTGCTACTGTCGTTTAAGAGAAAAGTTGTAAAATATAAGTGAACGCTAATCTTCTGAAGACTTGATAACTGGTGGATATACAAAACATAGTCGCCACTGGAATGACAATATTAACGGATAGCGATCAACTGGTAATGTAAAGATTGTCTGTTTGATAAAACAGTCTGCCTATATTCATGGTACAAAACAGTCTCGATGTTGACGGTGTACTGTCAGGGTCGAAAGCAGTACTGAGTGGAGTACCTTAGGGAATTGTACTTGGCCCCCTGCTATTCTTATTATACGCAGATGAACTGCCGAAAATTCTTACCTCATCTTCCTTATTATTTTCGGACGATATTAAGATATGTAAAGCCGTAAACAGTAACGATGAAAGGTTGGTACTACAAAACAATCTAGATAAGTTAGCTGAATGGGCTAACCTTTGGAGTCTGGAAATCAATTCCAAGAAAAGCGCGATAATGCAACTAGGTCAGAGGTCTTACGCGTCGTACTCCTTGTGGGAAAGAACTGCCAGATGTTAAGGAACAAAACGACTCAGGAATTATTGTAAGCCACGACATAAAGACAACGGCAAACTGTAATGGAGCCGCTGCTAAGGCTTTTCGAATGCTATGAGCACTCAGAAGGGCTTTAAAACCACTGGACGAGTGTATGTCCCAAGTACTTTATGCAACACATGTCAGACCGCATTTAGAATAGTGCATACGAGAGCCCTCCATCCGTATAATCTGAATCTGACTTCACTTGAATACACAAACTAACGAGAGGAGGAGTCATAGAACACCAGGTCAATAGCATCAGTGTATAAACAACGTATCTGAATACTTATCCCCCAGATTTCCACCAAACTAGCCACACTGGATAAACAATATAATGCATTTACTGTATAAGTGCTCAATTACAATCCCGGTTTATCCCTGCGCATCTTCTGAAACTTTTTGAGAAAGTCAGTATCCCCGGTAACGTCATTATTCATCACTTTAACTGAAATTCCATCAGAATAGAGTCAAATCAAGCTAACGCTAATAAGTTAATTGGCATCCGAGTGGCCTATCCACTTAAAATCGCATACACCATTCAGGGGTAGACAACTAAATTCGTCGTTTGACTTGTTTACATTCTCTCTCGCCTTACTCTCCTGACAACTTTAACTGCACCTATTATTATTATTATCATTATTACCGATATATATATGTATATAAATATATATATATTATTCATATTATTCTTCAAATTTAATCAGCTGACTGTTGTCACATTTTCTTATTCTTTT
The DNA here is from genome assembly GCA_944472155.2 of Trichobilharzia szidati. Lineage (NCBI taxonomy): Eukaryota > Metazoa > Platyhelminthes > Trematoda > Strigeidida > Schistosomatidae > Trichobilharzia > Trichobilharzia szidati. Next base: position 95,143,878 of record OX235274.1, on the reverse strand, counting down.
TCTGTCTGTTAGCCTGAATAACTTCACTAATTATATCTATTATTATTATCTCTTTTTTCTTGACGACGATACCGGAGGACTAACTGGTGAAAGGATCAACTCCATTCACAGTAGTAACAGTCTTAACACACCTCATACTACAAACCACATTTAATTAATCCCAGCACTACTCCTTTTGGAGTCAACCAAAGCTACGACAGTCGAGTGGCGGGACGAGTTACGCAGAAGTTTACCGAAGATCAGGAACCTATACCTCACAATCAAGAGGCGAGCACAAAGAAATCAAATTAGTTTATACTAGCTCGTAAAAACGATATTGGATATTGGAAAGAAGTGTGACGAAATTCATGCATCTAAAATCACAATCACTTACCGACATCCTGATGACAATAATTGTATAACAAACTCGTCAAGTATCTGTAAAAGATGAAATAATTATATTAAATCAATCTAGTTTGATACGGGATACTCGATACTACACACTGGTCAAAATAAATTAATAACAGATTGTCATTTATTTTTCTTTGGACCTGAGATATCTGGGTTAAAACGTCGGCAGTTTTCCGAACGAAATTAGGCAAAGTTGGAAAAAATGAGCTGTTTTCGGAATCAACATGGGTAGTGTTCGTTGAAAAATGAGTAAACTGGGACAATAAAATTTTTTGGGACATGGCAAACGGGTAAAAAGTGGCCAATGTGGGTAAAGTGGGTTAATGTAGGATTTTAACCCCTTTTGCTCACGTCTTTGCCGATCAAAATGACCCATTTAGCCCACGTTTTGTCCGCATTACCCAGGTGCATTCTCTCACTGGGAGGTATTACGCCTTTAGCTTTCAGAACTATAGTGCCATATATGGCACTCTTCTGATTCATTCACCAAGTAAAAAACAAATTCTAGTTAGGCGGACTTCTGAAAGCCCACAAACTCGCAGCCTTTCTCTCACTAGCATGCCATCATCATATATTTATGTTGTCTCCACCACTGAGGATAGCGGCACAAACGTCTTACGGGGAAGCCGAGCACTTGAAGGTCACTTATGCACGCTGTGATTGGTAGATATTATTAAAACAATTAGTCCCTTTGATAAATTTGAATAAGGCATTTAGAAGACAAATTTCGCGAGATGATATCATTTCGTAGTTTCTTTACAACCGCTTTACAACTAACATGGTTAACAATAGTAAAATAAAGTTCATGACAATTACTCAGTTAAATAAAAACAAAAGTACATACTAATGACCAATCATATTTAAATAGGTCAAGTAGTCAAGTAGACTCTACTTCAAACTGTATCGGAAGACCTAGAGCACAGTCAATAAGATTTTTCTTTTTCTAGGTGAAAATTGTATCAATGATCTGTATCAGATTTCAGATTTATCGTTTTCGAGGATAGAATGCATGGAGCCTATGTTAATCCTTTTCTGGTAAATTTCTGTGATTGTCTAAACCCTTCATGGACACCAATTCTTCTGGGAGTCGGTTCCAGGAGTTTATGACAAGGTGTAGGAAGCAGTACGCAACAGCAATATGATTTCTTCTTGGCTTTTGAACTCTTCTGCTATGTCCTCTAGGCTGTTCCGACCTGGTGGGAAGGAAAACAGAGAATAGGTCAGGTCCGTAGTCTTATTGATATAGAAATTGGGCACTGTTGTAGAGTATGACTCCATTATAGATAAGATTTTATTTTGATAAATGTCACTGTTACACAGTAATATTAACTGATGACGCTCCAAACACAAACTATTGTTCATATGATTATGAGAAATCGTTTGTCATCATCAGTTAAGCTATCAGTTAATACTACTGTGTAACAGTGACATTTATCAAAATAAGATCTTACCTATAATGCAGGTCCGCAGTCATTATTTATAGATTAAAACACTGTGATTAAATCTCCACTCTAACTACGGTATCACACGGAGGAGAGATTAAACTATCCAATCTTTCTTCGTATGATAAGTTACTCATACCAAGAACCATACGTGTTGCCTTCCTTTGAACCCTCTCTGGAATATGTGCGTCCACTTTAAGACAAGGACTGGCTGCCTCGATTCAGTTTTCTAATCTTGACCGCACCAGAGATGTGCTTAAGGAGGTAAACATATCTCTGGTGATCCTGGTAAAGGCTCTGAGAATTGCCTATAAGGATCTGAAACTACATGCAGCCACGGCGCGATAATGTGGCGCAGTTTTTGAATCGTGATTAACTATGGCACCTAAATCCAAATGAGACTGTACTTATGGCAGTGTTATTCCCTCTAGTTCGTAGGAGCCGAAACTTGCTTGTCCGATGAGCATGGTTGCACATCTTGCTACATTGATCGGGATCATCCATTCTCTTGAAAACTCTGACAATTTGCTGAGGTCCTCTTGAAAGGTGAGCGCATCGCTGTTGCTCTTCAGCTCTCTCCAGATTTTCTAAGTCATTGCGTATAGGACTATAGAGGAATCGGTGAGCAGAGATAACTCATTGATATGCCAAATAAATAGGAGAGGTCCGAGTACCGTGCCTTGTGGCACTCCGCTATGCACTACTGTACAGGATGAGAGTTTCGAGTTGATCCTAATCCTCTGCCTCCTATCTATGAAGAATTCCCTAAGCAAGTTTAGCAATCCGCCCTTGATACCAAGACTTTCCAACTTCATGAGTAGTCTTTTGTGAGGAACTTTATCAAAGGCTTCGATGCAGTCCATGAAGACCACGTCAACGGGTCTTCTGTTGTCCCTTGGTTTGACCCAACGTTCTCTTGCAGTGAGGAGATTTGACAGGCATGAGAGGTCTCGTCGGAAGTCATGTTGTGCTCTGGATAACAAATTGTTGTTTTCCAGATGTGCCATGATACTTCTCTTGGTGATTCTTTCCAGTGTCATGATTAAAGTGCTGGTGAGACTAATAGGCCTGTAATTTGATGGGCTTTATCTTGATTCTCTTTTATGGATGAGGGTTACTATGGCGTCTTTCCAATCACGCGGTAACACTCCATTTCGGAGACAGCTTGAAGATCGTGGTCAATGGGTCGGCCATGTGATCTGATAGCTCCTTGAGAAGCCTTGGATGAAGATTATCAGCACCCATTGATTTCCCCGCATCTATTTTCATTAGGCAGTTGAGCACGATGCCTTGGTCAATGTCAACGGAATCTATCCAGTATTTCTCTGATGCAGCCAGGGCTGATCCTATGGGGAGTAGCGACTCTTTTGTAAAGACCTGGGAGAATTATTCTGCCATTGCTTCTGCTGTTTCGTGATCTTCCATTGTGTCACTGTCCATAGCCAGATTTCGGACACCATTGGACATTTTACTCCTGAAGTTCATGCACGAGAAGATTTTTTAGGTTGTACCTCTGCATTTTGAACCAGATGGGTTTCGAACTTCATTCTTGATTGGCGGATTTCTGCAATAGCCTTGTTCCCAGAGGTGTTGTGTAGTTCCCTGGCCTCAGGAGTCCCAAGTGTGGCCAACAGGTTTCAACATTTGTGTTTGCGCCTGGATAACTTACGAATCTCCACTTGGGACTCTGGGTTGACGTACCAGTCCAGTGAGTTGGCTGCTGAGAGGATCGGATTTATATCGGTTTTCCAGACGTTAGGTCGTGCTGGGGTTTTGGCCCTTGCCGCTGTTGCTGTGAACTTGAAAGTGAGCACAGCGCGATCACTTCTTCCTGAAGGAAGAAGCTTTTGTATGAGATCCACATCCTCACCATGGGAGAACACCGGCTCCAAAGTTGAAGAGGATTGTTGGGAGTCATAGCGCATGGGCTCCATGACATGTTGGACTAGGACTAGCAAAATAATATGTTCCAGCAGTTATTGATCAAAGGTGTTGTCTAGAGATGGCGTTGTAAGGCCTGTCCAGTCAACTGTTGGGGCGTTGAAGTCGCTGACTACGAGACTTCGACAATTTGATATCCAGGAGGCTAGCTTCTCGATTAGGAAGTCATCTGCGCTGCAGTCGGAGCTACGGTCATATCGTTACAATCGTCATTAACGATGGGCACTTGGTTTCGGTAGACTGTGAGCATCCAATTTACCTGCAGCTTTCACCTTGCATCTCCTCAGTTAAACAAGAAGCCATTTCAAAAGACCGTATCCGTGCACGTCTTAGTATAAAACATCAATGATACCACATTTGGCACTTATTTTATGCGATGAAAATGGTGTCAGAGACGAACTAACTAACCTTCTTTGCACTGGTGATCGAACCATTTTCTCCATCCTCATCCCATCAAGCTTTACTGTTAATATTTTAATATATCTATTATCCTCTCAATACTCTGTCTATTTTCTCATAGGTGTAAACATCATTTAAGCTATGTAATAACTTATTTTTTGCCTTTCCCCTCACTATGCTACATCAGCAGAAAATTAGATTCAATAATCTTTAACATGCTAAAATTTCCAGACTGCATCGACCATACTGTTTGAAACAAACTCACTGTTTTTATTATATTTATTGTTCTCATTTTGCACTTCGAATATTTTTGACTTTATACCGTAAATGTGGATTAAATACTGTGGTTAATTTATATTATGAGGAAATCAGATGCAATATTGTGACACGCTGAGAGTTATATTCTGCATTATAAGTTCTGTTTGTAGAATTTATGTAGATTATTATTAGACCTTGGTGATTCCACTTCATCCTGCTTGACCTGTTCTTCTTGCTTTAATCATGACATTATCGTGTTTCATAGAATTCATCACACACCGTATCAGGCCTAGATGTATACGACATGTAGGCATGATGCTTATGAGCTAGGTATGCGAATCAAAGTAGAAGCTTGTACTGTACATTCATTATTTATAAGACTAACTGGAAATATAATATATATTTTCCTATCCATGTAGGACACACCAGTTTTACAGGCATGGATAAGTGTTATTTAAATTACATGAATTTGATTTATAGTGAAATTACATGGTTGCTCTCCACTGACATCAGTTAGTGAACACATTCTGATAGTTAGTCGTTCAATGGAGCACATAAAGAAATATAGAAATATTATCTTCGCATTAACACAAGAACCCAAGTATATGTCGGATAAATTACAAATATTTGGGAAAAAATAAAGCTTGAAGTCAATTCCTCCATATAACTTTGTTGTGTGCGGCATCGTATCTTGTTTTATGTTCAAATTGTGTATTAATTTAAAATGAGTGATTAATTTTTATGATTTTGACATCATTTTTATTGCAAGTAATACCAGATATGAATTCAACTGAATGCAGATTAATATTGGTCAATTTCAAGCAGATTTGTTTTACTGAACTCATGTCACCCATTGCCCGCCATTTGTCACAACATGGTTGCTCCGTACGAGTAAGTTGATAAACACGTAGAAAGCTATATAAAAACCATTTTAGATCGTTGGCAGTGCTTGTATAAGATGCTGTACAGCGTCTTGTTATGGAGACAGTGGATTTCATCAAGGATGCTGGGCCATTACTAGCCAAACCTTGAGGGAGAATATATGGGTAAGTGACTTCAATTGTTTCTCAGCTTCAGTCGGAATGTAGATCAATGCAACTTGTACTACAAAGTAAATACAACAGAAATGTACCAGAGGGCAAAGTAAAAGTACGATGTCCGTTGCTATGCTGCTATGGATTTCAAGTGGCCTCGATTTTGGGGGAAGATTTAATTGATGTAATATTGCGATTTCACGGACATATCTTAGGCAGGCTCATAGGTGAAAGAAAGTTATTATCCTGGAATGAGGATAAGTTGTTCAGAAGGTAAGGAGGACTTTATTTTTCAGTTTATTCGTATATATGCTATTGCGCATCGAGTTTCACTGCGATTCCAGATGTAGCGAGAGATTATGAATACCTTGCTCTTCTCTTCTGCAAGAGAAAGTTACTTCACAAGATTCGCTTTATTAAGCTAGGTAAAGACAAATATGTTTTCCCACTTCTGTGCTGTGAGTTAACTTGTGAACTGTGCAGGCCCCCAAATGCATTACTTTGAAGCAATGCATTTGGTGTGGATGCTTCATAGTGAAATCAGGAGTGTGCATGTTGTGCTGAATCTTCTGCGCTTTCTGTATAGATTCGATGTCCATCAAATGGCCATTCTGAATGTTGCATGCGATCAAGCTAAAATTATAACTGGTAATTCCAAGAACTGATGTCATTTTCACTGGCAACAGTTCACAGCCTTTTGAGTTTACACAAGTACAATGCCCATTTCTCACTTTGCTGAGGAGACATTAACTAGGATTCTGGAAAAGTAGTGCGCAAATGTGTGAATTTGATGAATCTGTAGATTGCATTCCATTCACTTAATACTGAAACCAAACTATGAGGGAACTGATATTTCCAAGAAGGATATAATACAAGGCTCATTTCTAGAACCGTCGTCCTTCTTTCAGTTCACTTTCATCATACATGTATTAATAGAATTGTCTGTCATTGACTTTAGGGACTTATAGTGGAACAGTCTCGTCAACTTAGTGTATGCTGATGATATTGTCCACTTAGACTGTGAGGAGTGACCGTTGAAACTGGAAGATATGAAAAGACTACCGGTTTTTGATCGTAGTGTCTGTGCCCTTTCTCCTGTGTTAAGTAGTCCATTATGGTGAGTAACATTGTGGTTAAGCTTAATGTTAAGTAGAAATGTGACTCCGAACGTTGTCAATGACACAGATGCATTCACTCTGTGTAATCTCACATATCTGTACAACCCTTGTGTTTTTTCCATATCAGTGTTTGTTTTCCATCGCATTTAGGCTCATTAGAGTTCCATTTAATTTCTTATTTATATAAGTATAAAACTTGGGCACTATGGTAGAGTGTAACTCCATTATGGATAAGATTTTATTTTGATAAATCGCAGTGTTACACAGTAATATTATCTGATGACGTTTCGAGCACAAATTATTGCTCATAATCATATCAAGTTGTTCTTATTTCTCTACCTTTGTGTGGTACATGGAATGTGATAACCTAAACGGGTGCACTTGTGTGCATCGTTCTATGTTCAAAGTCAGTCTGTCAGAATGATCTATAGTCCAGGTATAATGAAATGCTAAAACGTGGATAAAAATAAGCAAAATGTCAACAAATGATAGTCGCATTTTTTCATTTGTTTCTTGTCTAACTGAAAACAAGAGTTATCTTACAATAATTTCTCCTCTTACCCGAGATAACTCTCACACTCTGTCTCCTTATATCTCATGAGTTAGTTTATTTTATCCCATAGCCTAAATAATAATAATTTATATTTTCATTTTTACAGGCACGATCAAGTATGATATAATGACAAATAGTAGATTGTCTACAAGTTAATAATGTTTGAACAGCTAAATATTTGATATATATATATAAATACACTCATCGTCTGACCTACGTCGTATCATTATTGAATTAAACAGTAGTCCTCCAGGTTGCGCAGGAAAATCGACTTCGATTCGTTTTCAACCCGTAGTTGTAGGCATACGATAGCCAACCAATATTGAGGTAAGTACAACGTTTACAAGGGATAGTAAGATTATCACTTTTTTTAAAGTTCAAATTGTTGAATTATATAGTACAAGCGATCGGAACAGATTCTTATAATTGTTAGTTTGTAAATCTTCCACGAAGGTTTCCATCGAAGTTTAGCGACAACCACGTGCTTGAACGCTATTTCAGGAGGAGGAGAAAATCCTGCACAGCTACAAAGTGGTATAAAATGCAATCATGAATAATGCATTATTGGAAGTATATTTACAAGAAAAATACAAGAATTAGCTATACAGTACTTGATATGAAAGTGCACATTTGCAATGTATGATGCTAACCATATTGGTCTTACCGTAGAAAACTATGATGTTTTCTCTGAAAATAGAGTTATTCTCAAACATGAGTGCTGTTGTTATGTTTTGTTTTACCATCAGAGCAACCGGACTTTATGCGAGAGAAGAGTGTGAATGAGAAAAAAGAAAAACAAAAGAGTAAATTTCAGCTTTACTAAAGGCCTAGGAAGTTGAGATAAAATAGAGTGTAATAGTAATTAGGTAGAAGGATTATCGTGAAGTATATAAGTGACATTTTAGAGAGAAGTGGCTAGAAGGAATAGAACCTGTTCGATATGGGGACCTGTAGCATGTCTGGCGAAGTCGAAACACATCTAATGAAATATGTTTTGGTTATTACCAACTAAATATAATATTTTTCAAAGGTGGAATGTAACAAATCGAACTGCTGCACTTCTGTGGTGAGTTCCATGTTAAAATCAGTCAGTCAGCTTTGTCACTGCAGCTGCCTGGTGTCACAACTCACTCCTGTGTTGATTGGCTTACACAATTATTAATGCAGTTTCTTAAGTACTCTATGCATTTTCCAATTCCTTAAATTGTCCAGCTAAAGTCCACCGAAGAATAAACCATGAACCAAAAGTCAGTAACACGGATAGTGTGAACAGAAGTGAATGAGATGGGTGATTTTTTAGACCTGTAGTACGCTTAACTAAAATACTCGTGTAAACAAATGAAGCAAAACGTTGTGTGATATGATATAACCATGAACAATAATTTGTGCTCGAAACGTCATCAGATAATATTACTGTACAACACTGAGTGATTTATCAAAATAATATCTTATCTATAATGGAGTTATACTCTACCACAGTGCCCAAGTTCTATACTTATATCAAAAATACTTATCGTATGCATTATGTATCTCCTAATTGTTTCATTTTTGTCTTCCTCATTACATGTTGTCAGTCTTAGTAGACATTCTACTAGATGTCGCCTTACAATGTGTCTGCAAGCAGTCTTTCAATACATCCACCTCCCACAAAATTGTTGGTATGAAGCCTTGAGATAATTCACTTCGGGCGGTAGTTCAATTAGTACGCTTATATTACTGATGCAATGAAATGAGAGTTAATAATAATAGGTTCATTCCAAACAGTATTTGTGGTACAGGTATGGAATTTTCAGCGTGCATTACAATGTTGCATCTAATTACCTCATAAATTTTACATGATTTTAAGAACAAAAAGCAACAACAATAAAAAAGTAGATGAATAAAAAGAAATAAGAAAGAACAGCGTTGCAATCACATTTTAAACAATGCACCACAGGATATGAAATATAAAATTAGTGTGTAATAGAAGATGTGAGCAACAATAAAATAGTAACACAGAAAGGAAAACAAAAACTAATGGGAACTATTTGTTAGAGTGCCGCAGTAAGTTGATCGTGTCATACCTAACGGTACTTCTACATGTTGCTGTGTAGTTTGCCTGTAGTACCATTTCCTACATAGTAGATACAATGCTCGTGATAACAATTCATCATTATCTTTCCACTGCGTTGATAGGTGCATATATGTTAGAAAAAAGTTAACCTAGTCGTATTAGTTCTCGAAAATACTTTCAATAAGTGCTCATACTTCTGCTTAGTACGAAATGCTACGGGTGAGGATACAGGCTATGACGTGTTTAATTTTTCCGCGCCTCAGGTTTTCTCGTCTTTCATTGGCTGGAACAGTGGCGGCTAATTTTACATTTAATTTGTCCTTGTTAGGTGATGTCGTTGCAGGTTTGTGTGTTTGGGGTATGCGTTGTTTACAAGCATATTTGATGAAAATAAATGTAAAATTTGAGTATTCTAACGTTTTGTTTTACTTATTTGTGCATGTACAAGGCTTGGCTTTTCATACACTCGGTTTGTTGGCCTATCGGTTGCTGGCGATGTCAAGGAACCCGTGAGTTCTTTGACTTTTCTCGATTTTAGGTTATACGTGTAGCATTTTACTGGTGGATATTGCTCAGTGTTGCTTTTTCTACGGAATTATATTGAAACAGTCGTGAGACAGATGGATACTAATTGACAAAGCCTTTTTAGTTTATTGCAGGTAGCCAATGCGGGTGAGAGCATTATTTATCCTGTAATATTGTGTGCATAATTCTATTTTTGTTTACTCTTCCACCTTTTGTAGTTAATAATGTGCTGCATAAGTGTCAACGATGGACATGGTCTCGCAACTCGTGCGCATCTGAAAGCGGGAGAAGTAATCGCACAAATGGACCATTTTCTTAATATGTAAACAAACTAATGTTGTATTATAATAAATATGAACTTTTCATATAAATCTTGTTGTCTTTCAATTCATGTGTTCGCTTTGTGAGCACGGCATGCTAGACCGGTGCTCCCTCGGACTTGAACTCGTTACTATACTTAAGTGTAATTCTGTAGGAACACTATCGACCGATATGCGTGGTGAATTATAATTAGTTTAGTGGCCCTTAAGTCTCTGTCTACAGTTACGTGAAAACGTCTCATAGTCATACGCAAGTCTGTAGGGAACAATGAAAACAATAGGTAGAACTAAGGCACTGTATTGCAGTTCCAGTTCGTATACGGTTAGGTGTATTCCAAATCAGTGTATTACTAATATTTAAATTAAAGCGTTATGGCATTCCCTATGATAACGGGTGTTAACGCATACTGTAAAATTAAGTTTACACATAACGAATAAATAAGTAGGTTGAGCTGTAGCAGTCGTAGTAACATTTCGCTTACGTTTAATTATGCAGTCAAATAAATCATCAAGTATCATTGATAAGTCTGACATCTGCGTCGTCATGCAAAAAAACTTAGTTTCACTCAGATAGAATTAGAAAAGTATTGTAAGCAGGATGTTAAATCTATTTAATGAAAAAAATAAGCAAATGTCTTTACACAATTGTTTTTCGTAATTATTTCGCCCATGTTGAATTGCTGTGACCAAGTTGACTGACATTACCGGATGTCTGTAAATAAGTGAACAAAGTGTATGTTTTTAAATCGCTGAAGTAAGGAAGAAGTAATGTTAAAGTTAAATGCTTTATATTTCCATACCTTTGCTGAAAAAGGTTCATTTTCCTTTTTCATTCTTTGGTGATGACAGCATTCTTCTGTATTTTTTAATTCACACAGAGATTGTTCGTCTTATACAGTATAGCAGCAAGCAAATAATAAGTGTTAACTTGTAAACCATTCACAATGAACACTGTACAGAAAACTTCATCACATCTTCATTTTAACCAACTTTTCCTTCACGCACAGAAGCATGCAGTCACTACATACACTCAAGCATTGTAACCTGAACATCACAAAATCCCTATAGATAACTTCTTTCATAATAAATGATTTAAACATATGAGCCACAAGTGCATTTTCCATATCCTTCATAGCCACAAGTAATTCATTAAGGATCTCAGAATATCTTAGTGATCTGAACATGAACAATTGTTAAGACTGGGATAACTTATGTAACAGGTGCAGTAGTTGTAGGACACACCTGCTGGCTACTAATCGACAGAAAATTTATACTAATTTTAAGTAGTCTGACATTTCAGGAGGACCATCTGCACTATTCTTCGTAACCCCATGCACACTGATATAAACATAATCTGATGCCATTTTTGACAATGAACAATTAAAGCCTTCTGACATTCCAAGTGCAAATGTCAATTAAACTAGTATCATATCTTCGACTAAGCAATTTTAAATGGGAACTTCATCAAAGTAGATATAATCACCAGAAAATGCAGCAGCCTGTCTCATTCATCGCATGATCTCTTCCATATGCTATGGAATATTTCAGTCATCACAGATGATAAAAGAAGTGTCTAACATCCTCAAAACACACATATAACTTATGTCTGTAGGCTATTTCTCTTTCAAATGCACGATTCTCATAGAATAACTGGGATGACAACAGCCATTGCCTGCAGTCAATTTACAACCTTAAGATCTGAAACAACTCACAAAAACAATGCCTCAATGCTCTAAAACCCTAATAATAGACTTTTTACGCGATATTTCTTCAAAATGATAACATTTTTATCAGTAATTCTAGGCTGTCATGACAATTTTACGCATTACTACGAACACAATACAGAAAAATATTGCATTTTTCGGCTACAGAAGCCTAAAACTAGTCAAATATAATCTATTTTCACAATACTGAGCGATTAGAACGTCTATATAGGCGTGAACGCGATAACCCATACAATGCGCGAAAACACATCGTCATAGAACATAGCCTCACTCAATGCTAATCGTGGTCCATGAAATACTTCTCACGTAACCATTATTATATTGAGCAGTGAGTCAGAAGGCGTATGAAATTTAGATATTAACATGTATTTACAGTGACTGACACAATATATATGTTTTGTTTCCTAACAAAAAAATTTTATAGAGTAATGTAGGGCTCAGCACAGTGAATTAATAGTGTATTCATTATTGTTTACATCTTGTATAAATGAAATGCTTGTATTCAATTTTCGGCGAAGTTGCAATATCTCCCTTCAGGGTTTCTTCAATGCACTCTCATAGGGAACAATACTTGATACCGAGGAATCCAGCCAAAAGCATCTGTAACACAGTCGAATTACCATTTCAATCTGTTTCGCGGTACGTCCAACGTTTGCGTTACATTTTTGCGTGATGCGTTACATAAAATTTATCTTGTTGTAATACTTGCACAAGTACTCTACTACCTCCATACCTATAACTATTAACTCTCATATTAAATAGTTATGGCTAACCAAAGTAAAAAGCAACGTTCTCAATCCCCTGTAAATCTAATGATTAATTTTAAGTCACTGATCGCTACATCAAGCCACACACTCCCTACAAATGGTTATAGTGAGCCACATAACTCACTTGCATGTCGTAAGCGTCGAGCTGAATCTGAGGATAAAACTGTACTGATAACTAGTATTAGCACTACTCCCAAAAATTCAGTACCCCCTGCTCATACAGAAACCCTCCCTACACCTTATGTGCTTATCGAAAGCTCCAGCCTTCAAGCTCTGTTTCAGTAATATCAGTAATAAATAGAACTTCTAAAGTTGCCTATAGAAGAACTTAAGGCCGAGTTAAGGGAAATAAAAAACAATAAGTCAGTAAATCCTGGAATTTCTGAAACCAATACCAAAATATCCAAATTATCAGATCAGATCAGCGATATCAGATCACAGGTCTGGGAACTGACACCTTTAAATATTCTCATGAGAACTGTAGACCTTAACAAACTTGACACGGAATCGGTATCTAAGGTGGATAACCTCATTAACTTTGTTACTACAGAAGTAACAAAACGACTCGACGCTAGACTAAATGCTGTTGTCTACAACGTTCCGGACAATGAGGCACTAAAAAGGGTACAGAGCATATTACTTAGTGAGGCGAAAATGCCCAACTCCAAGACTAAGTGCTACAGGCTGAAGAAGAGTCAACATGAAAAGTGTTGTCCTATTCGTTTTCGGTTCGAAACACCGGCAGAGGCCAGAAAATTCATCCACTCCCAACACACCCTATCGCAAGCCAGCAACTACAAACTAATAAAGGTTGCGGTGAACAAGACCGTCATAGAAAGGCGCGTATATAATCATCTCACTGAGTCTAATTGTGGAATAAACAATAGGATATTGCAAGCAGCAACTATACCCAACCCTTTCAGAGATACCGTAGAATCCACCGCACCACTCCTCTCTAACCACACAGAATTATCCTCTCAGAGAGCGACACCAACCAAAAGGCCACTAAATTGTAATGAAATAGCCAATAAAACTATATCACCTATCGCCGTAGACATAGACATGTCACCAAATAATCCAAGAAAAAAGTCGAAATACCCCGAAATCTGACCCTGTCCTCTCCTAGCCATAAGTCCATTGGTAAAATAGAGAAGAATATGACCCCAAATCATGCCAACAACAACAATGGCAGTATAAATAAGCCCACATTCCCCACGGTCAATAGTATTGGCACCCACAACGTGCGAAATAGCACCATGACACACACTGATAACCAACGCCCAAACAATGCCACCCTCAATAGCACAAGTGGCAATAGTCAGAACTCGACCACCAACAACTCAGGGTATCCACAGTATGGCACACAAATAAATTTTGATCGGATATATGGTACAAGTCTGCTGGGAACTAACCCACAAAGCAGTACACACGAAACCCATAAAAGGACACAACTAGTACCTAACAATAGGTGGAATAATAAACCATGGTCTTCACAAGGTCCCAATCATTTTTATCCCCTGCGTCCCTGTCAGCGTTGAAAAAACAGCTGGTAGGGATGTTAACACTCCTAAACCACTAGTGCTGGCTCCTCCTTTGCATGAATATAGGAACAGTCTAGTTCACCCTCATCCATTAAGCACACTTGATACATGCACAAGTTTAGGTCAAATAAAGATCTCTACCCACGTTTCCAGCTTAACTAAAAACAAAAATGCCTTAGCCTATAGCACATCCAGTACTCCAACGCTTAATTCTTCACCGAAAACAGCACACACCAACTCGATAGACATAGATGAGCATGATGTTGAAACTCCTCTTAACATAGGGTCGTCATGTCAAACAGTACTACTGGGTGCTGAACCACATTCGGGGCTGATTAATGAACTTAAATACTTCAAATGCTACTTCAAATCTCATCTTTACCTGATTCTCATAAATGCTGGATCTATTCTAGATAAACTGCCAATGCTCAGAGCACTCACAGTAATATACAAACCCCCTATAATTGTCATCACTGAATCCTGGTGTGACTCGAACATACTGGATGAAGAGATAAGCTTAGATAACTACACACACTTTCGGTGTGACAGGGAAGGTGGTAAGGGAGGGGGTTGTCTCATGTACTTTCTGAATGCACGTACTGTATCACGGCTAGAAAGTAGTACACTTAACATGCCTGAGACTTTATGGGTTAACTTACACTTAAATAACGCAATAGTATTAATTGGATGCACCTACAGAGCACCTGGTACCTTTAGTAATTACGAGACCCAACTTATTAATACTCTGGAACAATTATCCACCCTACACTACGATCATAAGATCCTATGTGGAGACTTTAACTTACCAGAAATCAACTGGGAAATACCCACAGGTCCAACTAAACTTGATAAGTTCTTAGGCACACTGCATATACTTGGTTGGAAACAGACTGTCACAACCCCTACAAGAGGTAATAACGTACTAGACTTAATCTTCTGCCACAATATAAGTCCCCTTTCTACCCTAGTAGGTTCTGAGTTTTCAGGGAGTGACCACAAAACAGTGCTGTGTGCACTGCCACTTCCGTCAAGTAGCAATGCAACCCATAACCCTACTTCACAACAAATAACTTTCAGGAACTACAGTAAGGCAGACTGGACTCTAGTGAAATCAATGCTAAGATCCTCAGAATGGAGAGAGTACTTCTATACAGATGCCCTCTCGAAAGCTCTAGACATCTTCTACTATAACTCCAACACATGCTTAGATGCTGTCATCCTACTTCAAACACTAAAGTTTTCCCCACATAGAAAGTCATTCATAAAGCCAAAGGATCGTAGGAAACTGAAGAGACTGTCAACAAGTTACTTCAGACGACACGACTTTAGTACACTAGGGTCAACACTTAATACTCTTAGTTCCACCTCACAAGCTCATAACTTGCGTATGAGAAATGAAGAATGCACCGCACTAGCCAGCACCACCAGAATAGGAGCTCTCACAGAAATCCTAAAGAAACGAGTGAATCGCCAAAGTCATAAAATTTCTCTCCTTATAAACAAGGGTAAACTATACAGCAACCATGCAGACATGTGTGAACTGTTCAACGAGACGTTTGCAGCTAACTTCCTTAAGCCCACAAGTCCACTTCTCGGTTTACAATCTACAATAGAACTCCCTTCTTCTTCAACGCTGAAACAAATCAGTACAGTTCATTTCACTTATTCTAATATTAACCAAGCCATTAATACTCTCAAAAGCTCTAGTAGTGCTGGTTTTGACGGTATACCATCGTATCTTTATAAACACGGTGGTTCTGACATTTCCGTTTTATTACTTAAGATCTTTACAATGTCCCTAGAAAGCCAAACCTATCCAGATAAATGGAAAACCACATTTATAGAACCTAAACACAAATCCGGATCGAAAACTGAAGTCAACAACTATAGGCCAATCAATATTACACCCATAGTATCTAGAATCATTGAAAGAATAGTTAAAGATGATATTCTCAAACATATGCTCAGCTGCAATATTCTAAGTCCCAGCCAACATGGATTCCTAAAATCCAGATCATGCATGACATGTCACCTTGACTTCTTTAACTATATAACTAGCAGCCGAGACAAACAACAACTAGTACTAGTCATCTACTTCGACATATCCAAAGCCTTTGACCGCGTTGACCATTTGCTTCTAATAAATAAGCTGAACTCCTTAGGAATACGTAACCCATTATTAGGATGGATTGAATCATTCCTTAACAATAGGTCCCAAGTAGTTAAACTGGGGTCTGTAAATTCTAAGCCTAGTCCAGTCACTTCTGGAGTAGTTCAAGGTAGCGTCTTAGGCCCCCTTCTATTCACTCTACATGTCAACGACATATGCAGCTGTTTCTCACTTGGCAAACCACTCATCTTTGCAGATGACCTTAAAGTGGCTTACACATTCCACTGTGATGACTTAGGATACTTTCAGAAAGCTGCTCAGGAAGAACTAGATCGAGTAACTGCATGGTCCTCCACATGGAACCTAAAATTCAAGCTTAACAAATGTGGTTGGATCTGTTTCGGTGCACCCTCAATAAATATCAAACTGGTACTTGAATCTATTAACTTGCCTAAACTCCAAAGTGTTGTTGACCTAGGACTCAGGTACTCTAGTGACCTGACATTTTCTGAGCAAGTGGCGACACAGACGCGTAAATCGAGGATGCTCTTAGGATGCATACTCAGGAATTTCCACAACTACGAAGCGAAACTTAAATCATATAAAACATGTGTCAGACCACTACTTGAATATTGTCCATTTATTCTATAATAATAATAATAATATATTTTCCTATCAATGTAGGACACACCAGTTGTACAGGCATGGATAAGTGTTATTTAAATTACATGAATTTGATTTATAGTGAAATTACATGGTTGCTGTCCTCTCTGATATCAGTTAGTGAGCACATTCTGATAGTTAGTCGTTCAATGGAGCACATAAAGAAATATAGAAATATTGTCTTCGCATTAACAAAAAAACCCAAGTACGTGTCGGATAAATTACAAATATTTGGGAAAAAATAAAGCTTGAAGTCAATTCCTCCATATAACTTTGTTGTGTGCGGCATCGTATCTTGTTTTATGTTCAAATTGTGTATTAATTTAAAATGAGTGATTTATTTTTATGATTTTGACATCACTTAAATTGCAAGTAATACCAGATATGAATTCAACTGAATGTAGATTAATATTGGTCATTGTCAAGCAGATTTGTTTTACTGCACTCAAGTCACCCATAGCCCGCCATTTGTCACAGCATGGTTGCTCCGTACGAGTAAGTTGATAAACGCGTAGAAAGCTATATAAAAACCATTTTAGATCGTTGACAGTGCTTGTATAAGATGCTGTACAGCGTCAGTGGATTTCATCAAGGATGCTGAGCCATTACTAGCCAAACCTTGAGGGATGATATATGAGTAAGTGACTTCAATTGTTTCTCAGCTTCATTCGGAATGTAGATCAATGCAACTTGTACTACAAAGTAAATACAACAGAAATGTACCAGAGGACAAAGAAAAACCAGGTCGAGTCTAAAAGGTTTGATTATATTCGTTGTACATTGTAATTTGATGAACAAAAATTTGTTTCTACTATGTTTTTATGCATTTATGCTACTGTTTATTTATAGTCTTAGGGAAGTAAGGGTATTTAAGCGCGTTTAGGTACTGTAGTAGACTAATAGTTGATTCGTTCTAGGGATAAATAGTTTATTTATATAGTCGGTAGAGTGAAAGTCTTTTTATGCATTTATGCTACTAGTTTATTTATAGTCTGTAGGGAAGTAAGGGTATTTAAGCGCGTTTAGGTACTGTAGTAGACTAATAGTTGATTCGTTCTAGGGATAAATAGTTTATTTATATAGTCGGTAGAGTGAAAGTCTTTTTATGCATTTATGCTACTAGTTTATTTATAGTCTGTAGGGAAGTAAGGGTATTTAAGCGCGTTTAGGTACTGTAGTAGACTAATAGTTGATTCGTTCTAGGGAAAAATAGTTTATTTATATAGTCGGTAGAGTGAAAGTCTTTTTATGCATTTATGCTACAGCTATCGCGTAAGTGACAAACTTAAAATAGAAAGTGTCCAACGATACTTCACGTCTAAACTACTAGGATTTGACTGCGAAAAGGACTACACATCAAGGTGTATAACTCTAGGTATCGACCCACTCTGGATGAGACGACTCAGCATTAACCTAACATTCTTCTTTAAAGTCTTGCATAGAATATCATTCTCAGACAGTAAGGAGATACAGTTTTCACCGGAAGGCTCTTACAACCCTCGTAACCAAACGTGCACAGTATCTAGGAAAAACTGTAAGACAG
Source organism: Trichobilharzia szidati (assembly GCA_944472155.2). Classification (NCBI taxonomy): domain Eukaryota; kingdom Metazoa; phylum Platyhelminthes; class Trematoda; order Strigeidida; family Schistosomatidae; genus Trichobilharzia; species Trichobilharzia szidati. The sequence goes on along the minus strand of OX235274.1, from coordinate 95,125,497 downwards.
CACTCCGTGCAAACTTCTTCATAGTCATGTACTCTAAGATCTGGAACAATTTACCCCTAGAAATAAAGACCTGTCACTCTATTATAACCTTCAAACGCTTGCTATATAAACTGTTTCATCCCAATGACTATGCCATTCACACCGCACCACTTATTTCTAAAACGCATGAGCTATTAGAACACTATAACGCCTAAACTCATTACTAAATATTATGACACTAAATAAACTCGAAGACTTCGCAAAAACACATGAAAAAACAACTAGATTATAGGTAATGTTTACTATACAATGATGTACATTTATAAACATTTATATATACACAAAATATCAATGTTCTTTCCATGTTCACATACTTTCTCTTTCTGGGATTATATTACTAAGCCTGCACTCCTATATACCTCCTGGTCGAGGTCGAACAACCCAACATTTAAACTGGAATGACCATTTAAGTAAATTCAAACTCAAATTCCATGAACGATCCGATGCTACCATTTGAAAACGCTGGCCAACATTCTGTACAAGGAGTATTCTTGATCTGAAATAAAGAAGCAACTGGTTTTCAAACAGTTTTCAATGTATTACTCAACTTACATGTACAGTCTGCCATGCTGACACAAATGGCGCCAATGGATAGTTCTAGAATCGACCTCGGCCCCATTTGATGCAGTAAAACAATCCAACATGACCTTATCTAGTTTTCGTATCCACGATCAAATTTCTTTCCCATTATAAATTTATGTAATGTTAATAATACTTATCCATGCCTGTACAACTGGTGTGTCCCACATAGATAGGAATAAATATATATTATATTACCTTGTCTAAATATCCACTTGTGTCAAAAATAGTGACTGATGCAATCGCACATTGATATAAACTTCTATTAAGTCTTCTGTGCTAACTCTTTAATGAATGTATTAGTAGTTATATTCATGTATACATCCTGTGAACCCTTGTTTTCGCTTATTTTAGCTACTCTGTAATTCCGGTGTCCTCGTGGGATTCGTTGTTGAAGAAAGTGATTTCCAGAATCGTTGATTTTGTACATTGTGTTGAATCACTAAACAATAATAATGTATATTTTCATATAAACATAAATTTACATGAAAATGCATGCCATTTTTACAGGCACGATCAAGTATGATATAATGTCAAATAGTAGATTGTCTAGGAGTTAATAATGTTTCAACAGCTAAATATTTGATATATATATAAATACACTCATTGTCTGACCCAGGCCGTATCATTATTGGATTGCACAGTAGTCCTCCAGGTTGCGCAGGAAAATCGACTTCGTTTCGTTTTCAACCCGCGTTTGTAGGCATACGATAACCAACCAATACTGAGGTAAGTACAATGTTTACAAGGAATAGTAAGCTGTTTTAGAAAATTAGAGGTGCTAAGGAGAATCATTAAAGTGTTATGAAATAAGTGATTGCAATGTATCATTAATAAATGCATTCGCAAAGGAAATACAATGCAAGACTATAATCACTAGGCTGACAAAGTTCATTTGCAATGTATAATGTTACCTATATAGGTCTTACTATCATGATGTCCAATTTTGGTATTAATACAGTTATCCACAAGCCGGTTTTTTATTTCATACCTTTTTGTTTATTTGGTGCACAACCGTACCCTATAGAGAATAGGAATAAAATAAGTCGAATCAAATTCATAAAGAGCTATTAAATGCTAAGTTTAACGGAATATAATGAGCAAGTGAATACGTTATTAGAAAATGAATGAGATGAGGCATTGTGAAGTGATATCCAAACATTCGGCAAAGGAAAGCATGTTAACTTGTAAGATGCCCCATAAATCTGTGCAGAGCCCACGTGGTCGCATCTCAACAATAGGCTGACCGAATGGAATATGTTTAAAGGCAGAAGCATGATCTGTCTAGGTGATCATTATTATCTTCTTCAAGGTAAAGATTCAAGCCCTCATAAAGATCTCGAGCCGTTAAATTGCATATTGCTGTTCCTGCAGAATGGGGCGATTCACCTTAGTGACCACCACCATATCTACTGATCAGCATGCGCCACCCTTCCCTATACCTCCAATGGCCATTCTACTTGTTAATAGTGACTACTAACTATATAGAATGTTGTGAGCTACATAGTTAGGGAGATTAGGGTCATGTGTTGTATTGAGTAGTGCGTTTAGAAGATATGTCCGCCTCTGAGTTATATTTCCATCAATACGCACTACATTCTCGTTCTCATGATAAATTTGTTAGCAGTAATTATTATCAGTACCTATATTTCGTAAGGATGGTATATAACGAAACGAGCTAATTCAGTAGTCAAAGCCTAGAACTAACCGTTAAAATTGAAACAGGTGCTGATGCAAGTGGAAACTGATTATTCGAAAGTCGAAACATCACGTAAGTGATAAAGTTTACATGTGAATGGTTAAGGTTATTTATTTAGAAGTGATGGTAACTTTTTGATGGTTTAGGGGATGTTTTTAGTGATAGGAACATAGATGGGACAGTGTAAGTGAGTAACAAAATAACTGGATAAGCAACATCAACCGGCCAGTACGCACATATTTTGAAGTAAAACACAATTAGGCAAAGTATTTCGGAGAATATAGTTGAGCAGTCTCCTGAAACTACTAACTTAGTGAGTAACTACATTTGTCTTTGAATTGAGACTGAAAGCAAACGGCATATTGGTAGGCTAAATGATTATCATTATTTAGTTACGTTAGAATAAGTTTATCCGAGTACTACTTCACTCATAATTCTGTCTTTTGAATAACCGCGTAACATGGCGTTAACTTCTGGTTTTTAATTACTAAGTAGAGTTTGATATCCTTAAGGGTTTCTTGATAAGAAGATGAAATTGTCGCCGAAGTAAGTAAATATGTTCACATCTAGAAAATATTTAGATTTGAAGTTGTTTTTTCTACTACCACAACACCAGGTGACTCACCAATTAGTCACAAAATAAAACTAGATCTGCCAGAGACAGTGTGCTCCGGACTTCTAGATATCGTGAAGGAAGAACTATATCCATAGTTTAATAGGATTAGACGCATGATATCAATTCGAAACTAGGTAACTACGATTCGCAGCTATAGAAAACACCACGTTACAATCTATTCCCTTAGTCATGTCAGTCAATGTGACATCAGTTAAAACTAGAGAAGGAACACCGCCGGTTTTCAGAAAATCCATTTGTGTTCCTTAATATAATGTACATTCCGTAATTATAGGCAAACTAGAGAATGCATCGAGTCATTCCATATATACGAACAATAATTGAGCGTACAACGGAGGGTCGATTTGAAAGAATGCCTGATCGATATGGCCCAGAGTTCACATGAAGTAAACGTGAAGGAACGTGTGTAAAGCGTCGCATTTCGCCAGCCTTTCGTCTACATGACTCAGTGATTGGCTTCCATATGTAACAGATACTCAGTCCATGAATTCTACTTGCACCTGCAGAAAGTTTACAAGAAAAGAATACCGTGCTGGGATGTTGTGCCGTGTTACACTAGAGTTCCTCAGTTTACAGGTAAATCGCACTTAATGATATCAGTATTACCGCTTTTATATATATTTATTCCTGTTTATGCAGGAACATACCAATTGTACAGGCATGGATAAGTTTTATATAAAATACACATGTTTCGATGTATGTTGAATTTACAGTTTGTTTGTTCTTTCTGACATTAGAGTCAGTCGGAACAGTCTGCAAAATAGTCTGTCCGTGTAACACATAAAGAGATAGAAATATTGTCTTCGCATTAACAAAAAACCCAGACATCAGATGAATGTAATACAAACATCTGGGAAAAATAAAGCTTGAAGTCGATTCTCCTATATAACTTTGTTGTGAAAAGCATCCTTGAGATAAAGTTTATTAATGTATTATTTTCAGGTCAGTTATGTATTTATTCCATAATAGGAAAGATATTTGATCGTGGATACGAAAACTAGATAAGGTCATGTTGGATTGTTTTACTGCATCAAATGGGGCCGAGGTCGATTCTAGAACTATCCATTGGCGCCATTTGTGTCAGCATGGCAGACTGTACATGTAAGTTGAGTAATACATTGAAAACTGTTTGAAAACCAGTTGCTTCTTTATTTCAGATCAAGAATACTCCTTGTACAGAATGTTGGCCAGCGTTTTCAAATGGTAGCATCGGATCGTTCATGGAATTTGAGTTTGAATTTACTTAAATGGTCATTCCAGTTTAAATGTTGGGTTGTTCGACCTCGACCAGGAGGTATATAGGAGTGCAGGCTTAGTAATATAATCCCAGAAAGAGAAAGTATGTGAACATGGAAAGAACATTGATATTTTGTGTATATATAAATGTTTATAAATGTACATCATTGTATAGTAAACCAGGTCAGAGAACACTTTTAATTGCAAATTAGAATATATTTACTTCTTCAACTAAGAGATTATCTTTTTGCAGAGAATGTTCTCAGGATTTCCACTTTTACTTTGTAATTCAAAGATATCATGAAGTTACTCACTAGGGTAGTAGTTGCAGGAGACCGCCTTCAGTGGAAACTGTTTTAAGGCAACTACTTAGCTGTTGATAATGCGTCATAGGAGTAAGCAGCGTACGTTGATTGCGTCTAAATATATTGAACGCTATCTAACCGGTCAAATCGTAGTTCTTACATACTAGTTAGTCTTATAAATGATGAATGTACAGTACAAGCTTCTACTTTGATTCGCATACCTAGCTCATAAGCATTATGCCTACATGTCGTATACATCTAGGCCTGATACGGTGTGTGATGAATTCTATGAAACACGATAATGTCATGATTAAAGCAAGAAGAACAGGTCAAGCAGGATAAAGTGGAATCACCAAAGTCTAATAATAATCTACATAAATTCTACAAACAGAACTTATAATGCAGAATATAACTCTCAGCGTGTCACAATATTGCATCTGATTTCCTCATAATATAAATTAACCACAGTATTTAATCCACATTTACGGTATAAAGTCAAAAATATTCGAAGTGCAAAATGAGAACAATAAATATAATAAAAACAGTGAGTTTGTTTCAAACAGTATGGTCGATTCAGTCTGGAAATTTTAGCATGTTAAAGATTATTGAATCTAATTTTCTGCTGATGTAGCATAGTGAGGGGAAAGGCAAAAAATAAGTTATTACATAGCTTAAATGATGTTTACACCTATGAGAAAATAGACAGAGTATTGAGAGGATAATAGATATATTAAAATATTAACAGTAAAGCTTGATGGGATGAGGATGGAGAAAATGGTTCGATCACCAGTGCAAAGAAGGTTAGTTAGTTCGTCTCTGACACCATTTTCATCGCATAAAATAAGTGCCAAATGTGGTATCATTGATGTTTTATACTAAGACACGCACGGATACGGTCTTTTGAAATGGCTTCTTGTTTAACTGAGGAGATGCAAGGTGAAAGCTGCAGGTAAATTGGATGCTCACAGTCTACCGAAACCAAGTGCCCATCGTTAATGACGATTGTAACGATATGACCGTAGCTCCGACTGCAGCGCAGATGACTTCCTAATCGAGAAGCTAGCCTCCTGGATATCAAATTGTCGAAGTCTCGTAGTCAGCGACTTCAACGCCCCAACAGTTGACTGGACAGGCCTTACAACGCCATCTCTAGACAACACCTTTGATCAATAACTGCTGGAACATATTATTTTGCTAGTCCTAGTCCAACATGTCATGGAGCCCATGCGCTATGACTCCCAACAATCCTCTTCAACTTTGGAGCCGGTGTTCTCCCATGGTGAGGATGTGGATCTCATACAAAAGCTTCTTCCTTCAGGAAGAAGTGATCGCGCTGTGCTCACTTTCAAGTTCACAGCAACAGCGGCAAGGGCCAAAACCCCAGCACGACCTAACGTCTGGAAAACCGATATAAATCCGATCCTCTCAGCAGCCAACTCACTGGACTGGTACATCAACCCAGAGTCCCAAGTGGAAGCCGCATGAAACCAATTTAAACAACATAACGCCTAAGTAACTGAACCTTTCATCCCTTGGTCTGTCCTGAAGGATCGGAATCATTGCCCCCTTGGATAAACCGAGAGATTCGTAAGTCTTTACAAATTGTCAGTGTTTTCAAGAGAATGGATGATCCCGATCAATGTAGCAAAATGTGCAACCATGCTCATCGGACAAGCAAGTTTCAGCTCCTACGAACTAGAGGGAATAACACTGCCATAAGTACAGTCTCATTTGGATTTAGGTGCCATAGTTAATCACGATTCAAAAACTGCGCCACATTATCGCGCCGTGGCTGCATGTAGTTTCAGATCCTTATAGGCAATTCTCAGAGCCTTTACCAGGATCACCAGAGATATGTTTACCTCCTTAAGCACATCTCTGGTGCGGTCAAGATTAGAAAACTGAATCTAGGCAGCCAGTCCTTGTCTTAAAGTGGACGCACATATTCCAGAGAGGGTTCAAAGGAAGGCAACACGTATGGTTCTTGGTATGAGTAACTTATCATACGAAGAAAGACTGGATAGTTTAATCTCTCCTCCGTGTGATACCGTAGTTAGAGTGGAGATTTAATCACAGTGTTTTAATCTATAAATAATGACTGCGGACCTGCATTATAGGTAAGATCTTATTTTGATAAATGTCACTGTTACACAGTAGTGTTAACTGATAGCCTGACTGATGATGACAAACTATTTCTCATAATCATATGAACAATAGTTTGTGTTTGGAGCGTCATCAGTTAATATTACTGTGTAACAGTGACATTTATCAAAATAAAATCTTATCTATAATGGAGTCATACTCTACAACAGTGCCCAATTTCTATATCAATAAGACTACGGACCTGACCTATTCTCTGTTTTCCTTCCCACCAGGTCGGAACAGCCTAGAGGACATAGCAGAAGAGTTCAAAAGCCAAGAAGAAATCATATTGCTGTTGCGTACTGCTTCCTACACCTTGTCATAAACTCCTGGAACCGACTCCCAGAAGAATTGGTGTCCATGACCTCAACTAATTTATTCAAGAAGGGTTTAGACAATCACAGAAATTTACCAGAAAAGGATTAACATAGGCTCCATGCATTCTATCCTCGAAAACGATAAATCTGAAATCTGATACAGATCATTGATACAATTTTCACCTAGAAAAAGAAAAATCTTATTGACTGTGCTCTAGGTCTTCCGATACAGTTTGAAGTAGAGTCTACTTGACTACTTGACCTATTTAAATATGATTGGTCATTAGTATGTACTTTTGTTTTTATTTAACTGAGTAATTGTCATGAACTTTATTTTACTGTTGTTAACCATGTTAGTTGTAAAGCGGTTGTGAAGAAACTACGAAATGATATCATCTCGCGAAATTTGTCTTCTAAATGCCTTATTCAAATTTATCAAAGGGACTAATTGTTTTAATAATATGTACCAATCACAGCGTGCATAAGTGACCTTCAAGTGCTCGGCTTCCCCGTAAGACGTTTGTGCCGCTATCCTCAGTGGTGGAGACAACATAAATATATGATGATGGCATGCTAGTGAGAGAAAGGCTGCGAGTTTGTGGGCTTTCAGAAGTCCGCATAACTAGAATTTGTTTTTTACTTGGTGAATGAATCAGAAGAGTGCCATATATGGCACTATAGTTCTAAAAGCTAAAGGCGTAATACCTCCCAGTGAGAGAATGCACCTGGGTAATGCGGACAAAACGTGGGCTAAATGGGTCATTTTGATGGGCAAAGACGTGAGCAAAAGGGGTTAAAATCCTACATTAACCCACTTTACCCACATTGGCCACTTTTTCCCCGTTTGCCATGTCCCAAAAAATTTTATTGTCCCAGTTTACTCATTTTTCAACGAACACTACCCATGTTGATTCCGAAAACAGCTCACTTTTTCCAACTTTGCCTAATTTCGTTCGGAAAACTGCCGACGTTTTAACCCAGATATCTCAGGTCCAAAGAAAATTAAATGACAATCTGTTATTAATTTATTTTGACCAGTGTGTAGTATCGAGTATCCCGTATCAAACTAGATTGATTTAACATAATTATTTCATCTTTTACAGATACTTGACGAGTTTGTTATACAATCATTGTCTTAAGGATGGTGGTAAGTGATTGTGATTTTAGATGCATGAATTTCGTCACACTTCTTTCCAATATCCAATATCGTTTTTACGAGCTAGTATAAACTAATTTGATTTCTTTGTGCTCGCCTCTTGATTGTGAGGTATAGGTTCCTGATCTTCGGTAAACTTCTGCGTAACTCGTCCCGCCACTCGACTGTCGTAGCTTTGGTTGACTCCAAAAGGAGTAGTGCTGGGATTAATTAAATGTGGTTTGTAGTATGAGGTGTGTTAAGACTGTTACTACTGTGAATGGAGTTGATCCTTTCACCAGTTAGTCCTCCGGTATCGTCGTCAAGAAAAAAGAGATAATAATAATAGATATAATTAGTGAAGTTATTCAGGCTAACAGACAGAAAAAGAATAAGAAAATGTGACAACAGTCAGCTGATTAAATTTGAAGAATAATATGAATAATATATATATATTTATATACATATATATCGGTAATAATGATAATAATAATAATAGGTGCAGTTAAAGTTGTCAGGAGAGTAAGGCGAGAGAGAATGTAAACAAGTCAAACGACGAATTTAGTTGTCTACCCCTGAATGGTGTATGCGATTTTAAGTGGATAGGCCACTCGGATGCCAATTAACTTATTAGCGTTAGCTTGATTTGACTCTATTCTGATGGAATTTCAGTTAAACTGATGAATAATGACGTTACCGGGGATACTGACTTTCTCAAAAAGTTTCAGAAGATGCGCAGGGATAAACCGGAATTGTAATTGAGCACTTATACAGTAAATGCATTATATTGTTTATCCAGTGTAGCTAGTTTGGTGGAAATCTGGGGGATAAGTATTCAAATACGTTGTTTATACACTGATGCTATTGACCTGGTGTTCTATGACTCCTCCTCTCGTTAGTTTGTGTATTCAAGTGAGGTCAGAATCAGATTATACGGATGGAGGGCTCTCGTTACCTATGTTAATCCTTGCAATATACATCTCTGCAGAGATCTAATTTCTCTTCCAAAGCGTTGACCGATAGAGCTGTTACTACTGAGTCAAGTTAGGAGTTCCAGTGTGTCGGTGGCACAACGGTTAGGACGCTCGCCGACCATGCACATGGTTCAGGGTTCGATCATCGGTCGACACTCACCCGATATCAATGGTCGGCCTGCGAAATTTGGGCTACCGATATCACATGCTGAAAATTCCATACTTGTACCAAAAATACTGTGTGGAATCAAGCTATAATAAAGAATAAAAAATGCATAAGATAAAATCCTGTAGGGAGAGAAGATATTTGAAACGTCAATCCCTGAATCACCCTTTAGTATACGGTATGCCAAAATTAAGTCGCCTTTCTTCCTTCGGTATGATAATGGGAAGAGATTTCAATGCTCCATCGTCTTATCATAAGGAAGGTGTGAGATACCACTAATTGATTTGGTTCTTATCCTCCGTACTCTTTCCAGGATGTGTGCCTGCTTCCTGAAGCATGGACTCACCGCTTGTATGCAGTATTCTAAATGCGGTCTGACATGTGTTGCATAAAGTACTTAGGACATACACTCGTCCAGTGGTTTTAAAGCCCTTCTGAGTGCTCATAGCATTCGAAAAGCCTTAGCAGCGGCTCCATTACAGTTTGCCGTTGTCTTTATGTCGTGGCTTACAATAATTCCTGAGTCGTTTTGTTCCTTAACATCTGGCAGTTCTTTCCCACAAGGAGTACGACGCGTAAGACCTCTGACCTAGTTGCATTATCGCGCTTTTCTTGGAATTGATTTCCAGACTCCAAAGGTTAGCCCATTCAGCTAACTTATCTAGATTGTTTTGTAGTACCAACCTTTCATCGTTACTGTTTACGGCTTTACATATCTTAATATCGTCCGAAAATAATAAGGAAGATGAGGTAAGAATTTTCGGCAGTTCATCTGCGTATAATAAGAATAGCAGGGGGCCAAGTACAATTCCCTAAGGTACTCCACTCAGTACTGCTTTCGACCCTGACAGTACACCGTCAACATTGAGACTGTTTTGTACCATGAATATAGGCAGACTGTTTTATCAAACAGACAATCTTTACATTACCAGTTGATCGCTATCCGTTAATATTGTCATTCCAGTGGCGACTATGTTTTGTATATCCACCAGTTATCAAGTCTTCAGAAGATTAGCGTTCACTTATATTTTACAACTTTTCTCTTAAACGACAGTAGCACAAGTGCAAATAATCGACAGACGAGGTGGAAATCTTTTGCTGTAACTGGAGAGTTTCTAGTTTACTCACAAATTCCATATGATGTAATCCTCGAGCCTTCATGTGGTTGTGGACTGATTTAGATTAGTTGGTTCAAAATAGTTTAAGAAAGAAAGCTTAAAGTGTGCAAGTATTGAATCATTGATAACATCTCAAAACCGCCTGAGTATAACGGTCTTAACGAGCTGGCATGAAGTTTAGATAGGTTACTTGAAACCGGTAGTACGATACGTAGAGATTTCCGGATATCTCAAGAGAATCACGTGGTTGTCGCGTTGTGAATCATATATTGTCAGTGTAGTAGGACACTCTTTCTTACCTAAAGTCATCGTGCTGAGTTATAGCTTATGAGGTAAGAATTTCTAAACCGTTATCACCTTTTTGATGCCACCAGGAGTGTTTACTACGCCTGTAACCGAAGATATATATGTTTATTCTGGCCGGCTGGAGTTATGATTGCAGTTTAGCCGGTTGCAGTGTATGACTTATCAATGTACTTCTACTTATTTCATGCTTGTCCACTCGTGTATAGTTTTTCGCATCACAAAAGACAGTTGAAATGAACCTTTTTGAAGGGATTGTTGGAATGGTATTTGTTGTTTTCTTGTTATTATACAATTCCCTTATTTGCGCAACATATATGTGAATTAAATCCGTTTTCACCATTACACAGGACTTGAAAGAAGAGAATCACAAGTTATTATCCAAATTGGACTTGTTAGAAAAAATGGAGAGTGCGTATATTGATGAAATAGAAAGTCTTAATGAACTTATTGCTTGTTTGAAACGTAAAAGTCCAGGAGAATTCCGGAATATTGATGATCGCCAGTCAGAGAAATTAAGCAAGAAAAACCGTCTGGCTGAGAAGCTTAGAGCTGCCGAAAATTTGGAGGCTGACCTGTTAAAACGATTACGTGCTCGTGAAAATAAAGTGGACGAAATTTGTATGGTTAGTTTATTTGTTGTGCTTATTTTTGAACATTTGAATGAGATCTAAAGAGAGACTTCCTCCATTCAGAACAAAAGTGTAGATAGTTGGTGACAGTTTTCTTTCAAACTGATGGGGCATTTATTTCGATTCACTTGAACTGAGAAGCAGGAGAGCGTTTTTACAGTTTAGGATTTGCTGCTTCAGTGTATGCTGTAACTTCAACGTGACAGTTAGGTAAACCGATGTAGGGCATTCCACAAAGGTGTATCTGAGCTGCGTCTCATCACTCATCTTCTCATGTTGTATGCTGAGTCTGTGAAGTGTTACAGTAGTCAATTCAGAGAATTATAAGCGTAGAACTTTGCATAAAATTGTACTAATTCAAGTTGTCACACTTTGTAAAAGCATATAAAGTTTGGGGAAAGGTTATTAAGTGGAATATAATGAGTATTCCTGGAACGTAGATGATCACATAGAGTAGAAAGCTGTCTACCTTTGGGAACTATTTAGAGCAATGTCAGTATTTGTGAACAGAGTTATCACATTGAAGTCCGGTTCGTTGGCAGTCTTCTTATAGTTGTCATCGTATCACTTCTCTCTCTTTGTTGTTGTTTCTTATGGATCCTTGTATTGCAGTATCTCCTACCAATAAGTTTGTTCTGCCTTTTAGATCATCACCTTTATTTAGTCTTCTTTTCAGTGGAACTGTAGCCGTTTTATGGGTGCTTTTGTATTCAGACTGTGTAGTATTTTATCGGTTTTATTACCTTTAATGGGTTTAACTAATCCAAATGAGTTGAGTTGTCTTGGTTTCAGTATAGCGACCAGGAATCTTGACGAGATATGCATTGGTGTGTTTGTGAAATCCAAAATCGCTCTGATGGGATAGGTCTCTCTATGTAGTATTGTCACACAGTCTATCCAATGTGTAATACGCGATTTTGGCATAATTTCAAACCATATAGGCTTGCCAATCGTTTCCTCTCATTGTCTAACTACTTTTCCCGCCTGATCGTTTTGTTGGTGATAGTTTTCGATAATTTGGTCACTAAAAAATAGGTTCCGGATTGTAGATGTTCATTCTTCCCAGTTTTGTGAAGGATTGCTGGTGTATTTCTTTCTTATGTGTAAAGGGTTACTATGCAGTTTGTCTTCGTTATTAAATATGTAGGAGTAGTGTTTGACATCTAATTAGCAAACAATACTGTTTCATTATGGGTTAGTTTATCACGATTATCGCTGTATTAGGTTGTGTAAAATTCAACTCTTGTAAATGCTTGCATTCTTTTTCAGGATTCTAACACTGGAGCTTTAAATGAAGTTAAACTATTAGAAAATGAACTGTCCGAAATGAAAACAACTGCACAAATGAATACATCGCGATTGTGTCGATGTATCGAAGAATTAGAAGAGGACTTTTGTTGTGTACAGAGTTATAAAGATGAATTAGAGCAGAAGTTAAAGGTACGAGTGAGTAATTTTAAAGTGTGTAGTGTGCGTATCGCGTATATATATATATATATATATATATATAAAGTCTCCTTTGAAGTGAAGTCAGCTCTAAGCCGTTTCACTCTGTCCTTAAAGTAGGAGAAGGAGTACAGAGGAGTAGTGTAGCATCACCTTACATTTGACAGGGACGAATCCCATGTCAAACATGCTGTGATTTCTGCTCGAGGTATCCAGAGGAGTGCGTTGTGTCAGTGTCTTTACTTCTAAGGTCCGTATCATGTGAATACACTTTTTTAACAGTAAACAAAAATATGCTCACCTTTCCATCTATGTAGATATAAAAAATAGGTAGAATCTAGATTTACGAGTTGATCACGGATTGATATGAGTTAGAGAACCATTGAAAACCAGCCACAGGGAGTACTGGACAGCTGTTTCACTCTAGTTTGGGAATCATCGGCAGTACGCACCCATTGGGGTTCGAGTCCAGGATCTTCCGGTTACAAGGCAAGCTCGTATACCACTCAGCCACTGGGACGCGATTCAATGGCTCATGATTTCTGGCTGGCTGGCTGGCTGGACTCATGATTTCTAACTTCTATCAATTCGTAATCAACTCGTAAAAGCAAAACTAATCCTTACAAACCAAGTATAGAGAATCTAGATTATTGGATCGACTCAAAGTTGAATTTGCATAGAAATGCACCTTTGAGCACACGCCATTTACATTCTTGGGAACGTCATCACTTAATATTACTGTTTAACACTGTGTGATTTATCGAAATAAAACCTTATCCATAATGGAGTTATACTCTACCACAGTGCCCAAGTTTTATACTTACTTGAATAATGCGTTCTTAGGATGTTAACTCAGTAGGGATCTTTTGCTTACTGTTTGAAGGATCTCTAAGTTGTTGGTTATTGTATAGTTACATTCGTCTTAGTGTAAGGGGAATTCCATTCCCCTGCCCATTGTATTTGATCCAAATTATGAAATATTTCGTTTTCACACTTTCAATTATACGTGATTCGAATTTCGAATAATGAGACAGTTTTTTCTAAACCTTATATTTCTATTCGATTAAGGAATGTCAATCGGAATTAGAAGACGCTCAAGCTCAGTGTGAAACCTTCCAAATTCAACCGAATCCCACGATGTCTCTATTTTCTGAAGTTAGTTTATAACGAATGCAATGTTTGGTTAAATGTATTTCTGAAGATATTACATTTATATATTTCTTGTATTCAACAGAGAGAAGCGTATTTAGACAGTTTGCACTACTTTTTTTCTTACTGTTATTACTAGTACTTTTGTTGTTATCATCAGCAGCACTTAGTTATAAATAATTCACTACTGGTCCCAGTATGTAGCGGTGTGTATCAGTTAAATTGTGTTCCATTAGTATTTGGAGTCAATGCATCGTATTTAACTAAATGAAGAGTATTCGATTTGTTGGTTTTGTGACGATATGAGGACTTTGGCTGATTCATCTGTGATTTTACAGTTCAGGAGATTGTTTCTACCTGGAGAAGATTAGTTGTTATCACTGAGAAACCACCATTGTTGATCTTCACCATGTGGTATACATTCAATAATACCCAAACTGTTTTCTGTACTCAAATACGTATCCTGTTTGTTTGCCTTCGTAAAATGTTACGATAACACTTAAGATATGTGCATATAAATGTTTCATTACGGAATGTGTCAGATATTAACTTGAGGTACTAAATATGAACAGCGAGTCAACTAGTAAGGTAGAATGTGATGATGCATAATTATTAATACTTAGAATAAAATGATTATTATTATTGGTTGGGATTTTGGCTTTATGCCAGGACTACCAAGTACAAAACTCCACAATACCTTATCTGGCACAGTTGTTATGTGATGAGAAATCCGTTAGGTATGACACAATCAACTTACTGCGGCACTCTAACAAATAGTTCCCATTAGCTTTTGTTCTCCTTTCTTTGTAACTATTATATTGTTGCTCACATATTCTATTACACACTAATTTTATATTTCATATCCTGTGGTGCATTGTTTAAATATGTGAATGCAATGCTTTTCTTTTTTCATTTCTTTTATTTATCTTTTTTTCCTTTTGTTGTTGTTGTTTTCTATTTATAAAATCTTATAAAAATTTATGAGGTAATTAGATGCAATATTGTAATGCACGCTGAAAATTCCATACCTGTACCACAAATACTGTTTGGAATGAAGCTATTATTATTATTATTATTAGTGCATTTACTGGCTATTTGTATTCTAGTATTCATGGATATATTACTGTATAGCCTGAAGTTGTTGAAAATAGTTGTTCACGCAAAAATCATCTTGTTCTGATTATATTATAGGGATATTTAGAGCGATATTTTGTGTCGTTATTTAAAATGTGTGCTATTTTCTCGACACAAATTGTTGCGGATCGAAGGAAGTATGCCTGACTGAATCTCAGTATAACATTCAAATATAATAATATTTACAGAGAATCAACCTGTGTTTAAATAAATTTCAGGTTGATAAAGAACGCATACTTGTCGAACAAATGGTCGTTAAACAGAATGAGAAAATCAAAGAATTAAGACGACGCTTGAATAATATGCCTGCAAAGCTTGCGTCTTTACTTGTAAGTTATAAATGAGCTTAAAATGTTCGCCCTCTAATATAATTAGCAATATTGTGTACCTTCCTGTCATCGGGCTATTTTGTTTCTCGACAACATCAAAGTAAGTGTTCCAAGGTGAAATCACTCGCAGTACACCGTCATACATAGGCATACTCGTTTGCTTATCGTGATAAGACTATTGTGGTTGTTGCAAATTTCCGGATCTATGCAGCAATAATAATACTGGACTTGTAGATTTGTTCTTACTATTTCTTCAATGCAACGATAATATATGACTGACCACTTGAACTATTACCACACCGAGAAGACTGAAAAGGTAATGGTTTATTTCTTTATTCAAAAAAGCAATATCACTGGAAATTGCAGCTGTGTTGTTTATTTTACATAGCCAATAAACTATTAGTTTATTATATGGAAAACTATGTTTTGGCTGGCTAGTATGTGTCGATAAAAGTCCACTAACCTGGTCCTTTACACCTGTCTTTGAGGTTAAAAGTCTGATATGAAGGTCATGTAAATAATGAGAGATAGTAAACCTCTTTGTCTCCTACCAAGCACTAATGACATTCAACTATTAGGTTTTATAGACGTGGGGATGCAAAAATATGGATACAGTTGAATGAAGTGTTGATTTCATTTATATTCGGTGTATCCGACCAACCTATTTTCATCACATTGGGAAAGCACTTAGATGGATGTCTTCTTTAATCTAGATATATTTGACATTGTTTTTAAGCAAGTAGTAACAATTTCAGTATATATTGAACAAACGGCTCTGATCCTACTGGAGTTCTAAATGCTAATTGCACTATATGTCTAGTTTTTGAATGAATGAATGAATGTCATCGTGGTTTTCCAAAGTGAATATTACAATGCTCATTTCTCACGCTTTTTTTCATGACTTGGACGTTTTCATTTTTCATATGGTGCCTACGTAAAAATAAGGCTGCAATACGGGTGGATTCGTGTCCATACACGGAGATAATGGATATTTTACGTGCTGAAATTGAAGATATACGTTGGGAAAATGAAAAACTTCATCGAAAAATGAAAGATTATGAAGAATTAAAGGTTTGTTCAGTTTAATTTCTATTTATTTATTAAGTATTCAGTTATTTATATAATCGATAGGAAATACAAAAAACGTACTGTGGAATTTTCAGACTAAAAATTCGTTCTAGTAGTAGTAGTACAGTTGGACTGTCTTTATTTGACTGTTATGAGAATTTTTCGGCTCAGATCAATTTACTATACTAGCTTAACTTCATTTTCAGATAGGTAGGTGACAACTGTTAGTTCCATAAAGCCATGTATAAGTTTCAGATGATTCTGTAAAAGCAATTTAAAAACACCTTTTTTTTAAATAATGTTTCCGGTGAATTATTCTAATACACATACACAGCCTAGGTTATAAACATTCTGTTAACATATTGTTAGTTTTTCTCCTCAAGATTTACTTCAGCAGAGCCCCCCACCCCGCCGCGCCCCCTCTCTCGATTAGTATTCTTATTCTCTTTTTCCGTCAGTGCATGAACAGAAGTAAATTTTCAACGTGGAATTCTTCCTCCAGCTGCAGCAGTTCAACGTGCACACAATTCATCAAGCACTACTATCAGTGCATAGTGAAAATGAATATTTTTAGAATAGATTTTGTACAGGTTACCCATAGTTATTTATGTACTCAACTTACTCTGTTTTATTCTTTTTATGAGTGTTAATCGAATTCGTGACTACACACAGTCTGTTGTCTTCGTCACCTCCAGATAGCATTTAATAAGTGTATCTTATGGGAATAAGTATTTTTCATGACCAAGTAACTTTTTAGTTATTGCAGTCACTTATAATGTGTTAAATATTTTTGTTCATTGTAGGCGAAGAGGAAATGCGAGAAATCGCTGGAATCTCCTGAATCGCCAAGGGATGCTGAAAAGGCCGAGGCTGCTATTATGTAAGATAAAATTTAGATATTTTTACTTAATTCAAACTGTTGTTTTTAATTTATCCACTGTTTTTAATTCTTTAAATACTTATTGATAAAATAACTAAAGGGTTTTCTTCAAAAAGTTAAGTATCATGTGACTATTGGACTGATAAATCACAAATTAAACTAATATGCAAAATAAGTAATTATAATAATGTAAGCTAATTGAGGCAGTATTTTGGTCAGTAGAAAACCAGGAAGTTTTTTCGAGATTCGAATACGCTTGTCTTCCTTCAGTGGTACTGAGTTGTATAAAAAAATAGTTAGCGTCTGAGTATGTCGATCAATAATGCTTATGATGATGCATAGTCAATTTAGGCGGCTAGGAGACGAGCGAATACATGAACTGGTGTCAACAATCGATAATTTGCATTCATGGATGATTGGTAATGTTTTGTCCACATATATGATGGCACTGTGACCTTGGTCAATTAATTAATCAGGCTCTTTCACTTATTAGAAATATCAGATCTGTGTATATAGTATACATGTGCCGCCGCCTCTACGTGGCAACTCACCACTTCGTAATTATTATTTATAGCTTAATACTACTTACAGGGATTAAAAATCAATCTTCTGAATTATCACTTTTATTTACAATCGGGTATACTAAGGTGTATTCATCACAAATTGAGTTCTCAATTAATGTATAGAAACAGTGAATTATCTAACTTAAATTGATTGGTTAAGTTAATATGAGTAATGCCTTCATTGACAAGTAAAGCATATTTAGTGAAATCTATCAAAGAAATCAGGATAATCATCAAGAGTCATTTTAATAAATAAATAAATAAAAAACTCGTTGTTGGTGCTGTTGAAAATATAGTTCCACTCTTTTCCACTTTACTTTATATAGTATTATAGTAGAAGTTTCCCAATCTTTCTTTTTGATCAAAAGATTTAGTTGTATGTCAGCCATAGAAATTATGCTTTTTGACAGGGATCTACACTCTCTTCTGCAAAACAGTTTTTGTCCCATCTGTTTCTGCTTATTATAAAGAAAAATTGTGTGATACCTAAGTGTGCCTTTCCTGTATAAGCTTGACTGATATAATAATATCTAAAGTTGTAGACTCAATAACGCCGATGCGGAGGTTAAGCGGTGCGAGAAAACCAGGTAGGCCTTAGACCAGGAAGAGAGAGAGTGTTTTGATGGTACCTTTGCTCTTCAACAAATTGTGGAACATAGACATGCTTACCAGTGTCCAACACTGCCATGTTTTGATTGGGCACTAGTAACTAGTGTGATGCGTCTAGTCCTTTCTTTGGTGCAGACTGAATTCTATCAGTCACGTTTGCAATGTGGCCACCATTCTAGGTAGCTCGCCATCATGGTGACCTCCTACAGGAGGTCAATCGCAATCCCGAATAGTTCAGTGGTAACGTCTATGACTGCAGCACTGAGTGACGCGAGTTCGAATCTCAGAAGGGACATGAGTTCCTTCAAGGTCGCCGATACGCCCCACTGACGAGTGCCAACTAGCACGAAACCTAGGTCAAGCAAGGCTTCCTGCGGCCGATTGCCTCCAACCATCTAATACTGCCACGTTTCATCGATATAAGGATAAAATTTGGGCACTGTGGTTGAGTATAATTCCATTATGGGTAAAATCTATTCACAGTGTTATACAGTAATATTATTTACTGATGACCACGTTTCGAGCACAATTTATTACTGCTCATAATCATATCCAGGTACTCACACTTGGTTTTAGGCATATAGGAATGTATAGGCTGTCTGGTTGGTGTCCTCGAGGTGATAAGAACAAATGGCTGGAAACTATTGATGATATGGCTCGAAATCGTTGTCAATGGCGCAGAAGCATTCACACTTTGGGATGTACTACACCGTCATGTTCTCCTATGTCAATATTTTTCCTCTTGCATATTTCTGCTTATTATGATTCTTTTGAAATTATTTTTTCTCTTTGTTGTTTACCTTGATGTGCAACTGGAACTACTGTACTTGTGTGCAAAGTTCTATGCTAGAACTCTGTTAGTCAGTATTGTACACAAAATTAATCCAATCTCATATCATTTTCTTCTCCATAGGGCAGTGGAATAGTTAGTCTAAATAATCTATTTTTGTTTTTTTTTTGCGTTTTCCTAATTGTAAACACCACCTTACTTTTGTTAATGACATGCTGTCAACCTCTCTGTCTATCTGCCACTTACATGGTTCCACAATTTCTTTTGTAGGCATTATTGTAGGAGTTTAGAACTTGATCAAGAAAAATCCCTCGAAGACACTGATCTCGTTCAGCAGAGGATAACAGAACTTGGTCATAAACAACTCAACCTGAGAAGAGAATTACGTTTTCTCAAGGACGAGAATTCTCGTTTGTCGACACAAGTCACTGAAGTTAAGGCGCAACTTGATGCTCTGCAGAAAAAGTGAGGCATCTGGTGATAGTGAAGCCTTCAAGAAGTGTTCTTCATTGCAAAAATGTACTTTTCAGAATATAAACCTTCATAGGGGAATATTTATTGGTACTTCTTTCTCTTAAAAACGAAGAAAATTATTTCCATCCCACAGACTATGTGATAATGTTTGTTACTGGCCCGATCACCAGTAATGCTTTTCTTTCCTTAGAAATTATTATTATTATTGTCATTGTTCGAATGGTAAACTTACTTGACAATAATTACAACAGTATTCTTCTGACTATTCTCTATGCTACTCCCATTATGTGTTTATTGTACATTTTGTGACACAATAGAAACTAGATTTGTATTCTGTTAGAGTCATGATGTAGTGAATTCGAGGGCGAATACTGCAGATGCAGCGCTGATGTCTTCGTTCAGCTCCCAGGTAAAACAACATGGTGAAATGAGGAACTGTGTTGCATAGCAATATATAAGTTGCTGGCAAATAGAAGTCAACCAGAGAGTTTATTGAAATTAGGTACTTCAGCAGTTGCAACTTATTCATGATTTGAAATTGATCCTTATTGACTCTGTTCACATTAAGGAGAACTAAAGACTCAATACACGGATTTATGTCCTACTGACTTACATAGAAGTAGTGATGTGCGCGTCAAGATAAAAAAGGAATTGAGAGATTTTGAGTAATCGGTAATAAATCTTTCATGGAGTCACGTACTAACGTGAAGTCGTTGGTTCAATCTATGGATTGATCAATGGTTCAGTTGACGAAACCAGCATCTGGAAATGTGAGTGAATGGCTTCATAAGAAGCTGAATCGATCCTCGTCTCTCGTTTCAACCTTATATATAAACGGATACAAAGATAGGCCACGTGATCTAAATTGAGGTTGAGAAAGATGAAGTACGACAGGTCAACACGTCTTTGTGCAGTCGTATTTTGCCATTCACTTGCAAAACATTTGATTGTCGACAGAGATTCTAATGTTGTAATTGTGGAATGTTTAGCTGTTATTTTTGATTTCAACTTAAAGGAGAAGCTCAAGGGACATGTAAATTTTTCAGATTGTTCGATTGGCGTATGTATGAATGCTTACTGTTTGTAACTGAGAGAAGACGTAAGCAGGAACCAACTGTTGACAGTGAATCAAATAATTTGTCAGAATAATTGGTGGTAGGAGCACACACACATAAGCGTAGGACGTGATTGTTTAGCATTTGGTTTGCGTGTGGGATCAAATTGGAAAACTGTAGAACTGGGACGAAAAAGCTATCGACTCTTGATTGATTTTGCAATGGTTGTTTTCGCTCAGTGGCGTCAGCTACTCAGAGATAAATGACCGCCTATATTTAATTACCTGATCGTAACATGAGATAAGTACTGGCCAACAGAGAATACAAAGTGTTGTAGACAGTGTGATGATACGAAAGTATGTGTATATATATACGTGACCGAAGTCTCAGTGATGAGAATCTACGAATTGCGTGAAATAAGGTTAAGTAATAGGAAGTATGGCTCATAAATTTTACTCATAACGTTAGTAATATTTCATTTCTTCATGTAAAAGAAAAATATACATGGTATTAGTAGTGTTAATAAACCACTGCTTATTTAAACATTGCAAGTTGAGTTTATAAGCACCTTTCTGACATTTGTGTTTTCACACAACAACTGTGCTAATTATAATAATTATTAGCCGTTTGAGCATAAATTCTTGTGAAATTTCTGCTTCTACCAAAGGACATGCGAAAAAAGAAAGAACAACGTTCAGCAGAATAAACAGGATATCGGGTATCCGACAGGATGTGACTTAAGCCATCTGCTTGCAAGAATTAAAATGTCTATCAATAACAATTAGTCAGTTTGTTGGGGCAAAGGTACACCACTAACCTTGGTGAGGGACTTCTAAATCCTACGCAATATAACATAGATAGTCCTTTCCGAGAAGCGCAGTGAAGAACAAGGCGGAGGGGGGATTATAAATAAGAGTGGGTAAAATGCACGATATATTCAAACGTGAGTGAAGAGGTTGAGTTATGTCAGAAAGTGTCACCTTCCTTATGCAATAAGTGGAATGAAAGATTTTCTTAGGCATCAACAAGATATGAGGCGGCTAACGAAAGTTGGAACAGAAAATGATAACAAGATAGGTATTATTCGATTTATTCGCCACAACAGTAACGCCGAAATTACAACAAACTTGGAAAAGAACCTAAAATTAACAGTCTCACAGTTAGAAGGGTTTGAATTAGGAGCGAATCAATCAGTAAGGCTAAATAAGCACATATTTCTATCTCAACAACCTGCTCACGGAAAAATTGTCAAATTATTCAACAACCCTAATGAAATTTGGGTTGAACACACAGAAAATATCGAGACAGAAGAGTAGCTTAATCAAACATCAGTGAAAGTAGGATCAGACAATACAGAAAGAGAAGTTGTCATGTAGCAAGAGGGAGGCTGCCAGTGAAATGAATGACAACGGGGAACAATTTGCACACTTATGCGTCTCTAGTGATTTCATAATTAAAGCCAGCGTAGAGAATCAAATATTTTTACACAGATTATGATTGATATGTTTGAATTTAAGTGGAATGTGATGGAAGCATTGGCTTATCTCCGGGTGATATATATGACATTGTGTGGGGGAATTTGTGTTATGTAAAATGGTGGACGTAGTGAAATATGAAATGGCAGACTAGAATGAGACGTGGTGTAGATTATCTGTGTTCGATGATAAACGCAGTGGATGAATAATCAAATAAAGTTTTCTGATGCATACCTATCTTCTTCACTGTTGCGCAAATCTGCTTGATAAAAATCTGTTGTCATATTGTCTTTGCACCATGCCTTTCCAGACTACCTGGATGTGACTAATCTGGTCAGAATTTCGGGTTCCGACGTCTGAGCCACCGTTTCGAGTCATGGCTTGAGCAACCAGGCTATATAACTATCCTTAACGCAATAGGTGTGAAGCATTGTCAACTGACTAGAAATGCAAGTGTTTGTTGAGTAGATGATGGAGGATCTCCAGTTTAAAAAGAGAGTCTACGAAATAAAAGATAATAATGTGCAGCTTCACTTGTAGTTCGTTATGATATAACCAATTTAACAAAGGGAACGAACTGTATAAGATAACGTCGCACTTTTCACATGAGCTGAAGTGTTGTCCATTACTGTTACCGTGCTCTTAAGCTGATGTAAATTCATAGTGGTAAGGAATTGTATGAAAAATCCGTTAAATTTCCGCCTTAATCTTGAACCACACATCTTTTACATCGCTTCATGTACATGCATCAAGTGAAGAATTGAGGGCAAACGTCACGGTTAATGTTACTGCTGTTCAACCTATATTTGCTTTTAACGACAATACTTTAGTTCAAAAGTTATTGCATTACAAATAGGCTTGACAAAAGTGAATACAAATGAAGTAAAAATAATGCAGAAGTTATTGCATTTCTGTAAACCAAATTTTATTAAACACTCTAAAAAAATTACATACAAAAATCCAATGCAGTGTATACATATATTTACATCATTTTTCTCTTTAGAACTAAGAAATGTACTTCATGTATGAAAAACAGCAGCTAACAAAAAATGATTCAATTGAACTGTTTTATGGTCTTATTTTAAGGTATAATTCCAGTGACGGGTCAGTTATATGCCATCTTGATGACTCCAAAAAATTGAAAACTTCGTCTAAATCATCTACATGTCGAGGACCATCACAAGCGGACGACAAGACTTCAGACTCTAGTGGATGAAAACATAAATCAGATAAAATTTAAGAGAAAAAAATAAAAGCAGATGACAAAACAGCATAGACAAAAAGGTGGTTCATATAGGAATAAAACTTGTGCACTGTGGTAGAGTGTAATTCCATTATGGGTAAATTTTGTTTTGATAAAGTCTCACAGTGTTATACAGTAATGTTTACTGATGACCATGTTTCGAGCACAATTTATTACTGCTCATAATCATATCAAGGTAATCACACGACTTCCTAAATTCATTTATATAGTTCCATTGTTTTTCACTTGATTTGATTGGTAGTAATATTTTCCATATTTCGGGTATGAGTGATGAATCATTCCTATTGCATGTGTTGGGTGTAGATTCGATGAACAAGGATTCAGTAATCAACTTCCCTCTCCACCTACCTAGATTACTTTTTATCCAAACAACTGAATTGACTGCTGTATAACAAATGGATTGAAATTTAGATAAAACATGCTTCGCTACTTATATCTATTTGAATCCACTTTATCAACCAAACAATATTCATTTACTATGAAATATAATTTCTTGCTATTTACTTGTCTTGTGTCATCTGTCTGTCTGTTTTCGACATAGAACTTTGCACATATGTGCGGCAGTTCAAGTCGCCACACTCCCTCCTTGTAGCACACAAAGCAAGAGAAGGAAGTAGGAGAAATGCATAATAATGACAGTAAACAGAGGTGTGAGACAAAGGAGTAGTAATAACGCAGAACAAAACAGTTTCATTGGAAATCATAAGTCACAAGGAGTGGATGCATCTGCGCCACTGAGAACGATTTTGAGCTATGTCACCAATTGTTTCCAACCATTGGTTTTTACCGTCCCAAGGACCCCAACTAGTCAGGAAGTCTACACCTTCCTACGTGGCTTAGACTAACTGTTGTGGATTTCATTGACTGGTGCCATGTTTTCGTTTAACCGCCGCTAGCTCTTTTCCAGCCTGATCCTATGTTAGTCAGCTAACATTGCCCGTCCGTCGAGGAAGGCGATGACTAGGCATACGTAACACATGTCCTAACCATCTCAGTCGATGTAATTTCACAGCCTCATCGATTGATTTCCCCGCCTTACCTAGCACTCGACGCCTAACCTCAATATTGCTCACCTTATTATACTACTTCACACGGGAGACAGAATGCAGACACATATGATCAAAGACAACTAGCCAGCCTTTTCATGTCTTCTCCTCTCAATGGCCAGGTCTCACAGCTAGCCATAAAGGAGGAAGGAGCGGACTGCTGAGCAGTACACACGCCCTTTAGTCGATAGCTAGCCGGATATCACGTCTACACCAGAGACAGCGCAAGCTTGCCTATGCGGCACTAGCCTTCTGTATCCGTGCTGAGATTTCGTCAGCGATCAACCCGTTGGGGCTGGCTGATGCAACTTCTCAAAAAGGTGGGATGGTTAACACGTTCTGCTACTTCACTACCTATCTTCAAGCTAGGAGTCAATGCAGACCAGTAGTCCTCTAGCGTCATTTGTTACTTGAAGGGAGCGAATCGCATGCCAAACATTCACAGATTTCTGCTCCCAAAGGTTCTCAAAAGACTCTGCATTTTGTCAGCGTTTTCTCCGAGAAGTACCACTGACTCTAATGTCAGAAAGAACAAACAAACTGTAAATTCACCATACATCGAAATATGTGTAATTTATATAAAAACTTATCCATGCCTGTAAAATTGGTATGTTCCTGCATGAATAGGAATAAATATATATCATTATTATTATTATTATTACATCTTCGGCATACTCTAGGTCAACGAGACCATTCCCAACCCGGTAACAAGTCAGTCCTGGCCTGAGTCGCTGAAGTCATTCGGGGTTAAGTCCGTCAGTATATCTATGATGAAATTAAACAGAAATGGGGAAAGTGGCCATCTCTGACGGGCACCACTGGTTGCCACCACTTCAGATGGCAACTCTCCGCAGGCTTTCACCTGGCTGACTAAATGAGTTCGTGTAGAGTGCCTTGATCATTGAGATTTATTTTCTCGGCATTCCCTTGAAAATCAAACACCACCTTAATACATTTCGGTCGACAGAATCGAATGACGTTTTCAGGTCAAGAAATATGACGATTGTTGGACGCCGATAAGTATGCTTATGTTCCAGAATCTGGCGAAGAGTGAAGATGTGATCAATACACCCTCTTCCTGGTCTAAAGCCTTTCCGGTTCTTTCGTGTCAGTTCTTCCAGAGCACTGCTTAGTCTACGCATTATTATTGAGCCTAAAACTCCATATTAGTCAAGTTAATCTCCCTGTGATTATCATAGGAACAATTGTCTTCCTTCTTGTATGTCGGGATAATCAATGAATTACACTATCCCGACAGGACTATCTCTGATTCCCAGACTCTGTCTATTACCTTATTAACTCAGACAGTTAACTGTTTCCACCGTCCTTAAACACCACCTCTGCAGTCATTCCATCAGGTCCCACTTCTTTGCCTCGTTTCAGACTACATACAGCTTTTGTAACCTTACTTAAGAACGGAGGACCTGTGTTTATATATTCCATTCATGGAAGTGTTGAATGCTGGGTAAGCTGAGCGTGGGTGTAGGCCAACTAAATTACTCCTCAAAGTGTCCTTTCCAACACCGCTCGACCAAGGTAGTAAAACGCTGTCTACAGGCTAATGCTGACCGTCTGTTATCACGGTACTGATGGAGAGCGACTATTTGATCTATGCACTTGCAGTTAGGTTTGCGAATATTTGTTGCTATCTGTTAGAGATTAGACGTAAGATGAGTATGGAAACTGATATTGTAGAGACTATGGTAACTAGACTAATCGCCCCGAGGACATAATATGGAAACTTCCGACGGTGATATGAAAGAGATTGTGTAAAGAGGAAATGAAAGGTTATAGACAATCGTGAAGCCGACTAATAAGTTATGCAGAGAACAGTAAGAAATGCACAGAAGTGCTGTAGAAGCCCGATATTTTACTCGGAACCCACGGGAATAATGATTAAATAATAAATTATGCTTGCACTTTTTTGTGCTCAAGAGCTTCAGGGAATGGATTTCGGTACATCCATTAGTCCTTTCAAACCATTTTTTAAGGAACAGAACAGCTAATACTGTTTAAATAACAGAAATAAGTTACAGACCTTTTCAGAACGAGTAATGCTGAGACAACTGTTCTTTAAATACTATTTTAATATCTTCAGAGCATATAAAGCTCTTCCATTTGTCCTTCACTTGCATGCACAGACCACGGCACTAGTCACTATTCAAGCAAGTGCTTTGCAGGCAGCAACAGTCCTCTACTATATCCTTAGGAAGTTAACATGTGGTGATACCGTCTATTGTTCAATTAAGTTTGTAGCAGACTACACCTGTGTCTGAAATTAGTACTGTCTAGGAACACATAGTTATCTGAACATATTTGTAATAAAAGATCAGTATTATGGAATCTGCGAGTTAGAACTGTGTAGGTGTTATCTGAAAGCTTTTCCATCTGACGTATACTAAATAGTCATGCATGGAAATTTCCCTATTCAATTTTTTTTACTGAATTAAGAACCCTGGCAAAAAAGACTCGAAAGATAAGTTTCAATTGTACATTTCTCAATTTTGTGACCGACTAACGGATTTAACAACAAAAAAGTTCACACAAAACTGAATCAACCCACACTATGGAAAATTACAAACAAAGAGAAAGTGTAGTGGAGTCTAGATGGGATTAATGTGAACGAAAGGATTACAATCCGATATATACACTTACCACTAGGAACTACTGAAGTTGATTCAAATACTGATCTGGTAACAACTAAACTCCCATCTATATTATAACGCTTTGGTATAGCCAGACTCACACGAATAGGTTTATATCCTAGACCACAATAATTTTGCATCTCAATAAGTGCTTTATCCATATCAGACTCTGTTAAGAATCGAACAAATCCATATCCACGGGATTTTCCATTTGTCATTACAACTGTTAATGTGAAAATTAATATATATATATATATATATATATATATATATATATGATGAATAGACATTTATACTGAGGTTACCTTTAGCTGATCGACAAGCATTAAACAATGCAAGATCATCGACATCTTCTGTTAACTCACCAACAAATAATGAACATTCACTGCTAAAATAATCAGGAGATTGTTGATGCTTAGAATTATAAAGCATTACATAGAAGTACTGTCTTTTCCATAACTTGCATGATTCAACTTGAATCTTCTGGTCTGAAAAATCAATTTTATTTTAAAAAAAAACAGGATTTAACAATGTTACAAAAATAGAATAAGTTAATTTAGGTTTGACGAACTTATTTTTAGTATTTTAGAGGCTGAAATAATAGATATTTCAAAATATGCGTAGTCCTTCAAATGTTTTTTTACTCCTTTACATTCCCAGTGGAACATAGGGCTTCAAGCTATACACTTGAAGTTTCGGTAGCAATGGTGTTCATTTTTACGGGAGGGTGTTGCCAGCCTCACGCCCAACCTTCTCCCTTTACCAGTTTTATTACTGGCTTAGTGAGGTAAAGGAGTGAGTCGGCCGGGGATGAAACCCCCAACCACAGGTGTGGCTGGCGAGCATTCTACCGCTGTGCCACCGACGCACAGTCCTTCACATTAACTGAATGTATTCCTAGATGATCGCAGTGGCGAAATCAGAGTGAGTTAGACCATGTGTAAACTCATGTATACGACAACGCTTAGAAATTTTATTAGTATCACACAGTGTGTCAGTGGCACAGCGGTAGAATGATCGCCGACCAGGCATGTGGTCCAGGTTTCGGTCCTCGGTCGACGCACTTCTTTGCCTCGCTAAGCCAGTAATAAGACTGGTAAAGAGGGGAGGTTGGGCATAAGGCTAGCAACCCCATCCCGTAAAAAATAAACACCACTGCTACCGAAACTCCAAATGTATATCTTGAAGCCCTGTTTTCCACTGGGAACGTAGAAGAATGAAAACAAAAAATCAGTATCACAAAAAACGACATTATTAACCGACAAGTAATCTTAAACCTGTGTGGTTTATGAGGCTAACAACTGGAGTCACTCTATAAGTATGCATCAATTAGCAATGATCAAAAGCGAGAAAGATTATTACTGTCAAGTTGTTGAATAGTATGAAAAGAATTTTTCACTAAGGCCAACTTAATGTAGTAGATATTGTAGTGAATAAATATGGATCATGTGACAATGCAATTAAATAAACCATTAGTCTAGAATCACTGTACTGCACTTTATGTGGCTATATATATATGGCTATGTAAGTAGGAACAGATGAACTGGCGTTTAAAACTTTAGTTCTTAAGATACTGAGCCATATGCATACCGCTTGCTAATAAAAACCCATACTTATTAACTGGAAAATTCTGAACACGATCTCTCAAATTTATTGACAACAAATATTCACAATAACAAAGGACTAAAACAGAATCTTGAGAGATTCGAAACTATCATAATATGCAAACAATTAATCGTATTTCTTTAACTATAACTTTGGGCGAACTATTTGAAAAGTATCATTGATATAAGAATAAAATTTGTGCACTGTGGTAGAGTGTAATTCCATTATGGGTAAATTTTGTTTTGATAAAGTCTCACAGTGTTATACAGTAATGTTTACTGATGACCATGTTTCGAGCACAATTTATTACTGCTCATAATCATATCAAGGTAATCACACGACTTCCTAAATTCATTTATATAGTTCCATTGTTTTTCACTTGATTTGATTGGTAGTAATATTTTCCATATTTCGGGTATGAGTGATGAATCATTCCTATTGCATGTGTTGGGTGTAGATTCGATGAACAAGGATTCAGTAATCAACTTCCCTCTCCACCTACCTAGATTATTTTTTAGAATTTTAACCCTCTCCCACCCTATTGTGTGGTTGTGTGCTAATGCATGCATTGCAATTGCTGAGCTTTTTTCTAAATTACTTATCTTCTCTGGGTCAACCATTCTTACCTTAGCTAAATTCTTATGTTCTGACAATCTGACTACCCCTGACCTACTAGTTTGACCTATGTAGTTGACCTCACAGTCATTGCATGGTATTTTGTAAATTATATTATTTTGTCTAATTGGGTCAACTGGGTCCTTTAACCTACAGAGCTTGTCCCTGAGTGAGATTGTAGGTTTAATTGCCACCCTAGTTCCTGCTTTATTTAGAATCCTACGTAGTGTCTCAGATGTCCCCTCTTTATATGGTATAACTGTAGATGACTTATATTCTCTCTTATTTATGTTGTTATTACTAGTTTCACAATTCCTTTTATTTTTCTTTTGGCCTTTCTCAATCTTCCTAATGAATTTTAAAGGATAGTTATTTGACACCAACGCCTCTTCCATCTGTTTTATCTCATCATTTAGGTCTTTTTTTGTGCTACTTAGTGCTATTGCTCGGTTTGTTAAACACTTAACTAAGCCTGCCTTAACAGTTAAAGGATGAGATGAATTAAAGTCTAAATATCTATTAGAATGCGTTGGTTTTCTATAAACACTAGTGTGTAGTTTGCCTTCTTCTATTCGTTTTATTTTACAATCTAACATAGCTAATTCTCCTTGCTCATTTTCGGCTTCAAATGTGAATTTTATTCCCTCCACTAGTGAGTTTATGTGTGTCAAGAAGCTAGAGATATGTTCTGTTTTTAACACTGTGAAAGTGTCATCCACATACCTCCACCATATTTTTGGAGTAGGATTAGACGTATTAAGTGCCATATTTTCCCAGCTATCCATAAATATATCTGCTACGATAGGGGATATTGGTGATCTCATTGCTACACCTTCAGTTTGTCTATATATTTTACCTTGGAATTTAAATATAGTAGATGTGAGGCATAGCTGAATCCCTAAAATAATTTCTTCAATGGACAGCTTTGTCCTATGATTGAGTTCAGGATCCGCAGTTAGTTCTTTTTTAACTGCTTCTAAGGCCATATTGACTGGTATATTAGTCTAAAGACTGGTTATATCAAAACTAACCATTGTTACATCATTATCTAGTTGTATGTCATTTAGTTTATTTTTCATCTCATATGAATTAGATAGTCTAGAATTTGAACGATTTCTAATGGGGCATAATATTAGAGCTAAATGTTTTGATAATTCATATGTAGGGGTATTTCTAAAATCTACTATTGGTCTTATGGGATACCCTGGCTTATGTATTTTAATAGTACCATACATCCTACTAGCATTATTAGTTTTAGGCATTAAATTAAACCATTTTGTCACACAATTTGTCAAACTGAAGCAATATTCACAAATCATCGGATTTTTAACAGTCGATGTATGAAAAATCATATAATTCCGAAATATTTACGTCTACGTACTCCAATTACTTCAAGTAAAATAACATCAGCTGCCGCAAATGTCAGTAGATTATATCTAAGAGAAGAATTACATCGAGTTACTGTGAAACTAAATAATATACGAAATGAAATTGAAAAACTCAAACACAAACTCAAATATATGATCAATGACAAAGATTATATATTTATTCTTGAAACATCCAGAAAAGCTAGAGAAGCTGCATTAAGAAAATCAAAAACCACACAAATCAAAAAATTTAACAAACTTATTGAGGAAAAGAACACAGCAAATGAAATTGATGTCAATGCTTCATCCTCTATCGACAAAACAAAGTGGGTGATCAACCTCTCATCAAGGGAACTAAGCTCCAGTGAGATAAAGGTACCGGAGAAAGGACTAAATTTCAACGTAACAGTTAATAAATTAAAACCAGAGGATGTCATTCCTAACATAGAAGTAGCACTAGGTTCAATAGATAAGACAACAGCAGAAGAGGTTCGAGCACAATGTGCATTAACCCTAAAAAATCAAAAGAAGGCAAAAACAAACTTGACAAAATCGGAAAGAGAAGCTTTAATTAATCTAAAACAGGATAAAAATATTGTCATGGCAAAAGCTGAGAAAGGAAACGCCACCGTAGTTTTCAATAAATAAATCTGACTACATCACGAAAGTCACTGAACATATTGAAATGGGTCCATATGAGGAAATTAAGAAGCCCGTAGATACAATAATGAATAAGGTTAAAAAATCCACAGCGGAATTAGTACGCAGAATGAAGCCGTCACTGGGAGAGTCAGAATGGTTTAATTCAATGCCTAAAACTAATAATGCTAGTAGGATGTATGGTACTATTAAAATACATAAGCCAGGGTATCCCATAAGACCAATAGTAGATTTTAGAAATACCCCTACATATGAATTATCAAAACATTTAGCTCTAATATTATGCCCCATTAGAAATCGTTCAAATTCTAGACTATCTAATTCATATGAGATGAAAAATAAACTAAATGACATACAACTAGATAATGATGTAACAATGGTTAGTTTTGATATAACCAGTCTTTAGACTAATATACCAGTCAATATGGCCTTAGAAGCAGTTAAAAAAGAACTAACTGCGGATCCTGAACTCAATCATAGGACAAAGCTGTCCATTGAAGAAATTATTTTAGGGATTCAGCTATGCCTCACATCTACTATATTTAAATTCCAAGGTAAAATATATAGACAAACTGAAGGTGTAGCAATGAGATCACCAATATCCCCTATCGTAGCAGATATATTTATGGATAGCTGGGAAAATATGGCACTTAATACGTCTAATCCTACTCCAAAAATATGGTGGAGGTATGTGGATGACACTTTCACAGTGTTAAAAACAGAACATATCTCTAGCTTCTTGACACACATAAACTCACTAGTGGAGGGAATAAAATTCACATTTGAAGCCGAAAATGAGCAAGGAGAATTAGCTATGTTAGATTGTAAAATAAAACGAATAGAAGAAGGCAAACTACACACTAGTGTTTATAGAAAACCAACGCATTCTAATAGATATTTAGACTTTAATTCATCTCATCCTTTAACTGTTAAGGCAGGCTTAGTTAAGTGTTTAACAAACCGAGCAATAGCACTAAGTAGCACAAAAAAAGACCTAAATGATGAGATAAAACAGATGGAAGAGGCGTTGGTGTCAAATAACTATCCTTTAAAATTCATTAGGAAGATTGAGAAAGGCCAAAAGAAAAATAAAAGGAATTGTGAAACTAGTAATAACAACATAAATAAGAGAGAATATAAGTCATCTACAGTTATACCATATAAAGAGGGGACATCTGAGACACTACGTAGGATTCTAAATAAAGCAGGAACTAGGGTGGCAATTAAACCTACAATCTCACTCAGGGACAAGCTCTGTAGGTTAAAGGACCCAGTTGACCCAATTAGACAAAATAATATAATTTACAAAATACCATGCAATGACTGTGAGGTCAACTACATAGGTCAAACTAGTAGGTCAGGGGTAGTCAGATTGTCAGAACATAAGAATTTAGCTAAGGTAAGAATGGTTGACCCAGAGAAGATAAGTAATTTAGAAAAAAGCTCAGCAATTGCAATGCATGCATTAGCACACAACCACACAATAGGGTGGGAGAGGGTTAAAATTCTAAAAAGTAATCTAGGTAGGTGGAGAGGGAAGTTGATTACTGAATCCTTGTTCATCGAATCTACACCCAACACATGCAATAGGAATGATTCATCACTCATACCCGAAATATGGAAAATATTACTACCAATCAAATCAAGTGAAAAACAATGGAACTATATAAATGAATTTAGGAAGTCGTGTGATTACCTTGATATGATTATGAGCAGTAATAAATTGTGCTCGAAACATGGTCATCAGTAAACATTACTGTATAACACTGTGAGACTTTATCAAAACAAAATTTACCCATAATGGAATTACACTCTACCACAGTGCACAAATTTTATTCTTATATCAATGATACTTTTCAAATAGTTCGCCCAAAGTTATAGTTAAAGAAATACGATTAATTGTTTGCATATTATGATAGTTTCGAATCTCTCAAGATTCTGTTTTAGTCCTTTGTTATTGTGAATATTTGTTGTCAATAAATTTGAGAGATCGTGTTCAGAATTTTCCAGTTAATAAGTATGGGTTTTTATTAGCAAGCGGTATGCATATGGCTCAGTATCTTAAGAACTAAAGTTTTAAACGCCAGTTCATCTGTTCCTACTTACATAGCCATATATATATAGCCACATAAAGTGCAGTACAGTGATTCTAGACTAATGGTTTATTTAATTGCATTGTCACATGATCCATATTTATTCACTACAATATCTACTACATTAAGTTGGCCTTAGTGAAAAATTCTTTTCATACTATTCAACAACTTGACAGTAATAATCTTTCTCGCTTTTGATCATTGCTAATTGATGCATACTTATAGAGTGACTCCAGTTGTTAGCCTCATAAACCACACAGGTTTAAGATTACTTGTCGGTTAATAATGTCGTTTTTTGTGATACTGATTTTTTGTTTTCATTCTTCTACGTTCCCAGTGGAAAACAGGGCTTCAAGATATACATTTGGAGTTTCGGTAGCAGTGGTGTTTATTTTTTACGGGATGGGGTTGCTAGCCTTATGCCCAACCTCCCCTCTTTACCAGTCTTATTACTGGCTTAGCGAGGCAAAGAAGTGCGTCGACCGAGGACCGAAACCTGGACCACATGCCTGGTCGGCGATCATTCTACCGCTGTGCCACTGACACACTGTGTGATACTAATAAAATTTCTAAGCGTTGTCGTATACATGAGTTTACACATGGTCTAACTCACTCTGATTTCGCCACTGCGATCATCTAGGAATACATTCAGTTAATGTGAAGGACTGTGCGTCGGTGGCACAGCGGTAGAATGCTCGCCAGCCACACCTGTGGTTGGGGGTTTCATCCCCGGCCGACTCACTCCTTTACCTCACTAAGCCAGTAATAAAACTGGTAAAGGGAGAAGGTTGGGCGTGAGGCTGGCAACACCCTCCCGTAAAAATGAACACCATTGCTACCGAAACTTCAAGTGTATAGCTTGAAGCCCTATGTTCCACTGGGAATGTAAAGGAGTAAAAAAATATTTGAAGGACTACGCATATTTTGAAATATCTATTATTTCAGCCTCTAAAATACTAAAAATAAGTTCGTCAAACCTAAATTAACTTATTCTATTTTTGTAACATTGTTAAATCCTGTTTTTTTTTAAAAATAAAATTGATTTTTCAGACCAGAAGATTCAAGTTGAATCATGCAAGTTATGGAAAAGACAGTACTTCTATGTAATGCTTTATAATTCTAAGCATCAACAATCTCCTGATTATTTTAGCAGTGAATGTTCATTATTTGTTGGTGAGTTAACAGAAGATGTCGATGATCTTGCATTGTTTAATGCTTGTCGATCAGCTAAAGGTAACCTCAGTATAAATGTCTATTCATCATATATATATATATATATATATATATATATATATATATATATATATATATATATATTAATTTTCACATTAACAGTTGTAATGACAAATGGAAAATCCCGTGGATATGGATTTGTTCGATTCTTAACAGAGTCTGATATGGATAAAGCACTTATTGAGATGCAAAATTATTGTGGTCTAGGATATAAACCTATTCGTGTGAGTCTGGCTATACCAAAGCGTTATAATATAGATGGGAGTTTAGTTGTTACCAGATCAGTATTTGAATCAACTTCAGTAGTTCCTAGTGGTAAGTGTATATATCGGATTGTAATCCTTTCGTTCACATTAATCCCATCTAGATTCCACTACACTTTCTCTTTGTTTGTAATTTTCCATAGTGTGGGTTGATTCAGTTTTGTGTGAACTTTTTTGTTGTTAAATCCGTTAGTCGGTCACAAAATTGAGAAATGTACAATTGAAACTTATCTTTCGAGTCTTTTTTGCCAGGGTTCTTAATTCAGTAAAAAAAATTGAATAGGGAAATTTCCATGCATGACTATTTAGTATACGTCAGATGGAAAAGCTTTCAGATAACACCTACACAGTTCTAACTCGCAGATTCCATAATACTGATCTTTTATTACAAATATGTTCAGATAACTATGTGTTCCTAGACAGTACTAATTTCAGACACAGGTGTAGTCTGCTACAAACTTAATTGAACAATAGACGGTATCACCACATGTTAACTTCCTAAGGATATAGTAGAGGACTGTTGCTGCCTGCAAAGCACTTGCTTGAATAGTGACTAGTGCCGTGGTCTGTGCATGCAAGTGAAGGACAAATGGAAGAGCTTTATATGCTCTGAAGATATTAAAATAGTATTTAAAGAACAGTTGTCTCAGCATTACTCGTTCTGAAAAGGTCTGTAACTTATTTCTGTTATTTAAACAGTATTAGCTGTTCTGTTCCTTAAAAAATGGTTTGAAAGGACTAATGGATGTACCGAAATCCATTCCCTGAAGCTCTTGAGCACAAAAAAGTGCAAGCATAATTTATTATTTAATCATTATTCCCGTGGGTTCCGAGTAAAATATCGGGCTTCTACAGCACTTCTGTGCATTTCTTACTGTTCTCTGCATAACTTATTAGTCGGCTTCACGATTGTCTATAACCTTTCATTTCCTCTTTACACAATCTCTTTCATATCACCGTCGGAAGTTTCCATATTATGTCCTCGGGGCGATTAGTCTAGTTACCATAGTCTCTACAATATCAGTTTCCATACTCATCTTACGTCTAATCTCTAACAGATAGCAACAAATATTCGCAAACCTAACTGCAAGTGCATAGATCAAATAGTCGCTCTCCATCAGTACCGTGATAACAGACGGTCAGCATTAGCCTGTAGACAGCGTTTTACTACCTTGGTCGAGCGGTGTTGGAAAGGACACTTTGAGGAGTAATTTAGTTGGCCTACACCCACGCTCAGCTTACCCAGCATTCAACACTTCCATGAATGGAATATATAAACACAGGTCCTCCGTTCTTAAGTAAGGTTACAAAAGCTGTATGTAGTCTGAAACGAGGCAAAGAAGTGGGACCTGATGGAATGACTGCAGAGGTGGTGTTTAAGGACGGTGGAAACAGTTAACTGTCTGAGTTAATAAGGTAATAGACAGAGTCTGGGAATCAGAGATAGTCCTGTCGGGATAGTGTAATTCATTGATTATCCCGACATACAAGAAGGAAGACAATTGTTCCTATGATAATCACAGGGAGATTAACTTGACTAATATGGAGTTTTAGGCTCAATAATAATGCGTAGACTAAGCAGTGCTCTGGAAGAACTGACACGAAAGAACCGGAAAGGCTTTAGACCAGGAAGAGGGTGTATTGATCACATCTTCACTCTTCGCCAGATTCTGGAACATAAGCATACTTATCGGCGTCCAACAATCGTCATATTTCTTGACCTGAAAACGTCATTCGATTCTGTCGACCGAAATGTATTAAGGTGGTGTTTGATTTTCAAGGGAATGCCGAGAAAATAAATCTCAATGATCAAGGCACTCTACACGAACTCATTTAGTCAGCCAGGTGAAAGCCTGCGGAGAGTTGCCATCTGAAGTGGTGGCAACCAGTGGTGCCCGTCAGAGATGGCCACTTTCCCCATTTCTGTTTAATTTCATCATAGATATACTGACGGACTTAACCCCGACTGACTTCAGCGACTCAGGCCAGGACTGACTTGTTACCGGGTTGGGAATGGTCTCGTTGACCTAGAGTATGCCGAAGATGTAATAATAATAATAATAATGATATATATTTATTCCTATTCATGCAGGAACATACCAATTTTACAGGCATGGATAAGTTTTTATATAAATTACACATATTTCGATGTATGGTGAATTTACAGTTTGTTTGTTCTTTCTGACATTAGAGTCAGTGGTACTTCTCGGAGAAAACGCTGACAAAATGCAGAGTCTTTTGAGAACCTTTGGGAGCAGAAATCTGTGAATGTTTGGCATGCGATTCGCTCCCTTCAAGTAACAAATGACGCTAGAGGACTACTGGTCTGCATTGACTCCTAGCTTGAAGATAGGTAGTGAAGTAGCAGAACGTGTTAACCATCCCACCTTTTTGGGAAGTTGCATCAGCCAGCCCCAACGGGTTGATCGCTGACGAAATCTCAGCACGGATACAGAAGGCTAGTGCCGCATAGGCAAGCTTGCGCTGTCTCTGGTGTAGACGTGATATCCGGCTAGCTATCGACTAAAGGGCGTGTGTACTGCTCAGCAGTCCGCTCCTTCCTCCTTTATGGCTAGCTGTGAGACCTGGCCATTGAGAGGAGAAGACATGAAAAGGCTGGCTAGTTGTCTTTGATCATATGTGTCTGCATTCTGTCTCCCGTGTGAAGTAGTATAATAAGGTGAGCAATATTGAGGTTAGGCGTCGAGTGCTAGGTAAGGCGGGGAAATCAATCGATGAGGCTGTGAAATTACATCGACTGAGATGGTTAGGACATGTGTTACGTATGCCTAGTCATCGCCTTCCTCGACGGACGGGCAATGTTAGCTGACTAACATAGGATCAGGCTGGAAAAGAGCTAGCGGCGGTTAAACGAAAACATGGCACCAGTCAATGAAATCCACAACAGTTAGTCTAAGCCACGTAGGAAGGTGTAGACTTCCTGACTAGTTGGGGTCCTTGGGACGGTAAAAACCAATGGTTGGAAACAATTGGTGACATAGCTCAAAATCGTT
The DNA here is from genome assembly GCA_944472155.2 of Trichobilharzia szidati. Taxonomy (NCBI): domain Eukaryota; kingdom Metazoa; phylum Platyhelminthes; class Trematoda; order Strigeidida; family Schistosomatidae; genus Trichobilharzia; species Trichobilharzia szidati. The sequence continues at coordinate 95,087,441 of OX235274.1, read as the reverse complement.
CTCAGTGGCGCAGATGCATCCACTCCTTGTGACTTATGATTTCCAATGAAACTGTTTTGTTCTGCGTTATTACTACTCCTTTGTCTCACACCTCTGTTTACTGTCATTATTATGCATTTCTCCTACTTCCTTCTCTTGCTTTGTGTGCTACAAGGAGGGAGTGTGGCGACTTGAACTGCCGCACATATGTGCAAAGTTCTATGTCGAAAACAGACAGACAGATGACACAAGACAAGTAAATAGCAAGAAATTATATTTCATAGTAAATGAATATTGTTTGGTTGATAAAGTGGATTCAAATAGATATAAGTAGCGAAGCATGTTTTATCTAAATTTCAATCCATTTGTTATACAGCAGTCAATTCAGTTGTTTGGATAAAAAGTAATCTAGGTAGGTGGAGAGGGAAGTTGATTACTGAATCCTTGTTCATCGAATCTACACCCAACACATGCAATAGGAATGATTCATCACTCATACCCGAAATATGGAAAATATTACTACCAATCAAATCAAGTGAAAAACAATGGAACTATATAAATGAATTTAGGAAGTCGTGTGATTACCTTGATATGATTATGAGCAGTAATAAATTGTGCTCGAAACATGGTCATCAGTAAACATTACTGTATAACACTGTGAGACTTTATCAAAACAAAATTTACCCATAATGGAATTACACTCTACCACAGTGCACAAGTTTTATTCCTATATGAACCACCTTTTTGTCTATGCTGTTTTGTCATCTGCTTTTATTTTTTTCTCTTAAATTTTATCTGATTTATGTTTTCATCCACTAGAGCCTGAAGTCTTGTCGTCCGCTTGTGATGGTCCTCGACATGTAGATGATTTAGACGAAGTTTTCAATTTTTTGGAGTCATCAAGATGGCATATAACTGACCCGTCACTGGAATTATACCTTAAAATAAGACCATAAAACAGTTCAATTGAATCATTTTTTGTTAGCTGCTGTTTTTCATACATGAAGTACATTTCTTAGTTCTAAAGAGAAAAATGATGTAAATATATGTATACACTGCATTGGATTTTTGTATGTAATTTTTTTAGAGTGTTTAATAAAATTTGGTTTACAGAAATGCAATAACTTCTGCATTATTTTTACTTCATTTGTATTCACTTTTGTCAAGCCTATTTGTAATGCAATAACTTTTGAACTAAAGTATTGTCGTTAAAAGCAAATATAGGTTGAACAGCAGTAACATTAACCGTGACGTTTGCCCTCAATTCTTCACTTGATGCATGTACATGAAGCGATGTAAAAGATGTGTGGTTCAAGATTAAAGCGGAAATTTAACGGATTTTTCATACAATTCCTTACCACTATGAATTTACATCAGCTTAAGAGCACGGTAACAGTAATGGACAACACTTCAGCTCATGTGAAAAGTGCGACGTTATCTTATACAGTTCGTTCCCTTTGTTAAATTGGTTATATCATAACGAACTACAAGTGAAGCTGCACATTATTATCTTTTATTTCGTAGACTCTCTTTTTAAACTGGAGATCCTCCATCATCTACTCAACAAACACTTGCATTTCTAGTCAGTTGACAATGCTTCACACCTATTGCGTTAAGGATAGTTATATAGCCTGGTTGCTCAAGCCATGACTCGAAACGGTGGCTCAGACGTCGGAACCCGAAATTCTGACCAGATTAGTCACATCCAGGTAGTCTGGAAAGGCATGGTGCAAAGACAATATGACAACAGATTTTTATCAAGCAGATTTGCGCAACAGTGAAGAAGATAGGTATGCATCAGAAAACTTTATTTGATTATTCATCCACTGCGTTTATCATCGAACACAGATAATCTACACCACGTCTCATTCTAGTCTGCCATTTCATATTTCACTACGTCCACCATTTTACATAACACAAATTCCCCCACACAATGTCATATATATCACCCGGAGATAAGCCAATGCTTCCATCACATTCCACTTAAATTCAAACATATCAATCATAATCTGTGTAAAAATATTTGATTCTCTACGCTGGCTTTAATTATGAAATCACTAGAGACGCATAAGTGTGCAAATTGTTCCCCGTTGTCATTCATTTCACTGGCAGCCTCCCTCTTGCTACATGACAACTTCTCTTTCTGTATTGTCTGATCCTACTTTCACTGATGTTTGATTAAGCTACTCTTCTGTCTCGATATTTTCTGTGTGTTCAACCCAAATTTCATTAGGGTTGTTGAATAATTTGACAATTTTTCCGTGAGCAGGTTGTTGAGATAGAAATATGTGCTTATTTAGCCTTACTGATTGATTCGCTCCTAATTCAAACCCTTCTAACTGTGAGACTGTTAATTTTAGGTTCTTTTCCAGGTTTGTTGTAATTTCGGCGTTACTGTTGTGGCGAATAAATCGAATAATACCTATCTTGTTATCATTTTCTGTTCCAACTTTCGTTAGCCGCCTCATATCTTGTTGATGCCTAAGAAAATCTTTCATTCCACTTATTGCATAAGGAAGGTGACACTTTCTGACATAACTCAACCTCTTCACTCACGTTTGAATATATCGTGCATTTTACCCACTCCTATTTATAATCCCCCCTCCGCCTTGTTCTTCACTGCGCTTCTCGGAAAGGACTATCTATGTTATATTGCGTAGGATTTAGAAGTCCCTCACCAAGGTTAGTGGTGTACCTTTGCCCCAACAAACTGACTAATTGTTATTGATAGACATTTTAATTCTTGCAAGCAGATGGCTTAAGTCACATCCTGTCGGATACCCGATATCCTGTTTATTCTGCTGAACGTTGTTCTTTCTTTTTTCGCATGTCCTTTGGTAGAAGCAGAAATTTCACAAGAATTTATGCTCAAACGGCTAATAATTATTATAATTAGCACAGTTGTTGTGTGAAAACACAAATGTCAGAAAGGTGCTTATAAACTCAACTTGCAATGTTTAAATAAGCAGTGGTTTATTAACACTACTAATACCATGTATATTTTTCTTTTACATGAAGAAATGAAATATTACTAACGTTATGAGTAAAATTTATGAGCCATACTTCCTATTACTTAACCTTATTTCACGCAATTCGTAGATTCTCATCACTGAGACTTCGGTCACGTATATATATACACATACTTTCATATCATCACACTGTCTACAACACTTTGTATTCTCTGTTGGCCAGTACTTATCTCATGTTACGATCAGGTAATTAAATATAGGCGGTCATTTATCTCTGAGTAGCTGACGCCACTGAGCGAAAACAACCATTGCAAAATCAATCAAGAGTCGATAGCTTTTTCGTCCCAGTTCTACAGTTTTCCAATTTGATCCCACACGCAAACCAAATGCTAAACAATCACGTCCTACGCTTATGTGTGTGTGCTCCTACCACCAATTATTCTGACAAATTATTTGATTCACTGTCAACAGTTGGTTCCTGCTTACGTCTTCTCTCAGTTACAAACAGTAAGCATTCATACATACGCCAATCGAACAATCTGAAAAACTTATATGTCCCTTGAGCTTCTCCTTTAAGTTGAAATCAAAAATAACAGCTAAACATTCCACAATTACAACATTAGAATCTCTGTCGACAATCAAATGTTTTGCAAGTGAATGGCAAAATACGACTGCACAAAGACGTGTTGACCTGTCGTACTTCATCTTTCTCAACCTCAATTTAGATCACGTGGCCTATCTTTGTATCCGTTTATATATAAGGTTGAAACGAGAGACGAGGATCGATTCAGCTTCTTATGAAGCCATTCACTCACATTTCCAGATGCTGGTTTCGTCAACTGAACCATTGATCAATCCATAGATTGAACCAACGACTTCACGTTAGTACGTGACTCCATGAAAGATTTATTACCGATTACTCAAAATCTCTCAATTCCTTTTTTATCTTGACGCGCACATCACTACTTCTATGTAAGTCAGTAGGACATAAATCCGTGTATTGAGTCTTTAGTTCTCCTTAATGTGAACAGAGTCAATAAGGATCAATTTCAAATCATGAATAAGTTGCAACTGCTGAAGTACCTAATTTCAATAAACTCTCTGGTTGACTTCTATTTGCCAGCAACTTATATATTGCTATGCAACACAGTTCCTCATTTCACCATGTTGTTTTACCTGGGAGCTGAACGAAGACATCAGCGCTGCATCTGCAGTATTCGCCCTCGATTCACTACATCATGACTCTAACAGAATACAAATCTAGTTTCTATTGTGTCACAAAATGTACAATAAACACATAATGGGAGTAGCATAGAGAATAGTCAGAAGAATACTGTTGTAATTATTGTCAAGTAAGTTTACCATTCGAACAATGACAATAATAATAATAATTTCTAAGGAAAGAAAAGCATTACTGGTGATCGGGCCAGTAACAAACATTATCACATAGTCTGTGGGATGGAAATAATTTTCTTCGTTTTTAAGAGAAAGAAGTACCAATAAATATTCCCCTATGAAGGTTTATATTCTGAAAAGTACATTTTTGCAATGAAGAACACTTCTTGAAGGCTTCACTATCACCAGATGCCTCACTTTTTCTGCAGAGCATCAAGTTGCGCCTTAACTTCAGTGACTTGTGTCGACAAACGAGAATTCTCGTCCTTGAGAAAACGTAATTCTCTTCTCAGGTTGAGTTGTTTATGACCAAGTTCTGTTATCCTCTGCTGAACGAGATCAGTGTCTTCGAGGGATTTTTCTTGATCAAGTTCTAAACTCCTACAATAATGCCTACAAAAGAAATTGTGGAACCATGTAAGTGGCAGATAGACAGAGAGGTTGACAGCATGTCATTAACAAAAGTAAGGTGGTGTTTACAATTAGGAAAACGCAAAAAAAAAACAAAAATAGATTATTTAGACTAACTATTCCACTGCCCTATGGAGAAGAAAATGATATGAGATTGGATTAATTTTGTGTACAATACTGACTAACAGAGTTATAGCATAGAACTTTGCACACAAGTACAGTAGTTCCAGTTGCACATCAAGGTAAACAATAAAGAGAAAAAATAATTACAAAAGAATCATAATAAGCAGAAATATGCAAGAGGAAAAATATTGACATAGGAGAACATGACGGTGTAGTACATCCCAAAGTGTGAATGCTTCTGCGCCATTGACAACGATTTCAAGCCATATCATCAATAGTTTCCAGCCATTTGTTCTTATCACCTCGAGGACACCAACCAGACAGCCTATACATTCCTATATGTCTAAAACCAAGTGTGGATATGATTATGAGCAGTAATAAATTGTGCTCGAAACGTGGTCATCAGTAAATAATATTACTGTATAACACTGTGAATAGATTTTACCCATAATGGAATTATACTCAACCACAGTGCCCAAATTTTATCCTTATATCGATGAAACGTGGCAGTATTAGATGGTTGGAGGCAATCGGCCGCAGGAAGCCTTGCTTGACCTAGGTTTCGTGCTAGTTGGCACTCGTCAGTGGGGCGTATCGGCGACCTTGAAGGAACTCATGTCCCTTCTGAGATTCGAACCCGCGTCACTCAGTGCTGCAGTCATAGACGTTACCACTGAACTGTTCGGGATTGCGATTGACCTCCTGTAGGAGTTCACCGTGATGACGAGCTACCTAGAATGGTGGCCACATTGCAAACGTGACTGATAGAATTCAGTCTGCACCAAAGAAAGGACTAGACGCATCACACTAGTTACTAGTGCCCAATCAAAACATGGCAGTGTTGGACACTGGTAAGCATGTCTATGTTCCACAATTTGTTGAAGAGCAAAGGTACCATCAAAACACTCTCTCTCTTCCTGGTCTAAGGCCTACCTGGTTTTCTCGCACCGCTTAACCTCCGCATCGGCGTTATTGAGTCTACAACTTTAGATATTATTATATCAGTCAAGCTTATACAGGAAAGGCACACTTAGGTATCACACAATTTTTCTTTATAATAAGCAGAAACAGATGGGACAAAAACTGTTTTGCAGAAGAGAGTGTAGATCCCTGTCAAAAAGCATAATTTCTATGGCTGACATACAACTAAATCTTTTGATCAAAAAGAAAGATTGGGAAACTTCTACTATAATACTATATAAAGTAAAGTGGAAAGGAGTGGAACTACATTTTCAACAGCACCAACAACGAGTTTTTTATTTATTTATTTATTAAAATGACTCTTGATGATTATCCTGATTTCTTTGATAGATTTCACTAAATATGCTTTACTTGTCAATGAAGGCATTACTCATATTAACTTAACCAATCAATTTAAGTTAGATAATTCACTGTTTCTATACATTAATTGAGAACTCAATTTGTGATGAATACACCTTAGTATACCCGATTGTAAATAAAAGTGATAATTCAGAAGATTGATTTTTAATCCCTGTAAGTAGTATTAAGCTATAAATAATAATTACGAAGTGGTGAGTTGCCACGTAGAGGCGGCGGCACATGTATACTATATACACAGATCTGATATTTCTAATAAGTGAAAGAGCCTGATTAATTAATTGACCAAGGTCACAGTGCCATCATATATGTGGACAAAACATTACCAATCATCCATGAATGCAAATTATCGATTGTTGACACCAGTTCATGTATTCGCTCGTCTCCTAGCCGCCTAAATTGACTATGCATCATCATAAGCATTATTGATCGACATACTCAGACGCTAACTATTTTTTTATACAACTCAGTACCACTGAAGGAAGACAAGCGTATTCGAATCTCGAAAAAACTTCCTGGTTTTCTGCTGACCAAAATACTGCCTCAATTAGCTTACATTATTATAATTACTTATTTTGCATATTAGTTTAATTTGTGATTTATCAGTCCAATAGTCACATGACATTTAACTTTCTGAAGAAAACCCTTTAGTTATTTTATCAATAAGTATTTAAAGAATTAAAAACAGTGGATAAATTAAAAACAACAGTTTGAATTAAGTAAAAATATCTAAATTTTATCTTACATAATAGCAGCCTCGGCCTTTTCAGCATCCCTTGGCGATTCAGGAGATTCCAGCGATTTCTCGCATTTCCTCTTCGCCTACAATGAACAAAAATATTTAACACATTATAAGTGACTGCAATAACTAAAAAGTTACTTGGTCATGAAAAATACTTATTCCCATAAGATACACTTATTAAATGCTATCTGGAGGTGACGAAGACAACAGACTGTGTGTAGTCACGAATTCGATTAACACTCATAAAAAGAATAAAACAGAGTAAGTTGAGTACATAAATAACTATGGGTAACCTGTACAAAATCTATTCTAAAAATATTCATTTTCACTATGCACTGATAGTAGTGCTTGGTGAATTGTGTGCACGTTGAACTGCTGCAGCTGGAGGAAGAATTCCACGTTGAAAATTTACTTCTGTTCATGCACTGACGGAAAAAGAGAATAAGAATACTAATCGAGAGAGGGGGCGCGGCGGGGTGGGGGGCTCTGCTGAAGTAAATCTTGAGGAGAAAAACTAACAATATGTTAACAGAATGTTTATAACCTAGGCTGTGTATGTGTATTAGAATAATTCACCGGAAACATTATTTAAAAAAAGGTGTTTTTAAATTGCTTTTACAGAATCATCTGAAACTTATACATGGCTTTATGGAACTAACAGTTGTCACCTACCTATCTGAAAATGAAGTTAAGCTAGTATAGTAAATTGATCTGAGCCGAAAAATTCTCATAACAGTCAAATAAAGACAGTCCAACTGTACTACTACTAGAACGAATTTTTAGTCTGAAAATTCCACAGTACGTTTTTTGTATTTCCTATCGATTATATAAACAACTGAATACTTAATAAATAAATAGAAATTAAACTGAACAAACCTTTAATTCTTCATAATCTTTCATTTTTCGATGAAGTTTTTCATTTTCCCAACGTATATCTTCAATTTCAGCACGTAAAATATCCATTATCTCCGTGTATGGACACGAATCCACCCGTATTGCAGCCTTATTTTTACGTAGGCACCATATGAAAAATGAAAACGTCCAAGTCATGAAAAAAAGCGTGAGAAATGAGCATTGTAATATTCACTTTGGAAAACCACGATGACATTCATTCATTCATTCAAAAACTAGACATATAGTGCAATTAGCATTTAGAACTCCAGTAGGATCAGAGCCGTTTGTTCAATATATACTGAAATTGTTACTACTTGCTTAAAAACAATGTCAAATATATCTAGATTAAAGAAGACATCCATCTAAGTGCTTTCCCAATGTGATGAAAATAGGTTGGTCGGATACACCGAATATAAATGAAATCAACACTTCATTCAACTGTATCCATATTTTTGCATCCCCACGTCTATAAAACCTAATAGTTGAATGTCATTAGTGCTTGGTAGGAGACAAAGAGGTTTACTATCTCTCATTATTTACATGACCTTCATATCAGACTTTTAACCTCAAAGACAGGTGTAAAGGACCAGGTTAGTGGACTTTTATCGACACATACTAGCCAGCCAAAACATAGTTTTCCATATAATAAACTAATAGTTTATTGGCTATGTAAAATAAACAACACAGCTGCAATTTCCAGTGATATTGCTTTTTTGAATAAAGAAATAAACCATTACCTTTTCAGTCTTCTCGGTGTGGTAATAGTTCAAGTGGTCAGTCATATATTATCGTTGCATTGAAGAAATAGTAAGAACAAATCTACAAGTCCAGTATTATTATTGCTGCATAGATCCGGAAATTTGCAACAACCACAATAGTCTTATCACGATAAGCAAACGAGTATGCCTATGTATGACGGTGTACTGCGAGTGATTTCACCTTGGAACACTTACTTTGATGTTGTCGAGAAACAAAATAGCCCGATGACAGGAAGGTACACAATATTGCTAATTATATTAGAGGGCGAACATTTTAAGCTCATTTATAACTTACAAGTAAAGACGCAAGCTTTGCAGGCATATTATTCAAGCGTCGTCTTAATTCTTTGATTTTCTCATTCTGTTTAACGACCATTTGTTCGACAAGTATGCGTTCTTTATCAACCTGAAATTTATTTAAACACAGGTTGATTCTCTGTAAATATTATTATATTTGAATGTTATACTGAGATTCAGTCAGGCATACTTCCTTCGATCCGCAACAATTTGTGTCGAGAAAATAGCACACATTTTAAATAACGACACAAAATATCGCTCTAAATATCCCTATAATATAATCAGAACAAGATGATTTTTGCGTGAACAACTATTTTCAACAACTTCAGGCTATACAGTAATATATCCATGAATACTAGAATACAAATAGCCAGTAAATGCACTAATAATAATAATAATAGCTTCATTCCAAACAGTATTTGTGGTACAGGTATGGAATTTTCAGCGTGCATTACAATATTGCATCTAATTACCTCATAAATTTTTATAAGATTTTAAAAATAGAAAACAACAACAACAAAAGGAAAAAAAGATAAATAAAAGAAATAAAAAAAGAAAAGCATTGCATTCACATATTTAAACAATGCACCACAGGATATGAAATATAAAATTAGTGTGTAATAGAATATGTGAGCAACAATATAATAGTTACAAAGAAAGGAGAACAAAAGCTAATGGGAACTATTTGTTAGAGTGCCGCAGTAAGTTGATTGTGTCATACCTAACGGATTTCTCATCACATAACAACTGTGCCAGATAAGGTATTGTGGAGTTTTGTACTTGGTAGTCCTGGCATAAAGCCAAAATCCCAACCAATAATAATAATAATCATTTTATTCTAAGTATTAATAATTATGCATCATCACATTCTACCTTACTAGTTGACTCGCTGTTCATATTTAGTACCTCAAGTTAATATCTGACACATTCCGTAATGAAACATTTATATGCACATATCTTAAGTGTTATCGTAACATTTTACGAAGGCAAACAAACAGGATACGTATTTGAGTACAGAAAACAGTTTGGGTATTATTGAATGTATACCACATGGTGAAGATCAACAATGGTGGTTTCTCAGTGATAACAACTAATCTTCTCCAGGTAGAAACAATCTCCTGAACTGTAAAATCACAGATGAATCAGCCAAAGTCCTCATATCGTCACAAAACCAACAAATCGAATACTCTTCATTTAGTTAAATACGATGCATTGACTCCAAATACTAATGGAACACAATTTAACTGATACACACCGCTACATACTGGGACCAGTAGTGAATTATTTATAACTAAGTGCTGCTGATGATAACAACAAAAGTACTAGTAATAACAGTAAGAAAAAAAGTAGTGCAAACTGTCTAAATACGCTTCTCTCTGTTGAATACAAGAAATATATAAATGTAATATCTTCAGAAATACATTTAACCAAACATTGCATTCATTATAAACTAACTTCAGAAAATAGAGACATCGTGGGATTCGGTTGAATTTGGAAGGTTTCACACTGAGCTTGAGCGTCTTCTAATTCTGATTGACATTCCTTAATCGAATAGAAATATAAGGTTTAGAAAAAACTGTCTCATTATTCGAAATTCGAATCACGTATAATTGAAAGTGTGAAAACGAAATATTTCATAATTTGGATCAAATACAATGGGCAGGGGAATGGAATTCCCCTTACACTAAGACGAATGTAACTATACAATAACCAACAACTTAGAGATCCTTCAAACAGTAAGCAAAAGATCCCTACTGAGTTAACATCCTAAGAACGCATTATTCAAGTAAGTATAAAACTTGGGCACTGTGGTAGAGTATAACTCCATTATGGATAAGGTTTTATTTCGATAAATCACACAGTGTTAAACAGTAATATTAAGTGATGACGTTCCCAAGAATGTAAATGGTGTGTGCTCAAAGATGCATTTCTATGCAAATTCAACTTTGAGTCGATCCAATAATCTAGATTCTCTATACTTGGTTTGTAAGGATTAGTTTTGCTTTTACGAGTTGATTACGAATTGATAGAAGTTAGAAATCATGAGTCCAGCCAGCCAGCCAGCCAGAAATCATGAGCCATTGAATCGCGTCCCAGTGGCTGAGTGGTATACGAGCTTGCCTTGTAACCGGAAGATCCTGGACTCGAACCCCAATGGGTGCGTACTGCCGATGATTCCCAAACTAGAGTGAAACAGCTGTCCAGTACTCCCTGTGGCTGGTTTTCAATGGTTCTCTAACTCATATCAATCCGTGATCAACTCGTAAATCTAGATTCTACCTATTTTTTATATCTACATAGATGGAAAGGTGAGCATATTTTTGTTTACTGTTAAAAAAGTGTATTCACATGATACGGACCTTAGAAGTAAAGACACTGACACAACGCACTCCTCTGGATACCTCGAGCAGAAATCACAGCATGTTTGACATGGGATTCGTCCCTGTCAAATGTAAGGTGATGCTACACTACTCCTCTGTACTCCTTCTCCTACTTTAAGGACAGAGTGAAACGGCTTAGAGCTGACTTCACTTCAAAGGAGACTTTATATATATATATATATATATATATATACGCGATACGCACACTACACACTTTAAAATTACTCACTCGTACCTTTAACTTCTGCTCTAATTCATCTTTATAACTCTGTACACAACAAAAGTCCTCTTCTAATTCTTCGATACATCGACACAATCGCGATGTATTCATTTGTGCAGCTATTTTCATTTCGGACAGTTCATTTTCTAATAGTTTAACTTCATTTAAAGCTCCAGTGTTAGAATCCTGAAAAAGAATGCAAGCATTTACAAGAATTGAATTTTACACAACCTAATACAGCGATAATCGTGATAAACTAACCCATAATGAAACAGTATTGTTTGCTAATTAGATGTCAAACACTACTCCTACATATTTAATAACGAAGCCAAACTGCATAGTAACTCTTGACACATAAGAAAGAAAAACACCAGCAATCCTTAACAAAACTGGGAAGAATGAACATCTACAATCCGGAACCTATTTTTTAGTGACCAAATTATCGAAAACTATCACCAACAAAACGATGAGGCGGGAAAAGTAGTTAGACAATGAGAGGAAACGATTGGCAAGCCTATATGGTTTGAAATTATGCCAAAATCGCGTATTACACATTGGATAGACTGTGTGACAATACTACATAGAGAGACCTATCCCATCAGAGCGATTTTGGATTTCACAAACACACCAATGCATATCTCGTCAAGATTCCTGGTCGCTATACTGAAACCAAGACAACTCAACTCATTTGGATTAGTTAAACCCATTAAAGGTAATAAAACCGATAAAATACTACACAGTCTGAATACAAAAGCACCCATAAAACGGCTACAGTTCCACTGAAAAGAAGACTAAATAAAGGTGATGATCTAAAAGGCAGAACAAACTTATTGGTAGGAGATACTGCAATACAAGGATCCATAAGAAACAACAACAAAGAGAGAGAAGTGATACGATGACAACTATAAGAAGACTGCCAACGAACCGGACTTCAATGTGATAACTCTGTTCACAAATACTGACATTGCTCTAAATAGTTCCCAAAGGTAGACAGCTTTCTACTCTATGTGATCATCTACGTTCCAGGAATACTCATTATATTCCACTTAATAACCTTTCCCCAAACTTTATATGCTTTTACAAAGTGTGACAACTTGAATTAGTACAATTTTATGCAAAGTTCTACGCTTATAATTCTCTGAATTGACTACTGTAACACTTCACAGACTCAGCATACAACATGAGAAGATGAGTGATGAGACGCAGCTCAGATACACCTTTGTGGAATGCCCTACATCGGTTTACCTAACTGTCACGTTGAAGTTACAGCATACACTGAAGCAGCAAATCCTAAACTGTAAAAACGCTCTCCTGCTTCTCAGTTCAAGTGAATCGAAATAAATGCCCCATCAGTTTGAAAGAAAACTGTCACCAACTATCTACACTTTTGTTCTGAATGGAGAAAGTCTCTCTTTAGATCTCATTCAAATGTTCAAAAATAAGCACAACAAATAAACTAACCATACAAATTTCGTCCACTTTATTTTCACGAGCACGTAATCGTTTTAACAGGTCAGCCTCCAAATTTTCGGCAGCTCTAAGCTTCTCAGCCAGACGGTTTTTCTTGCTTAATTTCTCTGACTGGCGATCATCAATATTCCGGAATTCTCCTGGACTTTTACGTTTCAAACAAGCAATAAGTTCATTGAGACTTTCTATTTCATCAATATACGCACTCTCCATTTTTTCTAACAAGTCCAATTTGGATAATAACTTGTGATTCTCTTCTTTCAAGTCCTGTGTAATGGTGAAAACGGATTTAATTCACATATATGTTGCGCAAATAAGGGAATTGTATAATAACAAGAAAACAACAAATACCATTCCAACAATCCCTTCAAAAAGGTTCATTTCAACTGTCTTTTGTGATGCGAAAAACTATACACGAGTGGACAAGCATGAAATAAGTAGAAGTACATTGATAAGTCATACACTGCAACCGGCTAAACTGCAATCATAACTCCAGCCGGCCAGAATAAACATATATATCTTCGGTTACAGGCGTAGTAAACACTCCTGGTGGCATCAAAAAGGTGATAACGGTTTAGAAATTCTTACCTCATAAGCTATAACTCAGCACGATGACTTTAGGTAAGAAAGAGTGTCCTACTACACTGACAATATATGATTCACAACGCGACAACCACGTGATTCTCTTGAGATATCCGGAAATCTCTACGTATCGTACTACCGGTTTCAAGTAACCTATCTAAACTTCATGCCAGCTCGTTAAGACCGTTATACTCAGGCGGTTTTGAGATGTTATCAATGATTCAATACTTGCACACTTTAAGCTTTCTTTCTTAAACTATTTTGAACCAACTAATCTAAATTAGTCCACAACCACATGAAGGCTCGAGGATTACATCATATGGAATTTGTGAGTAAACTAGAAACTCTCCAGTTACAGCAAAAGATTTCCACCTCGTCTGTCGATTATTTGCACTTGTGCTACTGTCGTTTAAGAGAAAAGTTGTAAAATATAAGTGAACGCTAATCTTCTGAAGACTTGATAACTGGTGGATATACAAAACATAGTCGCCACTGGAATGACAATATTAACGGATAGCGATCAACTGGTAATGTAAAGATTGTCTGTTTGATAAAACAGTCTGTCTATATTCATGGTACAAAACAGTCTCAATGTTGACGGTGTACTGTCAGGGTCGAAAGCAGTACTGAGTGGAGTACCTTAGGGAATTGTACTTGGCCCCCTGCTATTCTTATTATACGCAGATGAACTGCCGAAAATTCTTACCTCATCTTCCTTATTATTTTCGGACGATATTAAGATATGTAAAGCCGTAAACAGTAACGATGAAAGGTTGGTACTACAAAACAATCTAGATAAGTTAGCTGAATGGGCTAACCTTTGGAGTCTGGAAATCAATTCCAAGAAAAGCGCGATAATGCAACTAGGTCAGAGGTCTTACGCGTCGTACTCCTTGTGGGAAAGAACTGCCAGATGTTAAGGAACAAAACGACTCAGGAATTATTGTAAGCCACGACATAAAGACAACGGCAAACTGTAATGGAGCCGCTGCTAAGGCTTTTCGAATGCTATGAGCACTCAGAAGGGCTTTAAAACCACTGGACGAGTGTATGTCCTAAGTACTTTATGCAACACATGTCAGACCTCATCTAGAATACTGCATACGAGAGCCCTCCATCCGTATAATCTGAATCTGACTTCACTTGAATACACAAACTAACGAGAGGAGGAGTCATAGAACACCAGGTCAATAGCATCAGTGTATAAACAACGTATCTGAATACTTATCCCCCAGATTTCCACCAAACTAGCCACACTGGATAAACAATATAATGCATTTACTGTATAAGTGCTCAATTACAATTCCGGTTTATCCCTGCGCATCTTCTGAAACTTTTTGAGAAAGTCAGTATCCCCGGTAACGTCATTATTCATCAGTTTAACTGAAATTCCATCAGAATAGAGTCAAATCAAGCTAACGCTAATAAGTTAATTGGCATCCGAGTGGCCTATCCACTTAAAATCGCATACACCATTCAGGGGTAGACAACTAAATTCGTCGTTTGACTTGTTTACATTCTCTCTCGCCTTACTCTCCTGACAACTTTAACTGCACCTATTATTATTATTATCATTATTACCGATATATATATGTATATAAATATATATATATTATTCATATTATTCTTCAAATTTAATCAGCTGACTGTTGTCACATTTTCTTATTCTTTTTCTGTCTGTTAGCCTGAATAACTTCACTAATTATATCTATTATTATTATCTCTTTTTTCTTGACGACGATACCGGAGGACTAACTGGTGAAAGGATCAACTCCATTCACAGTAGTAACAGTCTTAACACACCTCATACTACAAACCACATTTAATTAATCCCAGCACTACTCCTTTTGGAGTCAACCAAAGCTACGACAGTCGAGTGGCGGGACGAGTTACGCAGAAGTTTACCGAAGATCAGGAACCTATACCTCACAATCAAGAGGCGAGCACAAAGAAATCAAATTAGTTTATACTAGCTCGTAAAAACGATATTGGATATTGGAAAGAAGTGTGACGAAATTCATGCATCTAAAATCACAATCACTTACCGACATCCTGAAGACAATAATTGTATAACAAACTCGTCAAGTATCTGTAAAAGATGAAATAATTATATTAAATCAATCTAGTTTGATACGGGATACTCGATACTACACACTGGTCAAAATAAATTAATAACAGATTGTCATTTATTTTTCTTTGGACCTGAGATATCTGGGTTAAAACGTCGGCAGTTTTCCGAACGAAATTAGGCAAAGTTGGAAAAAGTGAGCTGTTTTCGGAATCAACATGGGTAGTGTTCGTTGAAAAATGAGTAAACTGGGACAATAAAATTTTTTGGGACATGGCAAACGGGGAAAAAGTGGCCAATGTGGGTAAAGTGGGTTAATGTAGGATTTTAACCCCTTTTGCTCACGTCTTTGCCGATCAAAATGACCCATTTAGCCCACGTTTTGTCCGCATTACCCAGGTGCATTCTCTCACTGGGAGGTATTACGCCTTTAGCTTTCAGAACTATAGTGCCATATATGGCACTCTTCTGATTCATTCACCAAGTAAAAAACAAATTTTAGTTATGCGGACTTCTGAAAGCCCACAAACTCGCAGCCTTTCTCTCACTAGCATGCCATCATCATATATTTATGTTGTCTCCACCACTGAGGATAGCGGCACAAACGTCTTACGGGGAAGCCGAGCACTTGAAGGTCACTTATGCACGCTGTGATTGGTACATATTATTAAAACAATTAGTCCCTTTGATAAATTTGAATAAGGCATTTAGAAGACAAATTTCGCGAGATGATATCACTTCGTAGTTTCTTTACAACCGCTTTACAACTAACATGGTTAACAATAGTAAAATAAAGTTCATGACAATTACTCAGTTAAATAAAAACAAAAGTACATACTAATGACCAATCATATTTA
Source organism: Trichobilharzia szidati (assembly GCA_944472155.2). Lineage (NCBI taxonomy): Eukaryota > Metazoa > Platyhelminthes > Trematoda > Strigeidida > Schistosomatidae > Trichobilharzia > Trichobilharzia szidati. Next base: position 95,070,957 of record OX235274.1, on the reverse strand, counting down.
GATAGGTCAAGTAGTCAAGTAGACTATACTTCAAACTGTATCTACAAGTTCACCTGCAGCTACGATGACACCTATATAGGTAGAAGCAACAGAATGTTCCAATGTCGTCGGAAAGAACATGTTCCTAAATCCAATATCCAATATCCTGATTACGAGCTAGTATAAACCAGTGATTTCTTTGAGCTCGCTTCTTGATTTTAAGGTAGAGGTTCCAGATCTTCGGTGAACTTATGCGTAGTAAATCCCGCCACTCGACTGCTTTAGCTCTGGTAGACTCCAGGAGGAGTGATGCGAGGATTGGTCAAGATTGTGGTTTGTAGTGTGCAGTATGTTAGGACTCAGCTGCTGCCGTGAATGGAGTTTGACCTAACACCCGTTGGTTATTCGGTATAGTCATAAAAGTAGAGTAATAATAATAATGATAATAATAATAGGTTGTAGTGTAGATAATATAGGTTGAGATAAGTGAAATAATAAAGAAAGAAAGAAAATATAGAGTAGTCGGTACAGTGGGAGAAGACAGGACGGGTCGTGGGGATTTAGCTTGTATGCTTATCCATTGACAATGTGGTTTCAAATTTTAAGAGGGTAAGCCATTGAGACACAAACCATGCATTTCTGCATGATTGTCCAGCTTCCGCTTAAAAGTCTCCACAGATGGAGCTGTAGTTACGGCCGCCGGTAAAGCGTTCCAGAGACGGCAAACTCGAAGCGAGAAGAAATGTGAACGCACTCGAGTCCTTGGTCTCTGGTGTGCTATCCTTAGCGGGTTACCTCGTGGAAGCCTATAATCACTTAATGACAGGATGCTCTTATCAGGATGGGCCTGGTCATTTAGGATCTTATAGACGGTTATGAGGTCTCCCCTGTGACTACGGTAACTAAGTGTGAAAAGACTTAATTTCTTCAGTCTCTCCTCATATGATTTGTTGCGGAGGCCGATCACCCATTTTGTCGCTCGTCTCTGGACACTTTCTAGCATGTTAGCATCCCTTTTGAGTAGCGGAGGAGCAATGATATTATGCACCTCAAGGAGTGGCCTCACGTATGTCGTATACAACGTTAGGAATAGTTCAGGAGTAAGAGCTCCCAGTTGCCTATGCATCAAGTGTAAAGTGCCGTAAGCTTTGGCGACGTCCCTCGTGTAATTTACACTGGTGTCTAGCTTTTCTGTTAAAATAAGGCCTAGATCGCGTTTTGATGGCACACAACTCAAGTTCTGGCCACCAAGGGTGTAATTTGCACTCTGTGACCTGCCGGAATGAAGTTGCACTACTTTGCACTTCTTTAAGTTGAAAGGCATTCCGTTAGCCAGAGCCCAGTCCCCCAGCGTTTGCAGGTCAGCCTGCAATCTGTCGGAGTCCTCCGATGAGTTTATTGCTCTCCAAATCTTTACGTCGTCAGCGTAAAGAAGCGCAGAGCAATTCAGTTGACAGGGCAGGTCATTGATAAAAATCAAAAACATCAACGGCCCTAAGATAGAACCCTGAGGAACCCCTGATGCCGAGGTGTGCCAGGATGATCGGATGCGGTTGACTTTGGTGCAGAATTCTCTCTCGCCTAAATAATCTTCCAGCCATGCGAGAAGTGCTGCAGAAACACCCGCTTTGCTTATTTTGTGAAGGAGCAGACCATGGTGAACTGTGTCGAATGCTTTCGCAAAGTCGAGAAAGATCACATGGACTGGTACCTTTACATCCCAGGATAGTGTCCAATCGTTCCAAGCTAGTAGAAGATTCGTCACACAGGATCTTCCCTTCCTGAAACCATGCTGTGCTTCATGGAGTAGGTTAGTCCCGTCGAAGTATTTTCTCATGTGGTCGTCAATGAGACTTTCCAATATCTTCGATATCACTGGGAGTAGCGCAACTGGTCTGTAACTGGTCGCGTTCTGCCGGTCACCACCCTTGAAGATAGGGGATAGGATGGCTCGTTTCCATTCACATGGAAGTTTCCCTACATCAAAGGAGTGTTGAAACAGATCGCTTAGGGGTTGGCAGAGACTTTCTGAACACTGCTTCAGGACGGATGGTCTTATGTCGTCGCAACCTGCAGACTTTCCCGAAGCCAACTTTCCCAATTTTATGAGTCCCATAGCCGGGGTATTAGGTGGTTGGAGGCAATCGGCAGGAAGCCTTGGACCTAGGTTTCGTGCTAGTTGGCACTCGTCAGCAAGGCGTATCTGCAACCTTGAAGGAACTCATGTCCCTTCTGAGATTCGAACCCGCGTCACCCAGTGCTGCAGTCAGAGACGTTACCACTGAGCTATTCGGGCTCGCGATTGACCTCCTGTAGGACTGTAGTAGATATTTTGATTTGACACTATGAACTAGTGTTATGCGTCTAGTCCTCTCTTTGGTGAAGACTGAATTCTATCAGTCAGGTTGTAATGTGGCCACCATTCTAGGTAGCTCGCCATCACGGTGTACATAGTTTGTGATGATATTAGGTGGTTGGAGGCAATCGGCAGGAAGCCTTGGACCTAGGTTTCGTGCTAGTTGGCACGAGCCCGAATAGCTCAGTGGTAACGTCTCTGACTGCAGCACTGGGTGACGCGGGTTCGAATCTCAGAAGGGACATGAGTTCCTTCAAGGTTGCAGATACGCCTTGCTGACGAGTGCCAACTAGCACGAAACCTAGGTCCAAGGCTTCCTGCCGATTGCCTCCAACCACCTAATATCATCACAAACTATGTACACCGTGATGGCGAGCTACCTAGAATGGTGGCCACATTACAACCTGACTGATAGAATTCAGTCTTCACCAAAGAGAGGACTAGACGCATAACACTAGTTCATAGTGTCAAATCAAAATACCATAGCCGCGGTAATTTGAAATGTACCCAGCAGGTTTTCGCACGTTGGTCTTGCATTGTAATCTTGATGTTTTGTGAGGGTAAAATCCTCGTTACTGTTCAGTTGCCTGTGAAAGGCTAGACTGAATGTCTCTGCCATTTCAAGACTAGTAAGAGATTTCCCATCAGAACCCACTATATTGCAAGCTCCCTGGTTGGTCGGTTTTCTTTCAGACATAAACCTGTATAGGCTTTTGGCTACTAAATCAAATAGAAAATCCAAATGCCAGTAATCTGAATAGAAATCCAGCATCATCCATTACAAAACACTTATTAATGTCAGGTCACAGAATCAATATTAATGACTGTTTCACAATTACTTCACAGAACTCTAATTCGAGGTTATTGAAGGTGATGGAAGCACTTTGGATTAATCACATACAGCCTAAACTGTGTGTACAAAATTCAATAGACTTCAATCTTCGCCTACCCTGGACTACTTGACCTATCTAAATATGATTGGTAGATATTACTTTGCAAAAACTTTGCTGCTTATACGTATTACATGTTACTGAGGCAAGTTTTGAAATAGCATTAATAAAATCAGGTATACATTATATTTTTCGGCTTAAGGGAGCAAATTAATCAATATGCATAAATTCCACAGATATGACAAGCATTGGACCCACGGCAACAGTAAAGAATAGACATCAACTTCGGACGACCTTGAGCATAGTCAATACGATTTTTCTTTTTCTAGGTGACAAGTGTATCAATGATCTGTATCAGATTTCAGATTTATTGTTTGAGGATAGAATGCATGATAAATTTCTGTGATTGTCTAAACCCTTCTTGAGTAAATTAGTTGAGGTCATGGACACCAATTCTTCTGGGAGTCGGTTCCAGGAGTTTATGACAAGGTGTAGGAAGCAGTACGCAACAGCAATATGATTTCTTCTTGGCTTTTGAACTCTTCTGCTATGTCCTCTAGGCTGTTCCGACCTGGTGGGAAGGAAAAGGATTAGTAATATAATCCCAGAAAGAGAAAGTATGTGAACATGGAAAGAACATTGATATTTTATGTACATATAAACGTTTATAAATGTACATCATTGTATAGTAAACATTACCTATAATCTAGTTGTTTTTTCATGTGTTTTTGCGAAGTCTTCGAGTTTATTTAGTGTCATAATATTTAGTAATGAGTCTAGACGTTATAGTGTTCTAATAGCTCATGCGTTTTAGAAATAAGTGGTGCGGTGTGAATGGCATAGTCATTGGGATGAAACAGTTTACATAGCAAGCGTTTGAAGGTTATAATAGAGTGACAGGTCTTTATTTCCAGGGGTAAATTGTTCCGGATCTTAGAGTACATGACTATGAAGAAGTTTGCACGGAGTGCTGTCTTACAGTTTTTCCTAGATACTGTGCACGTTTGGTTACGAGGGTTGTAAGAGCCTTCCGGTGAAAACTGTATCTCCTTACTGTCTGAGAATGATATTCTATGCAAGACTTTAAAGAAGAGTGTTAGGTTAATGCTGAGTCGTCTCATCCAGAGTGGGTCGATACCTAGAGTTATACACCTTGATGTGTAGTCCTTTTCGCAGTCAAATCCTAGTAGTTTAGACGTGAAGTATCGTTGGACACTTTCTATTTTAAGTTTGTCACTTAGGCGAGTGCTGCTGAGGATAAATGGGCAATATTCAAGTAGTGGTCTGACACATGTTTTATATGATTTAAGTTTCGCTTCGTAGTTGTGGAAATTCCTGAGTATGCATCCTAAGAGCATCCTCGATTTACGCGTCTGTGTCGCCACTTGCTCAGAAAATGTCAGGTCACTAGAGTACCTGAGTCCTAGGTCAACAACACTTTGGAGTTTAGGCAAGTTAATAGATTCAAGTACCAGTTTGATATTTATTGAGGGTGCACCGAAACAGATCCAACCACATTTGTTAAGCTTGAATTTTAGGTTCCATGTGGAGGACCATGCAGTTACTCGATCTAGTTCTTCCTGAGCAGCTTTCTGAAAGTATCCTAAGTCATCACAGTGGAATGTGTAAGCCACTTTAAGGTCATCTGCAAAGATGAGTGGTTTGCCAAGTGAGAAACAGCTGCATATGTCGTTGACATGTAGAGTGAATAGAAGGGGGCCTAAGACGCTACCTTGAACTACTCCAGAAGTGACTGGACTAGGCTTAGAATTTACAGACCCCAGTTTAACTACTTGGGACCTATTGTTAAGGAATGATTCAATCCATCCTAATAATGGGTTACGTATTCCTAAGGAGTTCAGCTTATTTATTAGAAGCAAGTGGTCAACGCGGTCAAAGGCTTTGGATATGTCAAAGTAGATGACTAGTACTAGTTGTTGTTTGTCTCGGCTGCTAGTTATATAGTTAAAGAAGTCAAGGTGACATGTCATGCATGATCTGGATTTTAGGAATCCATGTTGGCTGGGACTTAGAATATTGCAGCTGAGCATATGTTTGAGAATATCATCTTTAACTATTCTTTCAATGATTCTGGATACTATGGGTGTAATATTGATTGGCCTATAGTTGTTGACTTCAGTTTTCGATCCGGATTTGTGTTTAGGTTCTATAAATGTGGTTTTCCATTTATCTGGATAGGTTTGGCTTTCTAGGGACATTGTAAAGATCTTAAGTAATAAAACGGAAATGTCGGAACCACCGTGTTTATAAAGATACGATGGTATACCGTCAAAACCAGCACTACTAGAGCTTTTGAGAGTATTAATGGCTTGGTTAATATTAGAATAAGTGAAATGAACTGTACTGATTTGTTTCAGCGTTGAAGAAGAAGGGAGTTCTATTGTAGATTGTAAACCGAGAAGTGGACTTGTGGGCTTAAGGAAGTTAGCTGCAAACGTCTCGTTGAACAGTTCACACATGTCTGCATGGTTGCTGTATAGTTTACCCTTGTTTATAAGGAGAGAAATTTTATGACTTTGGCGATTCACTCGTTTCTTTAGGATTTCTGTGAGAGCTCCTACTCTGGTGGTGCTGGCTAGTGCGGTGCATTCTTCATTTCTCATACGCAAGTTATGAGCTTGTGAGGTGGAACTAAGAGTATTAAGTGTTGACCCTAGTGTACTAAAGTCGTGTCGTCTGAAGTAACTTGTTGACAGTCTTTTCAGTTTCCTACAATCCTTTGGCTTTATGAATGTCTTTCTATGTGGGGAAAACTTTAGCGTTTGAAGTAGGATGACAGCATCTAAGCATGTGTTGGAGTTATAGTAGAAGATGTCTAGAGCTTTCGAGAGGGTATCTGCATAGAAGTACTCTCTCCATTCTGAGTATCTTAGCACTGATTTCACTAGAGTCCAGTCTGCCTTACTGTAGTTCCTGTAAGTTATTTGTTGTGAAGTAAGGGTATGGGCTGCATTGCTACTTGACGGAAGTGGCAGTGCACACACCACTGTTTTGTGGTCACTCCCTGAAAACCCAGAACCTACTAGGGTAGAAAGGGGACTTATATTGTGGCAGAAGATTAGGTCTAGCACATTATTACCTCTTGTAGGGGTTGTGACAGTCTGCTTCCAACCAAGTATATGCAGTGTGCCTAAGAACTTATCAAGTTTAGTTGGACCTGTGGGTATTTCCCAGTTGATTTCTGGTAAGTTAAAGTCTCCACATAGGATCTTATGATCGTAGTGTAGGGTGGATAATTGTTCCAGAGTAATTACTAAAGGTACCAGGTGCTCTGTAGGTGCATCCAATTAATGCTACTGCGTTATCTAAGTGTAAGTTTACCCATAAAGTCTCAGGCATGTTAAGTGTACTACTTTCTAGCCGTGATACAGTAAGTGCATTCAGAAAGTACATAAGACAACCCCCTCCCTTACCACCTTCCCTGTCACACCGAAAGTGTGTGTAGTTATCTAAGCTTATCTCTTCATCCAGTATGTTCGAGTCACACCAGGATTCAGTGATGACAATTATAGGGGGTTTGTATATTACTGTGAGTGCTCTGAGCATTGGCAGTTTATCTAGAATAGATCCAGCATTTATGAGAATCAGGTAAAGATGAGATTTGAAGTAGCATTTGAAGTATTTAAGTTCATTAATCAGCCCCGAATGTGGTTCAGCACCCAGTAGTACTGTTTGACATGACGACCCTGTGTTAAGAGGAGTTTCAGCATCATGCTCATCCATGTCTATCGAGTTGGTGTGTGCTGTTTTCGATGAAGATTTAAGCGTTGGAGTACTGGATGTGCTATAGGCTAAGGCATTTTTGTTTTTAGTTAAGCTGGAAACGTGGGTAGAGATCTTTATTTGACCTAAACTTGTGCATGTATCAAGTGTGCTTAATGGATGCGGGTGAACTAGACTGTTCCTATATTCATGCAAAGGGGGAGCCAGCAGTAGTGGTTTAGGAGTGTTAACATCCCTACCAGCTGTTTTTTCAACGCTGACAGGGACGCAGGGGATAAAAAATGATTAGGACCTTGTGGAGACCATGGTTTATTATTCCACCTATTGTTAGGTACTAGTTGTGTCCTTTTATGGGTTTCGTGTGTACTGCTTTGTTGGTTAGTTCCCAGCAGACTTGTACCGTATATCCGATCAAAATTTATTTGTGTGCCAAACTGTGAATGCCCTGAGTTGTTGGTGGTCGAGTTCTGACTATTGCCACTTGTGCTATTGAGGGAGGCATTGTTGTGGCGTTGGTTATCAGTGTGGGCCATGGTGCTATTTCGCACGTTGTGGGTGCCAATACTATTGACCGTGGGGAATGTGGGCTTATTTATTCTGCCATTTTTGTTGTTGGCATGATTTGGGGTCATATTCTTCTCTATTTTACCAATGGACTTATGGCTAGGAGAGGACAGGGTCAGATTTCGGGGTATTTCGACTTTTTTTCTTGGATTATTTAGTGACATGTCTATGTCTACGGCGATAGGTGATATAGTTTTATTGGCTATTTCATTACAATTTAGCGGCCTTCCGGTTACTGTCACTCTCCGAGAAGATAATTCTGTGTGGTTAGAGAGGAGTGGTGCGGTGGATTCTACGGTATCTCTGAAAGGGTTGGGTATAATTGCTGCTTGCAATATCCTATTGTTTATTCCACAATTAGACTCAGTGAGATGATTATATACGCGCCTTTCTATGACGGTCTTGTTCACCGCAACCTTTATTAGTTTGTAGTTGCTGCCTTGCGATAGGGTGTGTTGGGAGTGGATGAATTTTCTGGCCTCTGCCGGTGTTTCGAACCGAAAACGAATAGGACAACACCTTTCATGTTGACTCTTCTTCAGCCTGTAGCACTTAGTCTTGGAGTTGGGCATTTTCGCCCCACTAAGTTAGATGCGCTGTACCTTTTTTAGTGCCTCATTGTCCGGAACGTTGTAGACAACAGCATTTAGTTTAGCATCGAGTCGTTTTGTTACTTCTGTAGTAACAAAGTTAATGAGGTTATCCACCTTAGATACCGATTCCGTGTCAAGTTTGTTAAGGTCTACAGTTCTCATGAGAATATTTAAAGGTGTCAGTTCACAGACATGCGATCTGATGTCGCTGATCTGATCTGATGATTTGGACATTTTGGCATTGGTTTCAGAAATTCCTGGATTTACTGACTTATTGTTTTTTTATTTCCCTTAACTCGGCCTTAAGTTCTCCTATAGACAACTTTAGAAGTTCTATTTATGAAGATAGTTCTGAAACAGAGCTTGAAGGCTGGAGCTTTCGATAAGTACGTAAGGTGTAGGGAGGGTTTCTGTATGAGCAGGGGGTACTGAATTTTTGGGAGTAGTGCTAATACTAGTTATCAGTACAGTTTTATCCTCAGATTCAGCTCGACGCTTACGACATGCAAGTGAGTTATGTGGCTCACTATAACCATTTGTAGGGAGTGTGTAGCTTGATGTAGCAATCAGCGACTTAAAATTAGTCATCGGTTTTACAGGGGATTGAGAACGTTGCTTTTTACTTTGGTTAACCATAACTATTTGATATGAGAGTTAATAGTTATAGGTATGGAGGTAATAGAGTACTTGTGCAAGGATTACAACAAGATAAATTTTATGTAACGAATCACGCAAAAATGTAACGCAAACGTTGGACCTACCATACTTTTCTTGGTGATTCCTTCCAGTGTCTTGATTAAAGTGCTGGTGAGACTAATAGGCCTGTAATTTGATGGGCTTTATCCTGATCCTCCTTTATGGATGCGGGCTACTATGGCGTTTTTCCAATCACGCGGTAACACTCCATTTCGGAGACATAGCTTGAAGATCGTGGTAAATGGGTCGGCCATGTGATCTGATAGCTCCTTGAGAAGCCTTGGATGAAGATTATCAGCACCCATTGATTTCCCCGCATCTATTTTCATTAGGCAGTTGAGCACGATGCCTTGGTCGATGTCAACGGAATCTATCCAGTATTTCTCTGATGCAGCCAGGGCTGATCCTATGGGGAGTAGCGACTCTTTTGTAAAGACCTGGGAGAATTATTCTGCCATTGCTTCTGCTGTTTCGTGATCTTCCATTGTGTCACTGTCCATAGCCAGATTTCGGACACCATTGGACATTTTACTCCTGAAGTTCATGCACGAGAAGATTTTTTAGGTTGTACCTCTGCATTTTGAACCAGATGGGTTTCGAACTTCATCCTTGATTGGCGGATTTCTGCAATAGCTTTGTTCCTAGAGGTGTTGTGTAGTTCCCTGGCCTCAGGAGTCCCAAGTGTGGCCAACAGGTTTCAACATTTGTGTTTGCGTCCGGGTAACTTACGAATCTCCACTTGGGACTCTGGGTTGATGTACCAGTCCAGTGAGTTGGCTGCTGAGAGAATCGGATCTATATCGGCTTTCCAGACGTTAGGTCGTGCTGGGGTTTTGGCCCTTGCCGCTGTTGCTGTGAGCTTGAAAGTGAGCACAGCGCGATCACTTCTTCCTGAAGGAAGAAGCTTTTGTATGAGATCCACATCCTCACCATGGGAGAACACTGGCTCCAAAGTTGAAGAGGATTGTTGGGAGTCATAGCGCATGGGCTCCATGACATGTTGGACTAGGACTAGCAAAATAATATGTTCCAGCAGTTAATGATCAAAGGCATTGTGTAAAGATGGCGTTGTAAGGCCTGTCCAGTCAACTGTTGGGGCGTTGAAGTCGCTGACTACGAGACTTCGACAATTTGATATCCAGGAGGCTAGCTTCTCGATTAGGAAGTCATCTGCGCTGCAGTCGGAGCTACGGTCATATCGTTACAATCGTCATTAACGATGGGCACTTGGTTTCGGTAGACTGTGAGCATCCAATTTACCTGCAGCTTTCACCTTGCATCTCCTCAGTTAAACAAGAAGCCATTTCAAAAGACCGTATCCGTGCGTGTCTTAGTATAAAACATCAATGATACCACATTTGGCACTTATTTTATGCGATGAAAATGGTGTCAGAGACGAACTAACTAACCTTCTTTGCACTGGTGATCGAACCATTTTCTCCATCCTCATCCCATCAAGCTTTACTGTTAATATTCTTATATTTATTATCCTCTCAATACTCTGTCTATTTTCTCATAGGTGTAAACATCATTTAAGCTATGTAATAACTTATTTTTTGCCTTTCCCCTCGCTATGCTATATCAGCAGAAAATTAGATTCAATAATCTTTAACATGCTAAAATTTCCAGACTGAATCGACCATACTGTTTGAAACAAACTCACTGTTTTTATTATATTTATTATTCTCATTTTGCACTTCGAATATTTTTGACTTTATACCGTAAATGTGGATTAAATACTGTGGTTAATTTATATTATGAGGAAATCAGATGCAATATTGTGACATGCTGAGAGTTATATTCTGCATTATAAGTTCTGTTTGTAGAATTTAAGTAGATTATTATTAGACTTTGGTGATTCCACTTTATCCTGCTTGACCTGTTCTTCTTGCTTTAATCATGATATTAGCGTGTTTCATAGAATTCATCACACACCGTATCAGGCCTAGATGTATACGACATGTAGGCATAATGCTTATGAGCTAGGTATGCGAATCAAAGTAGAAGCTTGTACTGTACATTCATCATTTATAAGACTAACTAGTATGTAAGAACTACGATTTGACCGGTTAGATAGCGTTTAATATATTTAGACGCAATCAACGTACGCTGCTTACTTCTGTGACGCATTACCAACAGCTAAGTAGTTGCCTTGAAACAGTTTCCACTGAAGGCGGTTTCCTGCAACTACTACCCTAGTGAGTAACTTCATGATATCTTTGAATTACAAAGTAAAAGTGGACATCCTGAGAACCTTCTCTGTAAAAAGATAATCTCTTAGTTGAAGAAGTAAATATATTCTAATCTCCACAAAAGCGTTTAGAAGTACTTGTCCTATCACTTCAAATGACTCACTAATTGCAGTCACTTAAAAAGTAAAAATAAATTTACCGAAGACGGTGTGCTTATGATTTCCAAATGTTGTAATCCACCATGAGGAGAAAGCTATATACATGGGGTTATAACAGTTAAACGAGCGATATTAAAGTTGTTTTAAATATCATGGACATCCTGTAATTATAGTCACCGAGGAACTGAAGATATCCGAAAAGTAGGAATTTGGTTACATGAACTGAAACAAGAAATTTGTATTCAGCCAAATTTTTCACTCCGAAAAATAATCAGCTTCTCGTCTTGTAACTTTGAGATCACCACCGATTGCAGATCACCACTTCCGCTGATTAAATATTCGACAACTTCCATATACCTAAGATATGAAGCATAACATGAAGTTATGAAAGATAATTTTATATATTAGTATACAATATGAATACACTGATTTTATTAATGCTTTGTAAAACCCTCATGCAAATAAAAGTACTTGTAGTCTACAACCAGTTTTCATATTGGCACTGTATGCATAGAGAGGAGTGACTTTATTGCATATCCCCGCTACGATGTCCGTTGCTATGCTGCAATGGATTTCAAGTGGTCTCGATTTCGGGAGAAGATTCAACTGATGTAATGTTGCAATTTCACGGACATATCTTAGGCAGGCTCATAGGTGAAAGAAAGTTATTATCCTGGAATGAGGATAAGTTGTTCAGAAGGTAAGGAGGACTTTATTTTTCAGTTTATTCGTATATATGCTATTGCGCATCGAGTTTCACTGTGACTCCAGATGTAGCGAGAGATTATGAATACCTTGCTCTTCTCTTCTGCATGAGAAAGTTACTTCACAAGATTCGCTTTATTAAGCTAGGTAAAGACAAATGTGTTTTCCCACTTCTGTGCTGTGAGTTAACTTGTGAACTGTGCAGGCCCCCAAATGCATTACTTTAAAGCAATGCATTTGGTGTGGATGCTTCATAGTGAAATCAGGAGTGTGCATGTTGTGCTGAATCTTCTGCGCTTTCTGTATAGATTCGATGTCCATCAAATGGCCATTCTGAATGTTGCATGCGATCAAGCTAAAATTATAACTGGTAATTCCAAGAACTGATGTCATTTTCACTGGCGACAGTTCACAGCCTTTTGAGTTTACACAAGTACAATGCCCATTTCTCACTTTGCTGAGGAGACATTAACTAGGATTCTGGAAAAGTAGTACGCAAGTGTGTGAATTTGATGAATCTGTAGATTGCATTCCATTAACTTAATACTGAAACCAAACTATGAGGGAACTGATATTTCCAAGAAGGATATAATACAAGGCTCATTTCTAAAACTGTCGTCCTTCTTTCAGTTCACTTTCATCATACATGTATTAATAGAATTGTCTGTCATTGACTTTAGGGACTTATAGTGGAACAGTCTCGTCAACTTAGTGTATGCTGATGATATTGTCCACTTAGACTGTGAGGAGTGACCATTGAAACTGGAAGATATGAAAAGACTACCGGTTTTTGATCGTAGTGTCTGTGCCCTTTCTCCTGTGTTAAGTGGTCCAATATGGTGAGTAACATTGTGGTTAAGCTTAATGTGACTCCGAACGTTGTTAATGACACAGATGCATTCACTCTGTGTAATCTCACATATCTGTACAAGCCTTATGTTTTTTCCATATCAGTGTTTGTTTTCCATCGCATTTAGGCTCATTAGAGTTCCATTTAATTTCTTATTTATATAAGTATAAAACTTGGGCACTATGGTAGAGTGTAACTCCATTATGGATAAGATTTTATTTTGATAAATCGCAGTGTTACACAGTAATATTATCTGATGACGTTTCGAGCACAAATTATTGCTCATAATCATATCAAGTTGTTCTTATTTCTCTACCTTTGTGTGGTACATGGAATGTGATAACCTAAACGGGTGCACTTGTGTGCATCGTTCTATGTTCAAAGTCAGTCTTTCAGAATGATCTATAGTCCAGGTATAATGAAATGCTAAAACGTGGATAAAAATAAGCAAAATGTCAACAAATGATAATCGCATTTTTTCACTTGTTTCTTGTCTAACTGAAAAAAGAGTTATCTTACAATAATTTCTCCTCTTACCCGAGATAACTCTCACACTCTGTCTCCTTATATCTCATGAGTTAGTTTATTTTATCCCATAGCCTAAATAATAATAATTTATATTTTCATTTTTACAGGCACGATCAAGTATGATATAATGACAAATAGTAGATTGTCTACAAGTTAATAATGTTTGAACAGCTAAATATTTGATATATATATATAAATACACTCATCGTCTGACCTACGTCGTATCATTATTGAATTAAACAGTAGTCCTCCAGGTTGCGCAGGAAAATCGACTTCGATTCGTTTTCAACCCGTAGTTGTAGGCATACGATAGCCAACCAATATTGAAGTAAGTACAACGTTTACAAGGGATAGTAAGATTGTCACTTTTTTAAAAGTTCAAATTGTTGAATTATATAGTACAAGCGATCGGAACAGATTCTTATAATTGTTAATTTGTAAATCTTCCACGAAGGTTTCCATCGAAGTTTAGCGACAACCACGTGCTTGAACGCTATTTCAGGAGGAGGAGAAAATCCTGCACAGCTACAAAGTGGTATAAAATGCAATCATGAATAATGCATTATTGGAAGTATATTTACAAGAAAAATACAAGAATTAGCTATACAGTACTTGATATGAAAGTGCACATTTGCAATGTATGATGCTAACCATATTGGTCTTACCGTAGAAAACTATGATGTTTTCTCTGAAAATAGAGTTATTCTCAAACATGAGCGCTGTTGTTATGTTTTGTTTTACCATCAGAGCAACCGGACTTTATGCGAGAGAAGAGTGTGAATGAGAAAAAAGAAAAACAAAAGAGTAAATTTCAGCTTTACTAAAGGCCTAGGAAGTTGAGATAAAATAGAGTGTAATAGTAATTAGGTAGAAGGATTATCGTGAAGTATATAAGTGACATTTTAGAGAGAAGTGGTTAGAAGGAATAGAACCTGTTGAATATGGGGACCTGTAGCATGTCTGGCGAAGTCGAAACACATCTAATGAAATATGTTTTGGTTATTACCAACTAAATATAATATTTTTCAAAGGTGGAATGTAACAAGTCGAACTGCTGCACTTCTGTGGTGAGTTCCATGTTAAAATCAGTCAGTCAGCTTTGTCACTGCAGCTGCCTGGTGTCACAACTCACTCCTGTGTTGATTGGCTTACACAATTATTAATGCAGTTTCTTAAGTACTCTATGCATTTTCCAACTCCTTAAATTGTCCAGCTAAAGTGCACCGAAGAATAAACCATGAACCAAAAGTCAGTAACACGGATAGTGTGAACAGAAGTGAATGAGATGGGTGATTTTTTAGACCTGTAGCACGCTTAACTAAAATACTCATGTAAACAAATGAAGCAAAACGTTGTGTGATATGATATAACCATGAACAATAATTTGTGCTCGAAACGTCATCAGATAATATTACTGTACAACACTGGGTGATTTATCAAAATAATATCTTATATATAATGGAGTTATACTCTACCACAGTGCCCAAGTTCCATACTTATATCAAAAGTACTTATCGTATGCATTATGTATCTCCTAATTGTTTCATTTTTGTCTTCCTCATTGCAGGTTGTCAGTCTTAGTAGACATTCTACTAGATGTCGCCTTACAATGTGTCTGCAAGCAGCCTTTCAATACATCCACCTCCCACAAAATTGTTGGTATGAAGCCTTGAGATAATTCACTTCGGGCGGTAGTCCAATTAGTACGCTTATATTACTGATGCAATGAAATGAAAGACTTAATAATAGTAATAATAACAGCTTTATTCCAAACAGTACTTGTGGTACATGTATGGAATTTTCAGCGTGCATTACAATGTTGCATCTAATTACCTCATAAATTTTACATGATTTTAAGAACAAAAAGCAACAACAATAAAAAGGTAGATGAATAAAAAGAAATAAGAAAGAACGGCGTTGCAATCACATTTTAAACAATGCACCACAGGAATATGAATTACAAAATTAGTGTGTAATAGAAGATGTGAGCAACAATAAAATAGTAACACAGAAAGGAAAACAAAAACTAATGGGAACTATTTGTTAGAGTGCCGCAGTAAGTTGATCGTGTCATACCTAACGGTACTTCTACATGTTGCAGTGTAGTTTGCCTGTAGTACCATTTCCTACATAGTAGATACAATGCTCGTGATGTCAATTCATCATTATCTTTCCACTGCGTTGATAGGTGCATATATGTTAGAAAAAAGCCAACCTCGTCATACTAGTTCTCGAAAATACTTTCAATAAGTGCCCATACTTCTGCTTAGTACGAAATGCTACGGGTGGGGATACAGGCTATGACGTGTTTAATTTTTCCGCGCCTCAGGTTTTCTCGTCTTTCATTGGCTGGAACAGTGGCGGCTAATTTTACATTTAATTTGTCCTTGTTAGGTGATGTCGTTGCAGGTTTGTGTGTTTGGGGTATGCGTTGTTTACAAGCATATTTGATGAAAATAAATGTAAAATTTGAGTATTCTAACGTTTTGTTTTACTTATTTGTGCATGTACAAGGCTTAGCTTTTCATACACTCGGTTTGTTGGCCTATCGGTTGCTGGCGATGTCAAGGAACCCGTGAGTTCTTTGACTTTTCTCGGTTTTAGGTTATACGTGTAGCATTTTACTGGTGGATATTGCTCAGTGTTGCTTTTTCTACGGAATTATATTGAAACAGTCGTGAGACAGATGGATACTAATTGACAAAGCCTTTTTAGTTTATTGCAGGTAGCCAATGCGGGTGAGAGCATTATTTATCCTGTAATATTGTGTGCATAATTCTATTTTTGTTTACTCTTCCACCTTTTGTAGTTAATAATGTGCTGCATAAGTGTCAACGATGGACATGGTCTCGCAACTCGTGCGCATCTGAAAGCGGGAGAAGTAATCGCACAAATGGACCATTTTCTTAATATGTAAACAAACTAATGTTGTATTATAATAAATATGAACTTTTCATATAAATCTTGTTGTCTTTCAATTCATGTGTTCGCTTTGTGAGCACGGCATGCTAGACCGGTGCTCCCTCGGACTTGAACTCGTTACTATACTTAAGTGTAATTCTGTAGGAACACTATCGACCGATATGCGTGGTGAATTATAATTAGTTTAGTGGCCCTTAAGTCTCTGTCTACAGTTACGTGAAAACGTCTCATAGTCATACGCAAGTCTGTAGGGAACAATGAAAACAATAGGTAGAACTAAGGCACTGTATTGCAGTTCCAGTTCGTATACGGTTAGGTGTATTCCAAATCAGTGTATTACTAATATTTAAATTAAAGCGTTATGGCATTCCCTATGATAACGGGTGTTAACGCATACTGTAAAATTAAGTTTACACATAACGAATAAATAAGTAGGTTGAGCTGTAGCAGTCGTAGTAACATTTCGCTTACGTTTAATTATGCAGTCAAATAAATCATCAAGTATCATTGATAAGTCTGACATCTCACCTTCTTCTTCTCACCTAACTATTATTATATTGAGCAGTGAGTCAGAAGGCGTATGAAATTTAGATATTAACGTGTATTTGCAGTGACTGACACAATATATATGTTTTGTTTCCTAACAAGAAAATTTTATAGAGTAATGTAGGGCTCAGCACAGTGAACTAATAGTGTATTCATTATTGTTTACATCTTGTATAAATGAAATGCTTGTATTCAATTTTCGGCGAAGATGCAATATCTCCCTTCAGGGTTTCTTCAATGCACTCTCATAGGGAACAATACTTGATACCGAAGAATCCAGCAAAAAGCATCTGTAACAGAGTCGAATTACTATTTCAATCTGTTTCGCGGTACGTCCAACGTTTGCGTTACATTTTTGCGTGATTCGTTACATAAAATTTATCTTGTTGTAATCCTTGCACAAGTACTCTATTACCTCCATACCTATAACTATTAACTCTCATATCAAATAGTTATGGTTAACCAAAGTAAAAAGCAACGTTCTCAATCCCCTGTAAAACTGATGACTAATTTTAAGTCGCTGATTGCTACACCAAGCTACACACTCCCTACAAATGGTTATAGTGAGCCACATAACTCACTTGCATGTCGTAAGCGTCGAGCTGAATCTGAGGATAAAACTGTACTGATAACTAGTATTAGCACTACTCCCAAAAATTCAGTACCCCCTGCTCATACAGAAACCCTCCCTACACCTTACGTACTTATCGAAAGCTCCAGCCTTCAAGCTGTTTCAGAACTATCTTCATAAATAGAACTTCTAAAGTTGTCTATAGGAGAACTTAAGGCCGAGTTAAGGGAAATAAAAAAACAATAAGTCAGTAAATCCAGGAATTTCTGAAACCAATGCCAAAATGTCCAAATCATCAGATCAGATCAGCGACATCAGATCGCATGTCTGTGAACTGACACCTTTAAATATTCTCATGAGAACTGTAGACCTTAACAAACTTGACACTTGTTACTACAGAAGTAACAAAACGACTCGATGCTAAACTAAATGCTGTTGTCTACAACGTTCCGGACAATGAGGCACTAAAAAAGGTACAGCGCATCTAACTTAGTGGGGCGAAAATGCCCAACTCCAAGACTAAGTGCTACAGGCTGAAGAAGAGTCAACATGAAAGGTGTTGTCCTATTCGTTTTCGGTTCGAAACACCGGCAGAGGCCAGAAAATTCATCCACTCCCAACACACCCTATCGCAAGCCAGCAACTACAAACTAATAAAGGTTGCGGTGAACAAGACCGTCATAGAAAGGCGCGTATATAATCATCTCACTGAGTCTAATTGTGGAATAAACAATAGGATATTGCAAGCAGCAATTATACCCAACCCTTTCAGAGATACCGTAGAATCCACCGCACCACTCCTCTCTAACCACACAGAATTATCTTCTCGGAGAGTGACAGTAACCGGAAGGCCGCTAAATTGTAATGAAATAGCCAATAAAACTATATCACCTATCGCCGTAGACATAGACATGTCACTAAATAATCCAAGAAAAAAAGTCGAAATACCCCGAAATCTGACCCTGTCCTCTCCTAGCCATAAGTCCATTGGTAAAAAAGGAGAATATGACCCCAAATCATGCCAACAACAAAAATGGCAGAATAAATAAGCCCACATTCCCCACGGTCAATAGTATTGGCACCCACAACGTGCGAAATAGCACCATGGCCCACACTGATAACCAACGCCACAACAATGCCTCCCTCAATAGCACAAGTGGCAATAGTCAGAACTCGACCACCAACAACTCAGGGCATTCACAGTTTGGCACACAAATAAATTTTGATCGGATATACGGTACAAGTCTGCTGGGAACTAACCCACAAAGCAGTACACACGAAACCCATAAAAGGACACAACTAGTACCTAACAATAGGTGGAATAATAAACCATGGTCTCCACAAGGTCCTAATCATTTTTTATCCCCTGCGTCCCTGTCAGCGTTGAAAAAACAGCTGGTAGGGATGTTAACACTCCTAAACCACTACTGCTGGCTCCCCCTTTGCATGAATATAGGAACAGTCTAGTTCACCCGCATCCATTAAGCACACTTGATACATGCACAAGTTTAGGTCAAATAAAGATCTCTACCCACGTTTCCAGCTTAACTAAAAACAAAAATGCCTTAGCCTATAGCACATCCAGTACTCCAACGCTTAAATCTTCATCGAAAACAGCACACACCAACTCGATAGACATGGATGAGCATGATGCTGAAACTCCTCTTAACACAGGGTCGTCATGTCAAACAGTACTACTGGGTGCTGAACCACATTCGGGGCTGATTAATGAACTTAAATACTTCAAATGCTACTTCAAATCTCATCTTTACCTGATTCTCATAAATGCTGGATCTATTCTAGATAAACTGCCAATGCTCAGAGCACTCACAGTAATATACAAACCCCCTATAATTGTCATCACTGAATCCTGGTGTGACTCGAACATACTGGATGAAGAGATAAGCTTAGATAACTACACACACTTTCGGTGTGACAGGGAAGGTGGTAAGGGAGGGGGTTGTCTTATGTACTTTCTGAATGCACTTACTGTATCACGGCTAGAAAGTAGTACACTTAACATGCCTGAGACTTTATGGGTAAACTTACACTTAGATAACGCAGTAGCATTAATTGGATGCACCTACAGAGCACCTGGTACCTTTAGTAATTACTCTGGAACAATTATCCACCCTACACTACGATCATAAGATCCTATGTGGAGACTTTAACTTACCAGAAATCAACTGGGAAATACCCACAGGTCCAACTAAACTTGATAAGTTCTTAGGCACACTGCATATACTTGGTTGGAAGCAGACTGTCACAACCCCTACAAGAGGTAATAATGTGCTAGACCTAATCTTCTGCCACAATATAAGTCCCCTTTCTACCCTAGTAGGTTCTGGGTTTTCAGGGAGTGACCACAAAACAGTGGTGTGTGCACTGCCACTTCCGTCAAGTAGCAATGCAGCCCATACCCTTACTTCACAACAAATAACTTACAGGAACTACAGTAAGGCAGACTGGACTCTAGTGAAATCAGTGCTAAGATACTCAGAATGGAGAGAGTACTTCTATGCAGATACCCTCTCGAAAGCTCTAGACATCTTCTACTATAACTCCAACACATGCTTAGATGCTGTCATCCTACTTCAAACGCTAAAGTTTTCCCCACATAGAAAGACATTCATAAAGCCAAAGGATTGTAGGAAACTGAAAAGACTGTCAACAAGTTACTTCAGACGACACGACTTTAGTACACTAGGGTCAACACTTAATACTCTTAGTTCCACCTCACAAGCTCATAACTTGCGTATGAGAAATGAAGAATGCACCGCACTAGCCAGCACCACCAGAGTAGGAGCTCTCACAGAAATCCTAAAGAAACGAGTGAATCGCCAAAGTCATAAAATTTCTCTCCTTATAAACAAGGGTAAACTATACAGCAACCATGCAGACATGTGTGAACTGTTCAACGAGACGTTTGCAGCTAACTTCCTTAAGCCCACAAGTCCACTTCTCGGTTTACAATCTACAATAGAACTCCCTTCTTCTTCAACGCTGAAACAAATCAGTACAGTTCATTTCACTTATTCTAATATTAACCAAGCCATTAATACTCTCAAAAGCTCTAGTAGTGCTGGTTTTGACGGTATACCATCGTATCTTTATAAACACGGTGGTTCCGACATTTCCGTTTTATTACTTAAGATCTTTACAATGTCCCTAGAAAGCCAAACCTATCCAGATAAATGGAAAACCACATTTATAGAACCTAAACACAAATCCGGATCAAAAACTGAAGTCAACAACTATAGGCCAATCAATATTACACCCATAGTATCCAGAATCATTGAAAGAATAGTTAAAGATGATATTCTCAAACATATGCTCAGCTGCAATATTCTAAGTCCCAGCCAACATGGATTCCTAAAATCCAGATCATGCATGACATGTCACCTTGACTTCTTTAACTATATAACTAGCAGCCGAGACAAACAACAACTAGTACTAGTCATCTACTTTGACATATCCAAAGCCTTTGACCGCGTTGACCATTTGCTTCTAATAAATAAGCTGAACTCCTTAGGAATACGTAACCCATTATTAGGATGGATTGAATCATTCCTTAACAATAGGTCCCAAGTAGTTAAACTGGGGTCTGTAAATTCTAAGCCTAGTCCAGTCACTTCTGGAGTAGTTCAAGGTAGCGTCTTAGGCCCCCTTCTATTCACTCTACATGTCAACGACATATGCAGCTGTTTCTCACTTGGCAAACCACTCATCTTTGCAGATGACCTTAAAGTGGCTTACACATTCCACTGTGATGACTTAGGATACTTTCAGAAAGCTGCTCAGGAAGAACTAGATCGAGTAACTGCATGGTCCTCCACATGGAACCTAAAATTCAAGCTTAACAAATGTGGTTGGATCTGTTTCGGTGCACCCTCAATAAATATCAAACTGGTACTTGAATCTATTAACTTGCCTAAACTCCAAAGTGTTGTTGACCTAGGACTCAGGTACTCTAGTGACCTGACATTTTCTGAGCAAGTGGCGACACAGACGCGTAAATCGAGGATGCTCTTAGGATGCATACTCAGGAATTTCCACAACTACGAAGCGAAACTTAAATCATATAAAACATGTGTCAGACCACTACTTGAATATTGCCCATTTATCCTCAGCAGCACTCGCCTAAGTGACAAACTTAAAATAGAAAGTGTCCAACGATACTTCACGTCTAAACTACTAGGATTTGACTGCGAAAAGGACTACACATCAAGGTGTATAACTCTAGGTATCGACCCACTCTGGATGAGACGACTCAGCATTAACCTAACATTCTTCTTTAAAGTCTTGCATAGAATATCATTCTCAGACAGTAAGGAGATACAGTTTTCACCGGAAGGCTCTTACAACCCTCGTAACCAAACGTGCACAGTATCTAGGAAAAACTGTAAGACAGCACTCCGTGCAAACTTCTTCATAGTCATGTACTCTAAGATCCGGAACAATTTACCCCTAGAAATAAAGACCTGTCACTCTATTATAACCTTCAAACGCTTGCTATATAAACTGTTTCATCCCAATGACTATGCCATTCACACCGCACCACTTATTTCTAAAACGCATGAGCTATTAGAACACTATAACGTCTAGACTCATTACTAAATATTATGACACTAAATAAACTCGAAGACTTCGCAAAAACACATGAAAAAACAACTAGATTATAGGTAATGTTTACTATACAATGATGTACATTTATAAACGTTTATATGTACATAAAATATCAATGTTCTTTCCATGTTCACATACTTTCTCTTTCTGGGATTTTATTACTAAGCCTGCACTCCTATATACCTCCTGGTCGAGGTCGAACAACCCAACATCTAAACTGAAATGACCATTTAAGTAAATTCAAACTCAAATTCCATGAACGATCCGATGCTACCATTTGAAAACGCTGGCCAACATTCTGTACAAGGAGTATTCTTGATCTGAAATAAAGAAGCAACTGGTTTTCAAACAGTTTTCAATGTATTACTCAACTTACATGTACAGTCTGCCATGCTGACACAAATGGCGCCAATGGATAGTTCTAGAATCGACCTCGGCCCCACTTGATGCAGTAAAACAATCCAACATGACCTTATCTAGTTTTCGTATCCACGATCAAATTTCTTTCCCATTATAGAACTACGATTAGACTGCTGGAAAAATGGAATAAATACATCACTGACCTCTAAATTATACATCAATACACTTTAACTCAAGGCTGCTGTTCACAACAAAGTTATATAGGAGAATCGACTTCAAGCTTTATTTTTCCCAGATGTTTGTATTACATTCATCTGATGTCTGGGTTTTTTGTTAATGCGAAGACAATATTTCTATCTCTTTATGTGTTACACGGACAGACTATTTTGCAGACTGTTCCGACTGACTCTAATGTCAGAAAGAACAAACAAGCTGTAAATTCAACATATATCGAAACATGTGTATTTGATATAAAAACTCATCCATGCCTGTACAATTGGTATGTTCCTGCATAAACAGGAATAAATATATATAAAAGCGGTAATACTGATATCATTAAGTGCGATTTACCTGTAAACTGAGGAACTCTAGTGTAACACGGCACAACATCCCAGCACAGTATTCTTTTCTTGTAAACTTTCTGCAGGTGCAAGTAGAATTCATGGACTGGGTATCTGTTACATATGGAAGCCAATCACTGAGTCATGTAGACGAAAGGCTGGCGAAATGCGACGCTTTACACACGTTCCTTCACGTTTACTTCATGTGAACTCTGGGCCATATCGATCAGGCATTCTTTCAAATCGACCCTCCGTTGTACGCTCAATTATTGTTCGTATATATGGAATGACTCGATGCATTCTCTAGTTTGCCTATAATTACGGAATGTACATTATATTAAGGAACACAAATGGATTTTCTGAAAACCGGCGGTGTTCCTTCTCTAGTTTTAACTGATGTCACATTGACTGACATGACTAAGGGAATAGATTGTAACGTGGTGTTTTCTATAGCTGCGAATCGTAGTTACCTAGTTTCGAATTGATATCATGCGTCTAACCCTATTAAACTATGGATATAGTTCTTCCTTCGCGATATCTAGAAGTCCGGAGCACACTGTCTTGGCAGATCTAGTTTTATTTTGTGACTAATTGGTGAGTCACCTGGTGTTGTGGTAGTAGAAAAAACAACTTCAAATCTAAATATTTTCTAGATGTGAACATATTTACTTACTTCGGCGACAATTTCATCTTTTTATCAAGAAACCCTTAAGGATATCAAACTCTACTTAGTAATTAAAAACCAGAAGTTAACGCCATGTTACGCGGTTATTCAAAAGACAGAATTATGAGTGAAGTAGTACTCGGATAAACTTATTCTAACGTAACTAAATAATGATAATCATTTAGCCTACCAATATGCCGTTTGCTTTCAGTCTCAATTCTAAGACAAATGTAGTTACTCACTAAGTTAGTAGTTTCAGGAGACTGCTCAACTATATTCTCCGAAATACTTTGCCTAATTGTGTTTTACTTCAAAATATGTGCGTACTGGCCGGTTGATGTTGCTTATCCAGTTATTTTGTTACTCACTTACACTGTCCCATCTATGTTCCTATCACTAAAAACATCCCCTAAACCATCAAAAAGTTACCATCACTTCTAAATAAATAACCTCAACCATTCGCATGTAAACGATGCTAATAACTTTATCACTTACGTGATGTTTCGACTTTCGAATAATCAGTTTCCACTTGCATGGGCACCTGTTTCAATTTTAACTGTTAGTTCTAGGCTTTGACTCTGAATTAGCTCGTTTCGTTATATATAGCATCCTCACGAAATATAGGTACTGATAATAATTACTGCTAACAAATTTATCATGAGAACGAGAATGTAGTGCATATTGATGGAAATATAACTCAGAGGCGGACATATCTTCTAAACGCACTACTCAATACAACACATGACCCTAATCTCCCTAACTATGTAGCTCACAACATTCTATATAGTTAGCAGTCACTATTAACAAGTAGAATGGCCATTGGAGGTATAGGGAAGGGTGGCGCATGCTGATCAGTAGATATGGTGGTGGTCACTAAGGTGAATCGCCCCATTCTGCAGGAACAGCAATATGCAATTTAACGGCTCGAGATCTTTATGAGGGCTTGAATCTTTACCTTGAAGAAGATAATAATGATCACCTAGACAGATCATGCTTCTGCCTTTAAACATATTCCATTCGGTCAGCCTATTGTTGAGATGCGACCATGTGGGCTCTGCACAGATTTATGGGGCATCTTACAAGTTAACTTGCTTTCCTTTGTCGAATGTTTGGATATCACTTCACAATGTCTCATCTCATTCATTTTCTAATAACGTCTTCACTTGCTCATTATGTTCCATTAAACCTAACATTTAATAGCTCTTTATGAATCTGATTTGACTTATTCTATGCCTATTCTCTATAGGGTACGGTTGTGCACCAAATACACAAAAAGGTATGAAATAAAAAAACCGGCTTGTGGATAATTGTATTAATACCAAAATTGGACATCATGATAGTAAGACCTATATAGGTAACATTATACATTGCAAATGAACTTTGTCAGCCTAGGGATTATAGTCTTGCATTGTATTTCCTTTGCGAATGCATTTATTATTGATACATTGCACTTGCTTATTTCATAACACCTTAATGATTCATCTTAGCACCTCTAATTTTCTAAAACAGCTTACTTTCCCATGTAAACGTTGTACTTACCTCAATATTGGTTGGCTATCGTATGCCTACAAACACGGGTTGAAAACGAAACGAAGTCGATTTTCCAGCGCAACCTGGAGGACTACTGTTCAATTGAATAATGATACGGCCTGGGTCAGACAATGAGTGTATTTATATATATATCAAATATCTAGCTGTTCAAACATTATTGACTCGTAGACAATCTACTATCTGACATTATATCATACTTGATCGTGCCTGTAAAAATGGCATGCATTTTCATGTAAATTTATGTTTATATGAAAATATACATTATTATTGTTTAGTGATTCAACACAATGTACAAAATCAACGATTCTGGAAACCACTTTCTTCAACAACGAATCCCACGAGGACACTGGAATTACAGAGTAGCTAAAATAAACGGAAACAAGTGTCCACAGGATGTATACATGAATATAACTACTAACATAATCATTAAAGAGTTGGCAAAGTAGGACTTAATAGAAGTTTATATCAATGCGCGATTGCATCAGTCACTATTTTTGACACAAGTGAATATTTAGACAAGGTAATATAATATATATTTATTCCTATCTATGTGGGACACACCAGTTGTACAGGCATGGATAAGTATTATTTACATTACATAAATTTGATTTATGGTGAAATTACATAGTTGCTGCCATTTCTGCCATTAAAATTTGCTAGCTAGTCATTCAATAGAGCACATAAAGAAATATAGAAATATTGTCCTCTCATCAACAAAAAACCCAAGTATGTGTTAGATAGATTACAAATATTTGGGAAAAAATAAAGCTTGAAGTCAATTTCTCCATATAACTTTGATGTGTGCGGCATCGTTTCTGGTTCTTGATTTATATTTAAATTGGGTAATAATTTGAAATGAGTGATTTATTTGTATGATTTTGTCAGCATTTTCATCGTATGTAACACCAGATGTGAATTAAACTGAATGCACATTAATATTGGTTATTGTCAGGCAGATTTGTTTTACTGCACCCACGTCAGCCATAGCCCGCCATTTATCACTGGATGGTCGGTCAGTAAGAGTAAGTTGATTAACACGCAGAAAGCCATGTGTAAGCCATTTTAGATCATTGACAGTCCTTGTATAGAATGCTGTACAGCGTCCTGTTGTGGTGACAGTGGATATTCCAAGGATGCTGAGTCATTACTGGCCAAATCTTGAAGGATGATATATGAGTAAGTGATTTCAATTGTTCCTCAGCTTCAGTCTAAATGTAGATCTATACAACTTCTACTAAAAGGCAAATAGAAGAAAAGAGGCGAGCAGCACAGTACCAGAGAGCAAAGAAAAAGTAATTGGTCTTCACTATCACCCTAGTGTTTGTACTTATATGTTTATATTCGTTGTACATTATCATTTATCAGACATACAGAATTTTTTTACTTAGTCTTTTTATGCACCTACGCGACTAGTTTATTCATAGTTTTTAGAGTGCTAAGGGCATTTAAGCGCGTATTTTAGGTGCTGCAGTTAACTTAATTGCTTCGTTCTAGGAATAAATAGTTTATTAATGTAATCAGTAAAGTGAGACAGTCTGTACAGAGAGCGTTTGAAACTTATAACCGAAGAATTAGTTCTGACATCTATGGGCAGGCTATTCCATATTTTAGAATACATGACTGTGAAGAAGTTCACACAGAGTGTGGATTTAAAGGCTTTTATTGTCACTGTGCAAGTTTGGTTACGCAGATCATAAGAGCAAATTGTATGTCCCTATTGCCTGAGAATGATATTTTGTGTAGGACCTTAAAGAAGAATATTAGGTTTATAATAAGTCGTCTTGTCCAAAGTGGGGCAAGTTTTAGGATCATGCAACGTGAGATGTAGTCTTTCTTACAATCGAAGCCAAGTAGTTTGGAGGTAAAATATCGTTGGATACTTTCCATCCTTAGCTTGTCACGTGTGCGAGTGCTGCTCATAATAAATGGACAGTACTCTAGTAGTGGTGTGGTGAGTGCTACTTATAATCCGATATAAGTAGTATATCAGAAACGAAGTAACAATATGTTTGGCACACTGGAAAGAGCAATCAAAGAAGAGAACCATGAGAAGAATGTTGCCATATGATGCAGAGTCCAAGAAGCTATCGAATGAGACGATATTCGACCGATTCGTCAAGGATGTGGTAAATGATGTGCAAATGGCCGGTTGAGAATATGGTATACCAAATTTAGCTATGTACCATACGTTTCAGCCTTCTCAGTCTTGTCTTCTTTACATTTGGTGTCGCTGCCTCTGCCGGAGATGAAGGTGCCGTGGTCGCAGGTGTTCGAGGAGGGAGATGTGCGGACGTTCCTCAGGGATTTCGAAGCTGTCGCGGAGCTGGTCGGAGTGCAGGAGAAGAAGGCGAAGCTGGTTGTCTTGGGAACGCTGCTGAGGGGCCGCGCGAAGGCTGCGTACGAAAACGCTCGGGAGCTGGAGGGTGAGGCGGCGTGGGATAAGGTCGTCGAGAGGCTCGTGGGCGAGTTCGACAGCTCTGCGGACAGACAAGAGGCGCTGCAGGAGTTTCGGACGCTGAGACTTGGCCAGGATGGGGATCCGTTGGTTCTCGCAGTAACGCTGACGAATCACCTGCGACGCGCGTTACCCACCCTAGACGAAGATTCACGGGAGCAGTTGCTTGCATCTCAGTTTATCGAATGGGTCCCGACAGATATAGCTCATCAGTTGCAGCTAGTTAACGCAGCTCAGCCAATGGATGTCTATGAAATGGCCAAGGTGACAAGGCAAATAATGACTAAGCATGTTGCTCCAGTGATGTCGGAGGGCCAAGAATCCAAGAAGATCGAAGACCAGATTGAAGACTTGAAACAACAGGTGGCGGCTATGCAGATGAAGAAAAGAACAAACAACAGATGCTTTGCTTGCGGAGGAACCGGTCACTGGCAGAGAAACTGCCCGAAACGAAGACAAAAAACTTCTTTTTGTCGCTCGCGTTTGGAGGTGGTCGGGTTAGTCGAAAGAGGTTCAGTGTACGGGAGATTACGGGTGAACCAAAAAGAAATAGTTTGTTTGATCGACACAGGGGCCGCAGTTTCGTTGATAGATAGAGAACAGTGTAAGGAAATAAGGCCATGCACATTAGCAGTTCAGACGGTAGGGGGACATCCGTTGCACATTCTTGGCGTTTCAGACTGCGTTGTAGAGATTGGAGCAGGAAAAATACGATACCCGTTTATTGTAACTTCTGATATAAGATGAACGATTTTGGGAGCAGACTTTCTCAGAGAAGTAGGAGCTGTAATCGATATGAAGAATAGAAAAGTGGTCACAAAACACGGGCAATTCACGATACATGAGAATAGTGAAGTCGCTGAGGTGGAAACCACAACCATTGTTCCGCCAGATGCACCACGTCTAACCACGTTGATGAGTAAATATGCCGGTTTATTCACTAGTGATGGAGACCCATACGGTTATTACGATAAGGTAAAGCATAACATCCCACTGAAGGATACGGGGAAGACAGTCTTTTCATCGCGACGAGTTCCGGTTTACCTTGAAGAAGAAGTTAACCGACAAGTCAGAGAAATGTTAAACGACGGAATAATCGAAGAAGCCGACAGTCCGTACAGTTCGCCAATCCTTTTGGTGAAGAAAGCTAACGGGAAATATAGATTTTGTGTCGATTTCAGACAGCTGAATAGCCTCACCGAAGTAAAACAGTGTGCAATGCCTACCGTAACAGAAACCCTTGATCGCCTTCCTAAAGCCAAATTATTAACCGTGTTCGACCTAAGATCGGGTTACTGGTAGATCCCAATAGCAGAAAGTGATCGAAGTAAAACAGCTTTCACAGTTGGGCAGAAACAGTACCAGTTTAAACGAATGCCATTTGGATTGGTAGGTGCCCCATTTACATTCAGAAAATTAATGACCTTATTACTGAAGGGTCTGAAGAACGTAGAGGTATATGGAGATGACTTGGTGGTGTATAGTGAGACGGAAAGCGACCATATAGACCACATCGAAGCTGTCTTAAAGATAATTGATGACTTTGGACTGCGGATTAATAAGAACAAGTCCTAAATAGCCAAAAACACGGCTGTCCTCCTGGGTTACAAAGTGGGAAATGGTGAAATACGGCCATTGCCGGAGAATATCCTGACGGTCAAAACCAGCGAAGTGCCAAATTCAAAGCGAAAGCTGAGACAGTTTTTGGGAAGAGCGGCATTCTACAGCCGATTTGTCAAAAATTTCAATGAGATAGCAAGACCGCTATATACGTTGCTGAGTGACGCGAAATTCATGTGGACGGAAGAGGCACAGCAAACGTTTGAGCGAATTAAAGAGCTGTTAGATGGTCAACAGATGAAGTTGAAACTGCCAGCGCCGGGGAAGCAGTTCACAGTTTCGACAGACGCCAGTGATTATGGTATAGGTGCTGTTTTAAGACAAACGGATGGGGTTGTTGAATACGCTAGCCGTGTGTTGACACTTGCAGAACAGAAGTATTCTACGGTGGAAAAGGAGTGTTTAGCCATTGTATGGGCACTAGAAAAATGGAGACCATATCTGATCGGCCGCCGATTCAAAATTGAGACCGACCACAAACCTCTTCAGTGGTTGAAAACAGCACGGGATCCACGAGGGAAGTTATCACGATGGATGTTACGCCTACAAGAGTATGACTTCACGATTGGACATATTCCAGGAAAAGAAAATGTAATAGCTGACTATTTGTCGAGATCAGATAATGAGACTGAACTACCAGAGGTAGCGTTTGCAGTAAACGCTTTGGAGCAAGATCCCTTACAACTTGTTCGCCACCAGAAGTCGGATCCTACTCTTAAGACAGTCATTCAGATGATACTTGAAGGGAAAGAAATTGAAATGGCAGCAGAGAATAGAGAGTTAAAGATGCTACTGCAGCAAAAACATAGACTCAAACTAAACGCCGCCGGCGTTCTAACTTGGAAAGACAGTGATGGTAGCTGGGTTACAGTGATACCAAAAAGCCTTCGTCGTGGGGTCATTCAAGAATGCCACCAACTAGCCCATACAGGAGTTGCACGAACATACGACCTAGTGAGCCAAAGTGCGTACTGACCAAACATGAGAGGCGATATTGCAAACTACGTACTCGCTTGCCCACAGTGTCAATTGATGAAGGGTGATTGGTGCATTCGACCACAGCTACAAACGATACCCGTAACGGCGGTTGGTGACTTATGGTCCGTGGACATAATGGGTCCTTTCCCTCAAACAGCAATTGGAAATCAATACATTTTAATTATGACGGAACACGCCACGCGGTGGGTAAATGGGCTGGACTTATCCAGCATGTTGGTTGAAATTTCGCTCGGCAAATTTTTTTGTCAATAATTTTTAATAAAATTTTGTTATATGTTTTCTGGATTGATAGGAATTCTCATTTCCTGGCTAGTTATGTTGGTGTCCGCGTCATGTAATCTGACTGCGACACACTTAGCACATTGGTTATAATGATTAGTGTTTCATGCTGAATGCATCAAAACATCTCTACAATGAAGAAGATGGGGTAGTTGGGGGGTAATGTCATCTACACAAATAGTTTATTTCTTGTAGAAGCTGCAGCTTTCGACATAGTGTCATTCAATGAAGACTACGTCAAAATTTGGCTATTTTCGTGTGAAGAACAGTACTATTTTACAAAAGAATGCTATCAGTACATGGGAATCACCTATAAATGCCAACAGAACGTAAAACCAATGTGTAAACGAACGGCTACGGAACTGCAATCCAACATAACCGACTAACATGGACGAAAATGACCTTTGAGCGTCTCACTCCATCAATGACCTTGAGCATGCGGGATAATTTCAGCCGGTAAATGCTGTAGCGATTCCAGATCAGCGCGCCAAAACCGTAACCGAGGCGGTCATTCGACATATTGTGGCGGATCATGGTGTACCAAAAATGATATTGACAGATCAAGGCCCCTGTTTTGAAAGTGAGGAGTTCAAGACTCGTCTGGAGGCACTGGGTATTAAGAGGATTAGAGCGACTCCGTATCATCCGCAGACAAACGGCTTAACCGAAAGGAACAATCGTACACTCAAAGAATGGTTAGCTGCGAAAAGAGGCAACTGGGAAACTGTCTTACCGTTGGTATTGCTAGCACATCGCGCCACAGTACAAGGGACAACAAAAATGTCGCCTTTCCAGCCGATGTATGGGAGGAAACCACGCTTACCGGTGCACCATAAGACTTGGCCACAACAACAAAAATGGAACGGTAAGAGATGGACTAGTGAGTGGAAACAAGCTATTCAGAATATACAAGAGAAGCGCAAGAAAGAAATCGAAAATTATGGCAAGAAACAAATCAAAACTTGGAAGCTCTTTGAAGTAGGCGACCAGGTGAAATGTAGAGAACGAAAGTACACTACCGAAAGTGGACCAGGATCAGGAAAGCCTCTGCCGAAATGGGAGGGACCATATGTGGTCACATCGAGACGCGGTCCAGTGTACACAATAAAGAGAGGAGATAAAGAGAAAAGAGTAAACGCCAGTCTGCTACAAAGATGGAGAGAAGAATGTCAAGATGAGGTACCAGAAGAGCAGCAGGATGAAACGTCTGTGCGGCGATCAAGGCGGTTACAGGAGAGACTTTATAATGAGGGGGCGAGTGTGGTGAGTGCTACTTATAATCCGATATAAGTAGTATATCAGAAACGAAGTATCAATATGTTTGGCACACTGGAAAGAGCAATCAAAGAAGAGAACCATGAGAAGAATGTTGCCATATGATGCAGAATCCAAGAAGCTTTCGAATGAGACGATATTCGACCAATTCGTCAAGGATGTGGTAAATGATGTGCAAATGGCCGGTTGAGAATATGGTATACCAAATTTAGCTATGTACCATACGTTTCACCAGATGAACATTCTTTTCAGCCTCCTCAGTCTTGTCTTCTTTACAGTGGTCTTACATGTGTTTTAAACAGAATTAGCTTTTCTTCATTGTCGTGAATGTCCTTAAGTATGCATCCTAGGAGCATCCTCGACTTCGAGTCTGTGATGCCACTTGCTCAGAGAATGTCAGGTCACTAGGATACCTCAGGCCTAAGTCTACGACACTTCGTAGTCTGGTTAGGTTAGCAGATTAAAGCGTTAATTTCAAGTCAATTGAGGGTGCGCCGAAACAGATCCAACCACTTTTGTTCAGGTTAAACTGTAGATTCCATAAAGACGAATAAGCAGTCACCTTATCTAATTCTTTCTACACAACATTCTTAAAGTACCCTAGGTCATCACACTAGAATGTATGAGCTACTTTTAGGTCATCTGCGAGGAAGAATGGTTTCTTATGCGAGGAGCAAGCGCATATGTCTTCGATATATAGTGTGAATAGGAGGGGTCCAAAGACACTACCTTGTACTACACCAGAAGTGATTGGGCTAGGTTTCGAAGTTACAGGCTCGAATTTATCTATTTGGGACCTGTTGTTTCGAAATGATTTAAGCCATCCTAATAATAATAATTTATATTTAGTACAAACTGGTGTTTACGAGGAATATATGTAATTTATACAGGCACGATCAGCCATGTTATAAGTTACAATCGTGAAGTATCATAAATTAATACTTTTTCAAAAGTTTATATTGTTCGGTTATCGTACAAGCAATCAGAACGGGTTCTTATAAATGTTGAATTGTAAACCATCAACTAAGGTCCCCATCAAAGTTGAGCGACAAACCAAACTTCGTTCCGTTTCCTGCTAATGGTTATGGTCAACCAGTAAATGGCGTATATTTGGGTAAGTGCTGTGCCGCCACGTGAATAAAAGCTATTTCTGGGAGGGGAGAACGTCCTCGGAAACTGCGAAACGGCATAAAATACAATTATGGATAACACATCATTGGAGGTATATTACCAAGTTATACTAAAGAAGGAGCCGGAGACTCCTTGGAATTATAGCATACACTTGCAATGTTTAATGCTAACCATATTGGTCTAAACATGGAAACTATGACGTTTTCGATAAAAATATAGCTTTGTTCAAACATCGGTATTATC
This sequence comes from Trichobilharzia szidati, assembly GCA_944472155.2. Classification (NCBI taxonomy): domain Eukaryota; kingdom Metazoa; phylum Platyhelminthes; class Trematoda; order Strigeidida; family Schistosomatidae; genus Trichobilharzia; species Trichobilharzia szidati. The sequence continues at coordinate 95,037,900 of OX235274.1, read as the reverse complement.
GTGTCTTGAATCAAATCAACCAGACTTCAAGCAAGCAACAAATAAGAGCAAAGAGTAAGTTTTAGCCCTATTAAAGGCCTAGGTAGTTGAGATAAAACAGAGCATAATAGTGCGTCAATAAAAAGATTATCGTGAGATAGGTAAGTGATAATTCAGTGAGAAGTGAATTAAAAGATCTGGAAGGTTAGAACCCGTAGGACGAGCTGACCTGTGTGATGTCTCACGAAATTCTGTAGGGCTCATGGGGTAGTATCTTGACAAGAAGCTAAACAGGCTTGTGGATGGTATGCGTAAAAACATTTTTTATAATTCAGGTCTGTACAGTCCTTATTTTTTCTTATTTTGTTAAGGATCCAGACTAATGGGTCACGTATTCCTAAGGAGTTCAGCTTATGTATTAGTAGTAAATGGTCGGCAAGGTCAAACGCCTTAGAAATGTCAAAGTAGATGACAAGTACTAGTTGTCGTCTGTCACGACTGCTGGTCACAAAGTTAAAGAAGTCTAAGTGGCATGTTAGACAAGATCTGGATTTTAGGAACCCATGTTGGTTCTGACTTATAATGCTGCAGCTAAGCATATGCTTGAGTATGTTATCTTTAGCTAGTCTCGCCATAATTCTAGATGCAATAGGTGTGATGTTGATCGGCCTGTAGTTGCTGACTGTCTACAGGCATAGACATTTCATTGTCGTCTGAGGACACTATGATTGAATCTCACCACCAGCTACTTCAAGACATAGCTAAAATCCTAAGATATGACTCGGCTAATCCTAACATAGTTCTTATCAATGCCAGGTCAGCTGTAAACAAGATGGCATACATCCAATCCCTGCTACTGATTAGCCAACCTACAGCACTATTGATCACTGAAGCTTGGTGCACAAGTGAAATAAATGATGATTTCTTTCACTGTGAAGGCTACTCATTTTTCAGGAAGAACAGATCAGTTGGGCGGGGTGGAGGATGCATTATCTATGTTAAATCTGACTGCAGAGCTGTGCACTACGATGACCCTAACCTTAATATATGCGATACATCATGGGTGACACTCTACATAAATAAACAGCAAACTCTGTTATTTGGTTGCATCTATCGCCCACCCAACCATGACAGTGAACTGCTAAGTGAAATAACTGCAGCCTTTCATTACACTTCGAAATTAAACTTTACTTATAAAGTGATCGGAGGGGATTTTAACATGCCTGAAGTTTCATGGGAGCCCATCAGTGCTCCTCCCCGCTACAGCAAATTCTTAGATGCTGTTGAGTTATGTGGGTGGACACAAAGTATTCTAAGGCCCACCCGAAACCACAATATACTGGACTTGGTTTTCTTGAAAGACATTGCCTTATCCACCATAGACATCAGCCACCCATTTCCTGGTAGTGACCACAACACAATAATCTGCGCCCTCGATACCAAGCTTCACTCATCAAAATGCTTTACCCTGCGCAAGACATTCATGTGCTTCGGAAAAGCTAGGTGGGATGTATTTCACTCCTTCATTAGAAGCTTAGACTGGGACCTTTTCTTTTCTAGTAGCAACCTAGACACTATCCTAATAGCCTTTTACCAGAATGTAACTATATGCTTTGATAAACTTGTTCCTAAATGTAAAGAGAGCCCAAGACAAAACATAAAGAATTTCATTCCTATAAAAGTAAAGGCTAAGCTGCGAAAGCTGCACCAACATTACTACAAAGAAAATGACTTCTCGTGTCTTGTAAATATACAGAACATTTATCTCAGATTGAAAGAAAATAACGACAACGTTCTACTCAGACAAGAAAGTGCAGCCCTTAAAGATAGCTCTAAATACACTGCAATCTGTAAGCTTTATCGCAAAAGGCTAAACTCTCGTAAAACATATATACAATTCATCTTAGAAAATGGTGAGACTGCTACTGACCCTAAAATAATTTGTGAGCTTCTAAACTCCTACTTCTCACGGTCATATGCCCATGATGACAACACGTCGCCACAACCTCTATTCCATGTACGTTCAGAAAAAACTTTAGAAACTATCAGCTTTTCTTTGGATAATATTAAGAAAGCAATCACGTCCCTTAAAAGTTCAAACAACCCTGGTCCTGATATGATTCCCTCAACTTTTTTAAAATACGGTGGTGAAGACATCCCTATTCTCTTTCTTAAATTGTTCTCTATCTCTCTATCAACTGGAACATATCCAGATGCATGGAAAACCACGCACATTACCCCTAGGTATAAGTCAGGCTCCCGTTCAAGTGTCATGAGTTACAGACCCATTAACCTAACTTCTGTTATTTCAAGGGTTCTGGAAAAGATCGTGAAAAGTGCCATTTTTGACTTCCTCTCTCAAGAGAAACTTATCACTCCTTATCAACATGGTTTCATGAAGTCACGTTCTTGCACTACATGCCATTTACAATTTTTTGATCACATCTCACAACTGAAAGATTCCAGTATGATCACAGTTATTGTATACTTAGATCTTAGTAAAGCTTTTGACACAGTAAGCCACCGACTGTTAATATCAAAAGTCCAGTCTTATGGGATCCAAGGTTCTTTGTTAAGCTGGCTCAGTTCATTCCTAAGCAATCGGATGCAAATGGTCAGGTTAGGTTCCCACACATCCAACCCCGTTCAGATAACAAGTGGAGTCATACAAGGTAGTGTTCTAGGTCCACTGTTATTCCTGTTATATTTCAATGATATTTGCGACGTTATTAGACATGGCAGACCTTTCCTATTTGCTGATGACATCAAAATAGTATACCACTCACTCAGAAATGAAGTGTCATGTGTATTTGATAGGATTCAGGATGATATTGATAGGGTTCAATTGTGGTGTAACACGTGGAAAATGAAGTTTAACGTTGAAAAATGTGGTGTGCTATGCTCCGAAGGCATTTCATCCGAACTTTCCATCTCCCTACACAACAATCATATTCCTCGTCTGCCGCTTACAACAGACTTGGGTCTAAAATACACTCCAGAATTTAGCCTAACGGAATACGTTAAATTACAAGTATCAAAGGTTAAAAGGCTTTTTGGGTTTTTATTCCGAAACTTTAAAGCGTGTGAATCCAAAATTATGCTGTACAAGTTATGCATAAGGCCCTTACTTGAATTTTGTCCTCCTGTCATGGACAGTGTTTCCGTAAAAGACAGGTGCAAATTGGAAAGCCTACAAAGGGCGTTTACCAAACGTCTAGTAGGTGAAAATCTTTGCATTTCCTACTACGACAGATGTAACATATTTGACTTGGAACCCTTATGGGTCAGACGACTGAAGTTTAACCTAAAAATTACATTTAGGATCGCTAAAGGGCTTATATATTTCCCCCACAATGAATTTACTTTTAGTTCACCTAAGAAATATAACCTTAGAAATAAATCTTCATCTTTTGAAGTGCCCCGCTGTCATACAAAGTACAGATCAAATTCTTTCACTGTCAGATACCGCTGCATTTGGAACCGTCTTCCAACTGAAATTAGAAACAGTCCTACCCCAAAAACCTTCTCATCTCTGCTGAACAAATATTTTATCAACACCGGGTTAGAAGGCGTATGTGACAGACTAAAAATCAGAGATCTAATACGGCACTCCTCTGACCCTCACTGTTAGCTCCCGAAATCTGTGATCTCTATGTTTGACTCTACTTTCACTATGATTGTTTTCACAACCCCAGTCACCTATTCTCAATCAGCCTTAAATTTTAATTATTTCTTCATTCAAATATTTAAAAAAAATTTTCTTTTTGCACATATCACTGATAACATGGTATTATGAGTATTTCAGCATGCTAAGAGTTCAGTCTCAAGTTCCAGATGCAAATCAACTGAAGACGACTGGTATTAAAATGTCTCTGGAGACTGCCTAATGCTACTTGTTAGCACTGTCTGCCTATACGCAAATTAAGGCCCGAATGTTGGTAGTCTAAATAATCAACTATACGGTGAGTCCTAAATAGTAATGAATCCTATCTTACTGTTCTATAACTATAATCTTGTTTAGTCAAATCTTTCGGAACAAAATATTATAAATTACTACTACTTATATGTTTAATGCTGCATGATTATGCACTGTTTTCCGAAATTACATTTGTTTATATCTAAAATGTCGACTCTGATAGTCTATTTTCCTTATACTTTTATTATTGTTCCTCTCCAAAATGCTGTAACAGATGAAACATACATGACGGTCTTCTGAAAGTAGTCACTCATACCATGACTTCGAATGAGTTGACAAATGAATATTTTTTTTAAAAAAAAAGAGAAAAGTTTGTGGCATATTATAACAGAAATTAAAAGATATATATAAAAAAATGGAGCATTTTGCCAGGGCCTTGCACAAAAAAGGTGGGAGGGTGGTGATTGCTAGTCAGCGGATATGATGGTGGGGACATATGAGAACCACCCTTATCTGTGGGACATCACTCTATTGCTAAGGCTCCTGAGTTCGAATGGCTTCTGCAGAATAAGAGAATAAATAAAATTTAAAAAAGACAACAGAAGTTGAAAATTTGCCTAAAGCTGAAGTTTAAATAACAAACTCCTCGAATGCAAGTACATGGTATGAGTCCCCTACTTCAGAAGGACACCTAAATGTATACTTCAGAAAAACGGTAGTTATTATTAAGCCCTCGCTTTTCTTCTACATAGTTCACGCACTTTGACTTTTGTGTTTAACTCATATTCAACCTATATAAGTAGGTAAAATTATCATCTTTTTTTCACTTAAACTTTTATTTTCTTTTCGCAAGAAAGACTAGAATTCCATCACTAGAAAATCTCAGGGGGAAATAGTATTTTTTAAATGAAGAAAAAACAAAAAAATGATGAACCCATGTTTTTTACATATGTTTTGAATTATTAACACCTATTATATACTTCTGCACCTCTCTGTCGGTTTCCTTGTGTCTTCTTCTCTTTTCAAAGGTACTGCCTTAAACGAAGGTACTGAAACAGTGCCGCTATCCTCGGAATATTGCTAGCCCACCTGGTGAATAACGGAACCACCTCTATCATGAAATCTGCCGACAAGTTCAAAGTTGGTCTCATATACAACTGGAAATGTCACAATTATGGTGTACTTACCGGTGAATTTGAAGTTTTATGGACTTTCAAACACTCTATGAATCATTTACTTACAATTACTGTTCATTCCGCATCTCTTATATTTCACGTCAGCACCTGTACAAAAATGCTACTTACCTTCCACAATTAACGTAATCGTTTATAATTCCCGCGTGAAATTGACATACCGTATTTTTTTTTCAATTACAGTTTTGATTTGATGCTACTTCTCATGAATTATTCAGTTGAAAGCATATCTCGAAAATTACCTATTGCCTTATTTGTACATTTCTTTTTAAATATTTCTCTCAAATTTACCAGTATTCAATCTATTTCTAGATTAACAAATCATATATATTCTATAAGTTCTAATTAGTGTACATTTGTTCATGCCTGTAAAAATGGCTGGTTTCTGTTCCAGAAAAAAAATTATTACTCTTTAGATTTGTGTTTAGGCATAATAAATGTTGTTTTCCGTATATCAGGGTAAGTTTGGGTTTCTAGGGACATTGTGAATATTTTAAGCAGTAGTAGAGAAATTTCAGGGCCACCACATTTATGAAAATAGGATGATATACCGTTAGTACCAAAACCTTTTGAGCTTTTGAGGGTTCTTACAGTTTGATTAATGTTAGCATCGGTGAATTCAACAGTGCTAATTTGTTTTGGTGTGAGTGGAGATGGAAGTTGTGCCATATTAGTAGCAGGGTGTATATCGAGTAAGTGGACTGAGGGCCTAAAGTAGTTACCTGCAAAAGTTTTGTTGAATAATTCACACATGTCTACAGAATTAGTGCATATCCTACCTTTGTCTATGAGGAGAGAAATGCTGTGATATTCACCGTTCATTCGCTTCTTTAAGATTTCTGTGAGTGCATACACTCTACCAGGACTGGCTACTGCGATGCGTTCTTCGTTTCTCATACGGAAATCTCGAGCTTGTGAGATGGAGCTAATGGTGTAAGTATTAAACCCAGTGTGCAAAAATCGTGGTGTTTGAAGTAACTTGTTGAGAGTCTCTTCAGTTTCATGCGATCCTTTCGTTATATCAATGACTTTCTACGTGGGGAAACCTTTAGTGTCTGGAGTGGAATGATAGCATCTAAGCATGTGTTTGAGTTATGGTAGGAGATGCTCAGAGCTCTCGAGAGGTCATCAGTGGTGAAGCAATCGCCCAATTCAGAGGATCTTAGCATTGACTCTACGAAGGTCCAGACGTATTTAGTCTGAATCGTGTAGTGTTGTATTTGCGCAACACATTTTGGACAATGTGGTCACGCATAGACTTGTCATAGGAATGCATATGAAATTAATAGAGTTAAGAGGTTAGAAAATAAATTTAGGTGAAGACCACTAAACCAGACAACAGAGGCAATAGTACATCTACCCTGACCGGTATGAAAACGAAGTTTATCAAAGAAGGTTTCGTGTGATGAGGAATAGTTTTGAAACTCACAAAGGAGGTTTGAACTTCCTAATCACACTTGGGCTTCCAAAAACTTTAGGATATAATCCAAACTCGTTTTATAGATAGGTTATAATAATGTGCGAACGTCAATTTAATGTCCCGTCTCTATAACATGTTTCGCAATAGAGGAGCTAGGTCTCCTGTTCTCACCATTAATGGCATCTGAAGATTCTGTTTGCTTCTGGAGGAATTTAGGAATATGATGCGTAGCCCTTACTTGCAGACATCGATGAGTCCTCCATAAGTGGATATAGCAACCGCTTCTAAACCTTAAGTATATAGCCTAAATAGATGTCGGACACTACGTTTACATGATTCCAAAATAATTCTGTGAACTGCTGCTGTACAAACGCACAAAATATGGCTTCAGGATGAAAGAAGCTATAGTCAGTTTCAAGGTCATGACAGGCTCCTGCGTCGGCTGGTTATCTGTTTTCGTGAATTCGTTTTCCATTGAATTTTAAAGGATTTTTTGGATGTTTTACGCATTTTGCAGTGTCTGGGTCAGTTTTTGTCCCTGGATGCATCTAGTAAGCTTATTTTTAGCCTGAATTTCCCAGTTATTATGTTGGTAGTCAAGGATTATGGCAAATCTGCAATCATTGAGTCATTTCACGTATACTATGCTAATACAGTAACATTCCTTAGTAAGTAAACTCCTTAACTGTTCTGCCATTGTTGGATCAAACAGTGACAGAACAGTTACGGATTATTTGCTTAAACTGGAACTGTGCGCTTTTTTATCTGCATGAGTGGCAATAATTCAGCACCTTGCTCTTCTTCTACGCATTTACAGACGTAGCTTATCAGCCCTATTGCAGCCCTTCTAGTCCAGGTTCTGCTCCTCCCAAGCTTACCATAATGCTGAATTAAATCTCACTAATTCTGAAATAATTCCAACGTTCTATAGTAAGTAGATTCTGAATCTGTTCTTAAATAGATTCTTTAATGGCACAATCTAGAACACAGTTGTGGTTTTTCAGCATGACTGACAGTAATTCAACACCATGTTACTTTGTAGTGGACCTAGTAGCTAGGTAAGTATATAAACGCAATTAAAAGGATAGAACAAGTACTAACAAATACGTATATATAAAATATTCAGTTCACTTAAGTTAATATACACAAAAAAAGGACTGAGGTTATTTGTAGAAAACTACAACAGTCACGAAATACACAAATTATAGACGTACGAAATTATAGGAATGTAATTGTCCTTCTCTTGATTATACAAATTCTCCACTACAACTTAGCGCTGTCAACCGTCGGAAGTCTTCACGTAGAGTAAGGCAGATAGGAGCAAAGTTCTTGACGGGGATGTGTCAACCAGTGCGAGACAGCGTTGGTCAGCAGATGTGCTGGGCGAGCAGCCGGAGAGAGGGTGAACGATTCATTCCTTGCGCGCGGTTCAAGGTTTCAGGTTGAATTCCTTCTTATTTTCGTGAACATATAATTTGATATGTTTTTAGGTCGCCACAACTTTTCTAGACGTTTTCAGGAGTAGATCAGAACCTACTGGTTTTGCTTATCAGCTTTATTTAAACCCTTTCAGCTCATTTTCAGCACGGACTAGCTTAACTGCAGAACAAAGAGACTTAATTTAGCACATATTGGCAATTTTTTGAGCTTGAATTTGGAAATTATATTTGGAAACTGTAGTACAATGTCACTGCAAATCCGTCAAGTTAGGTCCACTGGTAGCATCCTGTAAATAAGCAAAATAAAATATTAGCTGATGAAACACTGTGCTCATCACATTCTCAGCATTTACACTTAGAAAAGTTTACTTACATAACTGCCACTGTTATATCCCCTGCTATCTTTTCCATTTGCCTAGAAATAAAAACAATGTTGTGATTACTACATGTTGACTTAACGTTGACTTATAAAACGAAGCGGGCGTTTAACAATATTACCTGAATTCCTTTCTTCAGGTTACGCCTTTGGACACGATCTTTCAAACTATGAAAGTACGATTTCGTGGCCTAATCCATTATGTCACCAACTTCTCTCGAAGTCATCAGTTGGTCGCTACAGAAATAAGTACTTCATTAATGAACCTTACATCTCGTGACTGAATTTCGAACATCTGAATATCCCTAAATTCCTTGATTTAAATGGTGTAGTAAAAACATCACAGTGGGGTCGAAAGGGTATCCTATCTTCAATTTCCATTTCAACTATATTCCCCGGTTTACCTGAGGCCAAGATTACATTGTTCGGAGAATAAGAAGTAAATATGGCGTTCAGATAAGTTAACTTTCCTTTGCTTAACGTAACGCCCTTAGTACTAGCTTCTTTAGCTACATGCTTGACACCTGTACTTTTCATTAAGTATACGTGCTCAACATAACGCTGAGCTACCTGCTTAGCTACAGCATATCCGCAGTGCAAAGACTGTCTTATCCTGCGCATATAGGATTCAAAGGGAAATGTACTGAATCCTTCTAATGCCCCATGCAGCTCGACGTCATTCACTGTTTCAGAGAATGAATATTGTAAACAATATGTTCATCTCCGAAACAGTTCTCATATTGCAGTAAGGAATTACTCAAATCTGTCCGAACAGCATCCAAAAACAGTCAGCTGTATTTGGTAATCGAAAGTAAGTATACTGACAGGGAAAATTTCCTATAATTATCGTACAGGGGGGGAGGCAGAATGTTCCTGAGTAAGCGAGACCCAAATATAGTAGTTTTTAGAAGGACCAGGGTTATTTCAGTACATACTGGGTTCACTTCAAATAGATAAAATATTCATTTACGGTAAAAAGGCATTATTGACGCGTTGGCTAGATTTTGCTGAGAACTGTTGCAAGGTTGGTCTTTTAAGTGTACTAGGCTTACTATAATATACCTCCAAAAGTGCATTTATACCTCACAAACTTATATTCCATAGGGTCAGATGGGTCTTTTTTTACCTGTATCAACCCGATAGGATGTGTTGGATTCCTTTCAAAGAAATAATGAACAATTTAGTTGTTACCTTCATAAATGTATCAAAAGCTTGCTTAAGTTGCACCCACGTATAAAATACACAACTAAGCATTATTCTTTGGAATACAGCCATTAAATCAGACAATATAGATGACACTTTTCGTGAAGCAGAGGCTGCAGGAGTATTTTGTAACGTCATGTAATGGTTTTAACAATGACTAACGAACACAACATTGTAATTTCAAGTAAATGAATAATAAAATATATTTCAGTGCCCATAAACCACTGTTGTGACCTAGTAAATTTAATTGATTTATGCTGACCTGATATGCACAAATCCCACAGGTCACTGAACTGACAACCTAAAAAGTGGATCAGTTAATACATATATATGTGCTAATTAAATACTCATTAATTGTCTAGACATTGTGATTTAATCACACCTGATTTAACACCGTGCCAAAGACGATGCCGCTCAGGAACACTGAATACTGGTAACTTTAATAGGACAACTGTAGATGATGTTCCATGCGTTATTCCGTCTACTGGAAAACCTGATGACCGCATGCATCAGACATTTTCTCAGGCACAGACTAATATTAGCCAAGTTTTATATAACGACACTGATGCTGACACTGAAATGGTGGACATAGATGAGTCAACGGAACATGTTGAAATACATCGTTTTCACACTGATACAAACGTCAAGAGCCCGAAACCATTAAAACCCATCCCACTGGTGTTCCACCCATCCCCTTCTAAGTCAGTTACTCCTCAGTCTGACAACCCATCCACTGTGAAGCACCAGTCGAACGTAGCTACCCAAGTTAGCAAGTTTTCTAGGCGTTATGACAAACGTCCCATTTCCATTAAGAAAACTAAAGCGCATGAGGTATCCAAGCAACAGAATCGCTACATAGCATGTGCTGGCTGCACTGTTAGCCATCATCAACCAGTTGATCATAAGAAAAGGGAAAAAGAAGTAGATAAATTAAATACTGAACCCAGAGTAAGAAAGCCCTTTGATATGATAGAGACGAAAGCACCTCTGAGCCATTATCCTAAGAGAAAGTCAAATATGGTAGACCTAGCTCCTAGAGGTAGGCCTAATTGGTGTCAAATGGAAAGTCAGTTATATCCTACCACTAATTCTAGACAAACAGCACAGCAAGGTAGTAGGTATTATTCTGCTCATCCACTACGTAAACCCATTGTTAGCCAACCCCCTTCCAATGTTCTATCAACTGAAAGTGATAGAAAATCCCCCAAACATCGGCCACAGACTACATTTAGCAAGCCAACAGAATAATAATATTTTATTTCTGGAACAGAAACCAGCCATTTTTACAGGGATGAACATGTGTAGAATCGTTAACGGAGCTGAGGCCCTCAGATGGTTGACGAGCGTTAGATCTCAGTCTCTTAACGGTACTTACACGTTTAACTGACTTAACCATTACAGATATAAGAATTTTCACAATTTCCAGAAAAAAAGTCTTGAGGATATAAAAAAGGTAGCTGTATTATCGAAGTATCAAAACAACTACGGTAAACAGATATATATTGCAAAATAAAAAGTCAGACTTTCCTTTACAGTGCTTGCTGTAGATAAAATCCTGAGTTCCACGTGGTTAGAGAGGGTATCAGAAGATTCCGGGTTGTAGATTTCACGGGTGAATACTATATGTAGTTTCACGTGATAAAATACAATCCTTGTTAAGTATGGATATGTGGATAATGTGAGGAAAGCGGCTAATTTCCGAAATAATAAGGAGAGATGCTTCACGCAGAAACTGAAAATAGATATAGGCAGATTTTGATTGGCTGTTGGCTAGTTGGCTTCCTATTGGTCTAAAATATAAGTTAAGCGGTAATTTGTTATTTTGACACGGAAATTTACAGGCAGTTTAATTGAACGTACTTTACCATAATATAATCACGTGTTAATTTTATGGGTGTGAGTGTTGTGTGATGATTCACACGCTATTTGGATGCATTAGTGGTGAATAAAGGTACATTAAGATATCTGAGAATGTATAGTAAGTCAATATAAATCAACAGTAATTTTGACACATATATTTCAAGTCTAAAATAGGATATGTGCATTTTTGCCTACTAGACGAACATGACTCATTGAGATGTCTGAGAATGTTTAGTAAGTGAATATAAGACAACGGTAATTTTCATACATATATTTCAAGTCTAAAATAGGACGTGTGCATTTTTGCTTACTAGAAGAATGTGATTAAATTACAATGTCTAGACAATTAATGAGTATTTAATTAGCACATATATATGTATTAACTGATCCACTTTTTAGGTTGTCAGTTCAGTGACCTGTGGGATTTGTGCATATCAGGTCAGCATAAATCAATTAAATTTACTAGGTCACAACAGTGGTTTATGGGCACTGAAATATATTTTATTATTCATTAATTGGGACTCGTACTTTTCGAACGAGTCCTTAGAGGCAATTTTTGACAACTTTTATCAGAATATTAACTCAATTCATGACGTCATTGCACCTGAGAAGATTCTTAGCTTCAGATTCTCCCAAAGCGATTATTTTCCGACATCGTTTAGGAGAAGTCTACGAAAGCACTCAATAAAATACTACAGGTATCATGACTTGTCATCACTAATTGCTATTAAGTCCCTTCTCAATAGTATTGAAGAGTTGAGAAATATAGGCCTCAGAAACAAAGAAATGCGAGCCATTCAGGCACCGCATAACTCAGGAGAAATAGCCAAACTTTTCAAAAGTAGGTTGACGAACTCCAAAACAGCTTATCCTAAAATATTATACTTAGATGGGATTGCTTACGAAAATCCTGAGGTGATATGTGAACTGTTTAGCAAGCACTTCGCCAGATTATACACCTTAGAGAACGATGAGGTCGTGGATCTCCCACATAAAACAGACGAATGTTTAAGTGACATACTTTTCACCACACACGAGATTGATAAAGCTGTCGCAAATCTTAAGCTTAGTAACACTATTGGTCCAGATGGTATATCTTCCATTCTGCTGAAAAACGGTGGTAGTGACATGAATTTACTCCTACTCAAGTTATACTCAATTTCACTAAGCGATGGGACATACCCTACCTGCTGGAAGAAGTCTTATATTGTACCTATCCATAAATGCGGGCCTACAGCTGATATCAACAACTACCGCCCCATCAACATCACGTCTGTAGTTTCACGTGTAATGGAAAAAATAGTAAAGACTCAAATCATTCAGTACTTGCTGTCAAATGACCTACTATCCCCATCCCAATACGGTTTCTTAAGTAGAAGGTCGTGCATTACTTGCCACTTAGATTATTTTGACTACATTACTCAATGCATTGATAATGGGCATTCGGTAACAACATTATTTCTCGACGTTAGCAAGGCCTTCGATAAAGTCCCACATATCAGACTCATAACAAAACTCCAATCCTACGGAATAACCGGGAAACTTCTCAAATGGATAAATTCTTTCCTCACAGAAAGAGAGCAATTAGTCAAAATCAACCACCAGCTGTCTCCATCAAAGCCGATAACTAGTGGTGTAATACAGGGTAGCGTTCTTGGCCCTATTCTATTCCTCTTATTTATAAATGACATAGTCTCTGTGATCAAGTATGGCAAGCCATACCTCTTTGCAGATGATCTCAAGATAGTATATGATTATGGGTACGATGATATGAGCGTCGAAAGCAAAATCCAACATGACTTAAACAATCTAGGCGATTGGAGTGAAAAGTGGCAACTGACTTTCAACCCAGACAAGTGCGGTATAGCCCACCTTGGACGCTGGAAACCGAGAATGTGCCTATATATGTACGGTAAGCTCCTCTCGAAACTGAACACTGTCACAGATCTCGGGATAACATACTCAGATCTAACCTTCTCCGATCATGCAAATAAGGTCGTATCCGACTGTAAACGACTTATTGGCTTTGTGCTGCGTAAATTCTACACCCAAGAAGCAAGATTAGCTATATATAGAACGTGTATCCGCCCCAAACTTGAATATTGTGCTCTCCTGTATAGTAACCTAAGGTCTGCAGACCGAAAAAAATCGAAAGTGTTCAGAGATTCCTGACGAAACGCATAATAGGGTTTGACCAACCAGTGGAATATGTTGACAGGTGTATGCGTCTGAATTTAGAACCTCTGTGGTTAAGGAGAGTGAAGTGCAACTTATTTCTACTATTCAAAGTCATAAGAAAACACTGTTATAGTAACTCATCCATAACGTGGGAAAATATTAAATCATACCAGCTGCGAAACCACAACTACCTTGTCAAGGTGGCTACCTACAGAAAATCCATTAGGGCAAACTTTTTCACCATTAAATATTGCACTCTTTGGAACCAACTACCATCTGAAATTAGATGTTGTGAAAACCCCAATGGGTTCAAACGGAGCCTAGAGAGACACATTAACATGTCCACCCTAGCTTGTCTAAAAGACCACAAATGTTGGTAAAATAGTAAGTAAAAGCCGGTCCAGTCTTCAGCTCAGTCAGTTACATATAGCTCGACTCTACTACTTACGCAGCGAACGTTTAACTAATTTACTGATTTTCCTTTCTGTATAGACTTCAGTAAGTTATGTTAATATCAGTTCTTCTAGAAACAACTATATTAGCAACCACACCTTTTAATATTTTACATATGTATATACAGTTAATAATACAATTCTATTTTTTTGTGTCTGAATGACTTTACTCAGCCAATAACCACCTTTTCTCATACACCTTCCTAAAACGTATAATCTTTATAATAGTTCGCAGTATTTTTAACATTATATAAGTTGAAGGGTTACTTTGCAATATCTAATGCGCACGGTATGAAAATCGGTCATGAAAATTTAGCATAACTAGCTCTGTTAGCAGGCTGTTTTCTTCAGGATCATTATACATAATTTTATCACTAATTGTTCCACTACTCATATCACTCTGCTAAATAGAATATAACTTAGTTGCTCTAATATTAGCTATTTTTATACTTCATAACTCTTAAGGGAAACCTAATTTCTTAGTCTTTTGTAGTAATCCACTTGTTCACTAGTATAATGATAATAGTGCTAACAATGTCCTCTGGTATTATTGTGCCATGTGACCTAATGGGAAGCACTTGTCATGAAAGCTGTTAATGTGCAGCATACTGTATGATTGGGACGGAGTCAAAGCACTCCAATATTACAACTGCAGTCATTGTAAAAGGTCTCAGAGCTTAATGTCAAAAAAGGAGGGAGGGTGGCGCATGCTGATCAGCAGATCTGGTAGTGGTCACAAATGTGAATCGCTCCGATCTGTAGGACAGCAACATGCATTATTTTGGCAGCTCGAGAACTAAACATGAGTTTAGATACTGAAAGTATAAAAAAATTGACTTTATGAAAAAAATTAAAAAAAACAAACTAAAACAATAATGACTGTACAGTTTTAGCTTGTAAAAAAAATAATGCTTTCGCTCCTAACATCTACAAGCCTGCTCAGTTTCTTGTCAAGATGCTATCCCATGGGCCATACACAAGTTCGCCTGACATCCTACAGGTCACCATATTCAACAGGTTCTATTCCTTCTAGCCACTTCTCTCTAAAATGTCACTTATATACTTCACGATAATCCTTCTACCTAATTACTATTACACTCTATTTTATCTCAACTTCCTAGGCCTTTAGTAAAGCTGAAATTTACTCTTTTGTTTTTCTTTTTTCTCATTCACACTCTTCTCTCGCATAAAGTCCGGTTGCTCTGATGGTAAAACAAAACATAACAACAGCGCTCATGTTTGAGAATAACTCTATTTTCAGAGAAAACATCATAGTTTTCTACGGTAAGACCAATATGGTTAGCATCATACATTGCAAATGTGCACTTTCATATCAAGTACTGTATAGCTAATTCTTGTATTTTTCTTGTAAATATACTTCCAATAATGCATTATTCATGATTGCATTTTATACCACTTTGTAGCTGTGCAGGATTTTCTCCTCCTCCTGAAATAGCGTTCAAGCACGTGGTTGTCGCTAAACTTCGATGGAAACCTTCGTGGAAGATTTACAAATTAACAATTATAAGAATCTGTTCCGATCGCTTGTACTATATAATTCAACAATTTGAACTTTTGAAAAAAGTGATAATCTTACTATCCCTTGTAAACGTTGTACTTACCTCAATATTGGTTGGCTATCGTATGCCTACAACTACGGGTTGAAAACGAATCGAAGTCGATTTTCCTGCGCAACCTGGAGGACTACTGTTTAATTCAATAATGATACGACGTAGGTCAGACGATGAGTGTATTTATATATATATATCAAATATTTAGCTGTTCAAACATTATAAACTTGTAGACAATCTACTATTTGTCATTATATCATACTTGATCGTGCCTGTACAAATGCCATGCATTTTCATGTAAAATTATGTTTATATGAAAAACCAATTATAATAATAATTATTATTATATTTAGGAATTCGTCCGCACACGAAATAAATAAACGCTAAAGAACAATACCGGAAAAAAACTTTCACATAAATTCATCCAAATAAAGCAAAATAAGAACCACAAACACGTCAACTGAGTTTGCCAAGACAACTAGGGGAGTGGATAAACGTTATCGCTTTTTAAATTTACCGCGCTTCAGGTTTCCTCGTCTTTCATTGGCGAGAACAGTGGCGGTCAATTGGATTTTTGATTTGTCCCAGGTAGGTGCTATGATGTGCGGTTTTGTGTGGTTGTGTTATGCGTGGTTTGCAAGCAACTTTGACGAATATAAATGTAACATTTGACTATTCTAACATTGTTTTACTGTTTTTTATACAGACACAGTGCTGTTTTCGATGTACATTCTCTTGAGACTGGTTAGCCATAATGATGGTTATCAGTGACTACGATCCCGTGGGTCTCAACGCATTTCTTGAGTTGTGGTTATACGTACAGTACTTTCTGCATCGATATTTCTTACATAGTCTGGTATCCTTTGTTTCTCGCAAGTAAACTGTGACAAGCTGTAGCAATAATGTGCTTCGTTAACGAGGCCATCTTCTAGAATTTCATCGCAGGTAATCAGTGCGAACAGAAGCAGTACATATGAAAGAAGCTGCGAACGCATTGGAAGACTTTCAAAAAGCGAGGACCTTATAAACTGCTAACAGTGACAACCTTCTTGACACACCAGTATATGGCTACGTTCACATGCAGAGGAAAAATCAGCGAATGAGACATTGTATAGTAAGGAGACAACTTTGTGGAACTTTCATCTAGCCTGTATGTTTCGCTCTAATATTTTTGTCCCTCAGACCACCGACAAAGTATTGTCAAATGTATTCTCGTAGTATGATTCGATGGTACAATTACTGGCAGTTAATGATACTGTGTATGCGTAATATTCATGATATTTTCTGCACCATTAATGTGCTCCACATTTCAAAAGAAGTGTAAACTATGATGACTGAATTTGTTGAATACTTAAGCCATGCATGTTAAATATGTAAATGCTTAATTTATGTAACTGAATTTAATCTCCATCACTTTTAGGAATGTCGAGTCCTAATGAGGCCTGTCAGTTAATTAAATTCAGTGGAAGCAGATGTAGTCGCATTCGGACAAAGAAATCCGAAAAACACTGACGAGTATTTTACGACTTATGACCAGATACATTTGCAAAATCAGTTGTAGGCATTGATTCTACATACAACAACAAGTGAAGGTAAGTTCGCACATTCACTTGTAACCTTGCGGATATTCTTTTTTCCAGTTCGTGATAACTTCGGATGTAGGAATACAGTTCTGTTTAATTGAATTGCTGAAGAATTTAAAGGTGACGCAATTTGGACAATGGGAAGTTTCCGTCGACTAATAGGAAATAATTCCCAAATGAAAACTTTCATCTTTGACTGCACACAGCCCATACATTGTAATAAACTTGTGTTCTATTTGTCCTGCATGCAGTGAGAGTACGGCATGCTAGACCAGTACTCCCTAGGATATGAACTCTTTACTATACACAAGTGTAATTCTGTAGGGACGCTACTGATCGATATGTGGTGAGTTATAAGTACTTTAATCAAGTTTAAGGCTAAGGTCACGTCTCTTAGCCATGGGTAAATCTGTAGTGACCAACTACAAAATAACCTAACCTCTGTATCTGAAAAATAAGAATAGGACCTAGGCACTGCGGTGGAGTTCGATTTTGTATAAGGTTAAGTGCACTAAAAAGTAGTGCATTACTGTTATTTCACTTAAGGCGTGATATCGATCCATATGATTACGGGTGTTAACGCAGAGCGTAAAATGAAGGCTACACGAGACGAATAATTGAATAGGTTGAGCTGTAGCAATCGTAGTAAGATTTCGCTTACGTTGAATTATGCCACCAATTGCCTTCGCAGGTCTCCAAATCGCCATGATGACAAATTTAGTTTAACTCAGATAGAATAGGAAAAGTGTGGTGAGCAGGATGCTAAATATATTTAATGAAAAATTATAACAAGTAAATGTCTTTACGCCAGTTTACAGGCATCATCAATTCGATAAATTACACATACGATTAGTAAGTATAGTTAGTAATGATAATATAATAAGGTACATATTTATTCCTTCAAATGAAGGACACACCAGTTGTATAGGCAGGGATAAGTATTATTTAAGTTACATGTTTAAATTACATGATTTACAGTTAAATAACATGGTTGCTGTCATTTTATCTCTAGTTTGTGGGAAAAATCAGATAACTAGTGATTCAATGGAACATATCAAGAAATATAGTGATATTGACTTCGCATTAACAAAAAAACCCAAGTATGCGTTGGATGGATTACAGATACTTGGGAAAATAAATAAAGTTTGAAGTCAATTCCCTCATAAAACAATAAAATGCGTCTTCTAATAACATATTCTCACTTTATGCACATGAGGGACTCCGGTTGACAGGCATCATCAATATGATTATAACGTACACATGGAGTAAGTATGTTTAAAATTTTTCACTGACAAGATATGTATACAAAGGAAGATAGTGGAATATTGACCGTAAGCACACTTTGCATAAGTTAAAGCAATTTATATGATATAATATGGTATATGATATAATCCTAAGCACCATTATATTTTGAATTTGTTGAAAATGAACGAAACAACTGAGTGTTGCGTTACATTCGGTCGATATGGTGGGCTACTCATAAAAGTATAAAAATGGCTTAAAACGTTACTTAGTTTACCGTAAACGGTGTTTTAAGCAATGCTTGAGTGTATTTAGTTACTGCATGCTATTGTGCGCTAACTGACAGTTGTCGAAAATGAAGGTAGAATAAGGTTTCCTATAAATTCACTATGAATACTACACTGTTGATAAGAAACTGCATCAAAGGAAAAATTTCCGAACAGCTAGAAAGCAGTACTGCAGTTTCGGTGATTATTACCTGTTACATTTGTAAATCATCTTTCTAAAGTTCAGAATGACGCCAAAACATAAATGCTACCCCATAGGCCCTACAGAAATTCGTGAGAGACCTTACACGTCAGGTTGTCTTACGAATTATAAGCTTGCAGACCTTTCGGTTTACCTGTCACTGAAATATCAATTATCTACTTTATGATAATCGTTTTATTTACACACTATTATACTTCATTTTATCTTAACTGGATAGGTCTTTATTAAAGCTGAGACTTACTCTTTGTGCCTATTACTTGCTTGCTTAAAGTCTGGTTGATTTGATTCAAAACACCATAAAACCAATGTTTGAAAAAAGCTATATTTTTGTCGAAAACGTCATAGTTTCCATGTTTACACTGATATGGTTAGCATTAAACATTGTAAGGGTATACTACCATTCCAAGGACTTTATAGCCACTTGCCGTATATATATTGTAGGTGGACCTTCAATGACGCATTGTCGATAATTGTATTTTATGCCATTTCGCAGTTTCTCAGGACGTTGTTCTCCTCCTAAAATGGCTTTTAATCACGTGATGGCATAGCACATACCCAAATATACAGTGGTCATCGTGAAGGGTTTACAATTTAACATTTATGATAAACTGTTCTAATTGCTTGTGCAATAATTGAACAATTTTAACTTTTGAGAAAGTATTAATTTATGATACTTCACGATTGTTATTTACAACATAACTTATTGCGCCTGTAGAAATGGCATGCATTCCTTATAAAAACCCGATTTTACGACATATGATATTATTATTTCCTTGGTGCAATACATTAGAAGATGAAAAATGCATGTGTCAGTGAAAACCACTGAAGAATGCTGTCATGACCAAAGAATGAGAAAGGAGGGTGAACCATTTCAGCAGAGGTAGGCAAGTTTAAAGCTCTTAACATTTACATTACATGTACCTTATTATATTATCATTACTAACTATACTTACTAATCGTATGTGTAATTTATCGAATTGATGATGCCTGTAAACTGGCGTAAAGACATTTACTTGTTATAATTTTTCATTAAATATATTTAGCATCCTGCTCACCACACTTTTCCTATTCTATCTGAGTTAAACTAAATTTGTCATCATGGCGATTTGGAGACCTGCGAAGGCAATTGGTGGCATAATTCAACGTAAGCGAAATCTTACTACGATTGCTACAGCTCAACCTATTCAATTATTCGTCTCGTGTAGCCTTCATTTTACGCTCTGCGTTAACACCCGTAATCATATGGATCGATATCACGCCTTAAGTGAAATAACAGTAATGCACTACTTTTTAGTGCACTTAACCTTATACAAAATCGAACTCCACCGCAGTGCCTAGGTCCTATTCTTATTTTTCAGATACAGAGGTTAGGTTATTTTGTAGTTGGTCACTACAGATTTACCCATGGCTAAGAGACGTGACCTTAGCCTTAAACTTGATTAAAGTACTTATAACTCACCACATATCGATCAGTAGCGTCCCTACAGAATTACACTTGTGTATAGTAAAGAGTTCATATCCTAGGGAGTACTGGTCTAGCATGCCGTACTCTCACTGCATGCAGGACAAATAGAACACAAGTTTATTACAATGTATGGGCTGTGTGCAGTCAAAGATGAAAGTTTTCGTTTGGGAATTATTTCCTATTAGTCGACGGAAACTTCCCATTGTCCAAATTGCGTCACCTTTAAATTCTTCAGCAATTCAATTAAACAGAACTGTATTCCTACATCCGAAGTTATCACGAACTGGAAAAAAGAATATCCGCAAGGTTACAAGTGAATGTGCGAACTTACCTTCACTTGTTGTTGTATGTAGAATCAATGCCTACAACTGATTTTGCAAATGTATCTGGTCATAAGTCGTAAAATACTCGTCAGTGTTTTTCGGATTTCTTTGTCCGAATGCGACTACATCTGCTTCCACTGAATTTAATTAACTGACAGGCCTCATTAGGACTCGACATTCCTAAAAGTGATAGAGATTAAATTCAGTTACATAAATTAAGCATTTACATATTTAACATGCATGGCTTAAGTATTCAACAAATTCAGTCATCATAGTTTACACTTCTTTTGAAATGTGGAGCACATTAATGGTGCAGAAAATATCATGAATATTACGCATACACAGTATCATTAACTGCCAGTAATTGTACCATCGAATCATACTACGAGAATACATTTGACAATACTTTGTCGGTGGTCTGAGGGACAAAAATATTAGAGCGAAACATACAGGCTAGATGAAAGTTCCACAAAGTTGTCTCCTTACTATACAATGTCTCATTCGCTGATTTTTCCTCTGCATGTGAACGTAGCCATATACTGGTGTGTCAAGAAGGTTGTCACTGTTAGCAGTTTATAAGGTCCTCGCTTTTTGAAAGTCTTCCAATGCGTTCGCAGCTTCTTTCATATGTACTGCTTCTGTTCGCACTGATTACCTGCGATGAAATTCTAGAAGATGGCCTCGTTAACGAAGCACATTATTGCTACAGCTTGTCACAGTTTACTTGCGAGAAACAAAGGATACCAGACTATGTAAGAAATATCGATGCAGAAAGTACTGTACGTATAACCACAACTCAAGAAATGCGTTGAGACCCACGGGATCGTAGTCACTGATAACCATCATTATGGCTAACCAGTCTCAAGAGAATGTACATCGAAAACAGCACTGTGTCTGTATAAAAAACAGTAAAACAATGTTAGAATAGTCAAATGTTACATTTATATTCGTCAA
The DNA here is from genome assembly GCA_944472155.2 of Trichobilharzia szidati. Classification (NCBI taxonomy): domain Eukaryota; kingdom Metazoa; phylum Platyhelminthes; class Trematoda; order Strigeidida; family Schistosomatidae; genus Trichobilharzia; species Trichobilharzia szidati. Next base: position 95,016,257 of record OX235274.1, on the reverse strand, counting down.
AGTTGCTTGCAAACCACGCATAACACAACCACACAAAACCGCACATCATAGCACCTACCTGGGACAAATCAAAAATCCAATTGACCGCCACTGTTCTCGCCAATGAAAGACGAGGAAACCTGAAGCGCGGTAAATTTAAAAAGCGATAACCTTCATCCTCACCCAGAAAATCATCAGATCTCTTTTTTAGAAATAAACATCCAAAAAATTGATTTCCGAATTCATCTCTGATTTCGACGGCCAAGTTAAACTTTAAGCACCAGTAACTACCAATCAGCGAACGAGGTCAAATTATCCAATGAGATTCACGAACGTAGTTCAATGTTGTATGGCGCTTGATAGATTTGAATGCGTGTCCTTACAAGGTTAAGTTTGCAATTCGAGAAGGGTAGTGTTTTTCAGTATTGCCTAGACTTACGCTGGCTTCGAAAGGGGAGAAGTTGTTCGTGTGGTGGTGTAATGACTCTAAAAAGCTATACTAGGCCAGCTGATGGTTTTGTACATCGTTGTGGAATATGCTGGAAGCGAGTTAATATTAGAGTGGGTTATATTTCGTAGGAACTCTTTTTGCTAGGTCGCATCTCTCCCTATACCATATTTTATACACTTGTATGAGACAGTGTAGGTAAAGAAGAAATATAACCATGGTCGTCAGAGAGCAAACAACATTTGGGTTATCGGTTTATACGACACGTCCCTTCCAAAAGGATTTGTTGAAAGAATAGGAGATAGGAAGGCGAGCACTTTGATACCTATTATACCTCTACTTGTGAAAAGGGGATCAATTGTGCATATGGACGAGTGGAAAGGCTATGATTCATTGTCAGAGATATCTCTGGGTTACATTCACCAGTGTGAACCACTCAAATGATTTCGTGGATCCTGTTACTGGGACTCATACGAAGTCAATTGAAGGATTTTGGTGCGGGTTGAAAAATCGGATAAGGGCTATAAATGGATCCCAAAAGGATCTCATTTATAGACATTTATATGAATATATGTACAGAATGTGGTGCGAATTCCTGTTGACAGTCCGATGTTGAATTGGGAAATGTTTCTGTCACATGTCCGTGAAAGGTACCCGTTGAAATTGTCTCATCCTATATTTTATGCATTTTTCTATGAATATACATTACCACTTATCATAAACGCCTCTTTCATGTGATTGGTCCGTTCAAGGTCGTTTGCTGATTGGTCGTTACTGGTGCTTAAAGTTTAACTTTGCCACCTTATCAAATTTCCGACACTTTATTCCCTCGTACCCTTGAGTACTATGTAATTTACAACTTTTATTCCCACTTCTAAAGCCACTTCTGAGTAATTGTTACTTACTATGTCTTTCCTACCCGACCTTCCAGATTATTACACATTGCACTTTTAATTTAACCTTTGACCTGAAATAGTTCTAGAATAGTACCACTATCTATTTCTGCATATTACACTTAGTAATTTTATTAATTTGACCTTTCACAGGAAGTAATTTTGGGACTTTCTCACACATTTAATATAAATACACGAATGTGCAGCCTAGTTGATGACTTCGTCGGAAAGAAAATTTTTTCCACTGAATTGTCTTGTATAAAGAAAACTTTGAAAATCATAAAGAAGATACAGAACATACCTAATACGTCAACATGGGATGGTTTAAGGTTGTTCACCCAACCTTTTACGTGGTAAGGTGATACTATCATCCGCCTATCTATTCAACTACTCATTTTTTCTGAAGTTCATATACCAAATTCCTACCAGTTGTTTTATAGTTTGTGCATCCCCTACCACTACCCAGTAGTCAACATTTGTCAACTTATCTTTCAATGGGTACCTTCATCTAGAGCCAGTCAGCAGGGTTTCCTTGAACCTGTTTCACTAGCCTACGTCAGGCTAACAGCGCTCTGAGACTCTTCCCCAACCTTCTGCCTTGAAGACCTCTCCAGATTACAGTTCACAATCGCAGTGGATAGATGCCTAGGTCAACGATATCAGTGATGAATCCGTCAATACCTATTTCTAGACATTAGAACTGGAACTTCACTTCCTGATTTTCTTGGCGTTATGATGTGACATTTCTGGCGATTTCGCAATCACATTGCTGGTGCTATGGTTACATTTTCTCTCTAGAAGGTTAATACCCGAAATATTCTGCTTGATTGCTAATATGTTCCGTACCGGGATAATGACTGATATGCTTCATGCCTCTTCCCATTTTCCCTTCTGTACTTGATCCCGTGTTCGGTCGCTCAGCCGATTTTAACTTCTTATGGTACCAAACAAGTTCCTATATCCACTGGATTACTTGGATTTATATTTCATGAATTTTGAACCTAGGAGTCTAGAAAAGTTGTACAAAATGCAAATACGCACCCTCTTTCACTACTGTTCATTTACCTTAGAACCTCTGCTTAAGACAAACGGAAGATGGAAATTTTTCAGGAGAGATTTACAGGTAGAAGTTCAGGAACGAGTTCAAAAATCCCCTACACCTATCTTAACGTGACTCTTAAGATTTTTTTTAATAATAATAATTTGCTTTATTCCAGAAACAGTACTATTCTATTCTGATTTTTTTAATTCTGATTACAGCTTGATTCCACACCGTATTTTCAGTACAAGTGTGGAATTTTCAGCATGGATATCGGTAGCCCAAATTTCAGGCCGACCATAGATATCGGGTGTGCGCCAGCAGGGGATCGAACCCCGGACCATGTGCATGGTCGCCGAGAGTCCTAACCACTGTGCCACCGACGCACAGTGTGGAATTTTCAGCACATTTGCATCTAATTTTATCAGAAATTTAAAAGGAGTATTTCAAAAAAATAAATATAAAGACACCAACAGCAAAAAAAACAGGAAAAACAAAATAATTTTTTTTAATACTAAAAATTACCAAGAAGTAGAAAGGAAAAGAAGCATCATATAATAATAACTCAGTATTGGGTAGTGGAGGCAATGATATGATTATGCATGGTGACAGTAAAGCTATAGTCATACAAGAAGTTATGAAATGATATTTAAGAATGTTTATCGCCAAGATGATCAGTTAATTTGGTTGAAACAACTCTAAACAATCATAAAATAACATTTCAGGGTTGTTTTGTTTTTTATTATCAGGTCTAATGCAGTGTTTGTAGTGGTAGAGTGAGTAATCCTGCATAATACAAAATTTTTAAGGTAGTGACAATGGCGTTCACAAACAATGGTTATCAGTTTAGTATTGCCGAAAAGAAAAATGAAAAAATAAGAAAAAAAACAACCACAAAACTAATAATTACATGATAGTTAATGACAGGGAAATTTTGTACTACTTATAGTGCTAATATAGTCGGAACCAGTGGATACACAAAAGAAAGAATACAGTAAAGTACAAAAAAGTAAGCCAATGTTAATAATTTAGGTAGTTAAGTATGTTTAAGAAGGAGTTCTCTATAGAATACAGAATAAGAGAGGAATAAAAGAGCCTAAAATTATGTTATTAATAACAAAGCAAGTCATAGGTTTCACGCTTAACATTGTCTCTGTCACTTAGAACACGGGCCAAATATGGTATCGTTGAGTTCCTGTACTTGGTTGTACGAGCATAGATTATTTTATACTGATTTCTGGTTCTACTTGATGAGATACAAGGAGAGAGTTGGGAATAGACGGGGTGTTGGGGGGCGGAGAGTATGGTTTTTGACCATTTTTCGCATGTATTCAGATGCCTTTCTACTAATGTAGTGACGAGCTGACTGAGTTTTACACCACTAGTCCTACTGACTAGCTTCAACATCCTTCTCAGGATGGTATAGTCCTTTTTCAGTAGACCAGGAAAGACTAACGGGGAGCAGTAAAGTAGAATAGGTAAGATAGCAGAGTTGACAAATTGTGAAAGTAAAGGTTGGGTTATTCCAGATTGTCTAAGTTTTTTAATGTAGTAGGTTAGACAGAACACTTTCTTAGAAATCATTAGGAAATGAGATGTCCAAGTAAGCTCAGAAGACAGAACTAGACCGAGGTATTTTGCATTAGACTTAGTTTCAATTTTAGTCCCCTCAATGCTACAGGATTCATGAGAACTTACTAGTGTTTGTAGATCTCGTTTATGCCTAAAGGAGAAGTCAATAGTCTGGCACTTTGAGGGATTCAGCATGAGGCCATTTAGTTTAGACCACTGACTGATGTCCGACAGTAAGCTATTTAATTTGAGACAGTCTGACTGAGACTTAATGGGAAACGATACAGACAGGTTATCTGCATATTTGACGAAGTTGATTTCGTCTGAAAGAGGTAAATCATGTAAGAAGAATGAAAAGAGAAACGGAGAGAGGACAGCACCCTGAGGAACTCCAGCTTCAGTAAGCAAAGGGGAGGAAGATACACCATCATATACCGTGTACTGCATCCCATAAGAGAAGTAAGAGTGTAGCCAGTTGATATCCCAGGGCTCAGTTTGTGTAAGGGTAAGCTTGTTTAACAACAGGCCTCTAGGTACAGAGTCGAAAGCAGATGTATAATCAAGGAACGTACAACGGACATACTTGGCCCCTTTGTCTAAGGAGGATACAATGTTGTGATGAAACACAGCTGCAGCGTCCAAAGTACTTCTACCCTGTTTGTAAGCAAACTGCTTTGGATCGTTTGAGAAACTTAGGGAGGGAACAAGTTTTAGTAACAATAATTTCTCCATCAGTTTCAAAAAAGGAGAGGTAATTGCTATAGGTCTAAACTTAACACTATTACCACAACCTGACTTGGGTACAGGGATGATTTTAATATCTTTCCACAGAGAAGGTACAACATTATTAGAAAAAGAAGTGTTGAAAATGTTTGTAAGTGGGTTGCTTAAAATATCAGCACATTTCCTTAGGACAATGGCAGGTATACCATCAGGATCTAGACTCTGGGAAGGTTTAAGAGATTTTAAACATTTAAGAACATCAGAAGTTTTAAAGCTATTGAAGTCACTGGTCATGTTATTTATTACATTGAAGCTAAAAGGTACATTAGGAGGGCGGATAAAAGATCTATTAAGAGTATTTACATCAATAGAGGGGGCACAAGAACTATGCTTACCACAACCTGTAATTTCTTTGAAAAGCTTCCACATGTTCTCTGGAGTTTTACATGACAAAATTCTTTGATTATACATATTATAAAGCCTCTTGATTTCGGATTTAATTTGGATGTTTATCCTCCTAAGACCAGCTTTATCCTTAGTCTTGTACAGTCTTTCTTTTTCTCTTCGAAGCTTTTTGAGATGAGGGGAAGAGAAACGGTCCATTTGACCCCCCTGGTTCAGGCGTCAATGATTTAATCTCATTCTCCCATGTGACATTCTGAAAGGAATAGTATGTTTTCCAAATAAAAACTCCTAGTTTACTTTTTCAACATATAACTTGCACGACAACGGGTCTTCTTAATTGCCCTGCTCCTTGTCGCAGCAAGTTTCGGTTTAAATTCTCTACCATGAAGTATATGCAAACATAAAAGTTCTCTTCAACCGAAGTGAAAAGCAGAACCACAACAGGATGATTCACTTATCCACTAAATAAACACTTCTTCGAAAATAGCCTTGATATAGTTTGTCACCAGAGAAAAATTCGTGACACCGTTTCTTATCCCTTTGATGTGTGTAATTGAGTAGCTCCCTTCACTCTACACACCAACAGAAACAGCCAGAATTGTCAAAGTTATTAAACGCATTCAATTTTGCTTCAGTACGATTCTAAGTTTCCTTTTTAGTTGATTTGTCTCTCTGCTTAGTAAGTCTCACGTCGAAGTATCCACTGTTGATAGGATCCCACACACTTTGTTATTGTTCAATTATTTTAACGACTGTTAATCTCGCATAAGTGGTATATTATCATTTCCCAGGCACTTTGTTATTGTTCAATTATCTTAACGACTGTTAATCTCGCATAAGTGGTATATCATCATTTCCCACGCATTTTGTTATTGACTATTACGACCAATTATTTCAAATACTGTTAGCTGTCTGTATTGGTTGTAAAAATGTATAAATACCATTTCCTAAATAAGTTTATTTGTCGTAGTTGTTGTACTACAATACACAGTCACAGCCAGCTTTTGTCTTTTGATATTTGCGTGATTCGCTGAATCGGAAGGTACCAGAAGCAGATAGGCATATTAGTCAGGCGCAGATAGAATAAGGCGACAACTTCCTCATTTAATTCCGCTACAGTTATAACAACTATCCTCTCAAACAAATGTGAACTGGAATACATAGTCTAACCTCTCACCATAGCAGTTGCATTAAATCTAGATAAGCTACCTTCTTTGTGACCACTTCATCTATTTTGTTGCCCAAAAAATACTACGTGCCTCATCTACCACTATACTAACTGAATTTAATTCTGACTGTTGATTGTCAAACTAATCTACATCCTCTGCTACAATCTCCCCCTTTATCACGATAGTGAGGCGGTAATATTACATCTCACATTTATATCACTAACTACCCTGCTATTCTATGTATTCTCGTTGCATTATTTTAATGCAGCGACTGCTAGCGAATAATAATATTGTATGCAAGTCATTCGGTGAGTCCATATTATTTTCATGACAATTTTCATACTAATAATGTACTTCACATTTCAAAACAGGTTTAGACAATAATTCGGTTTTTGTATCGTTATATCAGCTAAATTAATGCGTATAAAAACGGCATGCGTATGCTTAGTTTATGTGAATAAAGTTTTATGTTTATTAATGTCTTCGCCACCCAGGTTTCAAAGACTGGCCTACATTCAGTCATAGAGTTGAATTACAGTGTCCGTAAGCCAGAAATACAACAAACCTATTTGCTTACACATCTTATTATGAAACCTGAAGAAGTAAACAGATTTGTCATTGTCGGTTTTGTGTCGCCTACATAGATCCCCCTCCTCGGTTTTCTCACTTTCTTAGATCAGAAAATATCTTAGCAATAACGAATATTTGAGGATATTATCTGTGAACACAACTTCATATTTTCTCATCATTTGTACGAATCGCTTATTCATTTTCTGTCGGGGCAGTGCAGGACTCTGAACGGAGTGGTGAAATTGTTTGCTTCGCAAACTAGCGTCGTGATAATTATTCGCACTGCATAGGTCACCATAAAATGCTGGGTAAATAAAAGTTCGTCAGCCAGTTACAACTTAAGTCACCGATGAGATGGTGTATAGAACACACGCGATAGATGCCCATAAACCTTCCTCCATAATTTCAACAAGGATTGAAGTGTCTCCAAAAATTCTCCACTATGCGCTTGCGCAAAATAGGTCCAGGTAAAAACAAATGTGGGGATGCAGAATGTCTTCACAAAGTAAGAAGCTGTGAAGGCTCTCTGGGTAGCCAAGAAAATGAAAAGACATGACATTGTAGTGCTAAGAATCTTCAGGAGCAGATGCGAACTATCCAGATTGTCAACTGGAGGGGGCTCAGTAATCTACTCCGGTCACCCAGACGACAACCACGAGTACACTGAGGGAGTGGCTAAAGTGATTTCACCGGCAACAGCCAAAAGTCTTATACAGGGGGAACCAGTCTTCTCCAGGATTATGACAGCAAGATTCAACTGAATAAGAAGGATGGCTACAATTATCCAATGCTACGCACCTACAGACAACTTGGAACATGCTGAAGAAGAAAGATTTTTATGAAAAACTGCAGACAGAAATGGATAACATCTTAAATAGAGACAACAAAATCCTAATGGGCGGTGTGAATGCTAGACTGGAAGGAGACAACACAGGAAGAGAACTCATCACGGGTTGAGAGTCTCTCGCTGGACGGAATGAATGAGAGCGAACTGTTCGCAGACTTCTGTGCATTCAAAGATTTAGTTATTGGAGGTAGTATGTACAAGTATAAGGATACACATAAGGCAACATGGATTTCACCTGAAGGACACAGCAAGAATCTGAGAGACTTCGTCTTAACCTTAATAAGGTGGAGACGCAGCCTGCTGGATAAAAAATCTGGAAGGCGATAAGATTGTAACTTAGACTATTATCCACTGGAAGTACCCCACAGGGTCAAGTTGGAAGCATCGAAAGAAGCTGTAGATAGACCGCAGTTCAAGTCCAACACTGAAAATCTGGATGACGAAACTACAAATGACACATTCACTACAGCCATCAGAGCAAAGTCGGAGACTTTATATACCATTACCGGGGAAACCTGTGTGGAGGCGTGGGGTCTATTGAACACAGAACACTATGGTCACTCAGCGGTTAATAGTGATTAAGGAATTCAGAAGGATGAGAAGAGTTATCAGTGTTGAACGATATCTTATTGATGATTTGTAAGGCCTCAAATCTGCTGAAAGATAGTGAGTGGTGAATGCCCTTCCATGTGTCTGACAAGGTTTTCCACCATACTTTCCATCACTGTGTTTGCAAAATTAAACGTTTGTGGAGTCTAGAACAATATGATTGCGCAGTGTTTTGTTTGATGTTGAAAATGGAAACATTGTATTTAACTTTTTTTTAACGATTCGTTGTAGAATATGCATAGCTTCGGAGTACAGTCTAAAATACAGTGTGCCCCTCGACGCTTCGTCTGTTCACTGGTCCATACTGTCTGCTTGCTTCACTACTAAAAGTGTTGTATCTTTTGAATTTTGCAGAAACCTCTCATCCTTATCATCTACAACTGGTGCACAACTTATACTGGTAGACACGACTCCAGTAGTGAATGCTTCTGTGGATTATATTAATAATTTGTAGCAGGTGGCTATAACTGTATCACCAAGTAACGATTAATTTCTATAATTCGTTAAGCGTATTCTTTATAATATACTGTACTATGACAGTTCCGCCAACCACCGAATTGCGAAAAATGACAGAACTTCAGTCATCAGATTTGAATATAAATAAACTTTACTACAACACCTCTCTGAAGACAGAGCGTGTGCCTCTTCCCAAAAGTGAGGATGACATATTTACGCTGTGTCTACAGACACCCCTAGATCTGTCATTCCAACATCTTTACGCCAAACAGTACTTATTGTCTACATAGCTCTTACGTCTGGTAAAACGTGCTACAGACGAACTGATATCAGGTAGATTTGTCTGACTTGGCATTAACCTTAACTTGCGCAGTTGGATGCTTTCTTGAATACACTGCCATAACATGAACATAGGAAACGGTAAGTTCACTGGCTTCTGGAGACACTAGTCTACCAATTAAAGGAGTGTAGCTCTGTAAATCAGTAATGATGAGGTCCAATGTAAATCCGATTTGATAGGCCATACTTTGTCAGCCTTTATTAAAACGTAATTTACCTAGTTACCCAATAAATACGCACTCTACTTAACATGTAGGCATAGACGATAAAAAGCAAACTAAAAAGACTTAGTTGGTTGGAAATGTGTTTTGGTGGGCAGTATATGTGGGTAAAATAAAAAGCCGAAACCATTCATGGAAAAAGGTTGAAAATTTATTTAATGAATATGGCTGTATTACAAACTCAGAGAATGTGCTTGTTGACAGTACAACGGAAAGACAAAAAATGGCGGTGGAGCCAGTCCGTATGTGTACACGGTAAAAAAAACTTTAAGCGTTGGGAGTTGTATTACACGCTCCTGGCTTTTGGTAACTATGTAGCAATCAAGACTTTTGTTTTAGTCGGGGGACCGATGTTCATTGGCAGTCCAGTGGATGCTGGAATTATTTCTGGGTGACTGTCAGATGGTGATCGGTTCAAGAATCCTTCGAAGTGATCAGCCTACTGTTCCCTTTGTTTCTCTTCTTTGATAATAAGGTTTCCTTCACTATTTTTGTTTGATTTGATCTATACTGACTTCTTCACGGTTAGCGACCTGGTTATCTGGCTAAGTGTTCTCGAGTCTCTCTTACCTTTGATCTCTTCTGCTTTGGTTGCCACTGACATAAAATTTTCTTTTGCTTTCACTGGCTCGTTTCGATTCCATGGAGGAATTAGTTTTTTTGCATATCTTTTTGTGTTTCGAAATTTATTCGGTGATGAGGTTGATTTTTCTGTGTAGGGTTACTAACCGTACATTCTCCCTTTTTCCGCGCTTAGGATTGGTTAATAAAGTTGTGTACTGGCAAAATAGGTGAAGTTAAATTTCTATGATGGTCTATCAATGCCAAAATTATACTCTTCTGTAGTTGTCAGTCAAAGGAATATTTCTTTCCTTGATTTTAAAATAATAGAAAATTTATAAAATTTTACGGATTCCCAAGCATTCAAATATTTCATTGTAACCGTTGTGTCATCATGTTAAGTGGTATAACATTTTGTAGCATGAAGTTCATTAACGAGTGAAGTGTATTTACAGATTGCATGGGCTTTCATGCATTGACATAGCAATAAAACCTACTGTGTACACCAAAATTCCATTGTCAAAGGCTGACAGGATAAATGCAATTTACGAAATATCAATTGTAAAGATAATCTACAACCCTAAGGTTATGCGTCAACTTGTTGAACAGGTCAAAACGTCCACGAACTTAGAAATGTAACTATTTTGAATGACGCAAAACAAAAGATCGCAACACTGTCGAAATGCAAAGAAGCTGGAGTTAAGCGTTTACTTAAATAATAATCCCTCATCTAAACAAGTATCAAACAAGCGCAGCAATCATCAAGCGTGATGACACCATTAAATAATGTAATTTCTGTTATTTGTTTTTGAGTCATTATTGACTTTCCTGTTCACTGGTTGGACAGAAATGTTTGACTACTGTTAACATGTTGGCGCCTAGAACAGATGCTTTGACAATGTCTGAAAATTATTTTAAAGTAATTTGTTGAACGTTGACTTAAAAACAAATAATAACAACTGATATCCGTTCCACAAGAGGTGGTTCTAGTCGTCCGGATGATCTAGTGGATAACGTCTTGATGTTTGAAACGATGGATTGTGGGTTTGAATTTCAATGAGAACACTATAAGTCAGTGGAGAATGCAGGTGCATCGAGTTGATGGGTCCAAAATAGGACAAAGTAAAAATAAAACCTGGGTCTCTTTACTAATCGTCATCCACCAAATTAACACAATTGTTAGTCTAGAAAAGTGATACTTTTTATCGCGACTAAACGAAATTTAAGATTAAGAGGATTAAGGTAATGCGAATATCTTACCCCCAATTATAACTGAAATGACAGAGAAAAATTGTACTAGTACCTAATTAATCATATGATCTGTAAATATGCTTCAGTTAATAGTATCGCCAGAAATGATAAACACCAAATGAATTTATATCGTTATTTGAAGTCTCAAATTCCTGTAATTTCATTGATAGCTTTCACTGAGTCGGCTTGTTCTTAGGGAACTGTAAATAACAATTTATATAACCCAGTTATTTGAAATCATATGAAACCAAAGAATTACGTGTACTCACGTAAAGTTGATCGGTATCATTAATTACTCCATTGATTCTAGTAAGTTACATATTCATAAGAAATAGTTAAATGCAGTGATACAATAATCTTTTAAACAGTATCATATGAGGGATGACTTTCTATGTTCCGTCATAAATAAGATGATTTTGACTATCACCAGTAAGACTACAAAAGTAAACCGTCAAAATATCATTTAATATCTCATAATTTTAGACGGTGGTATATAATCATGAAACATGATCAGCTTTTCAATCCCAGTTAGTATCCTTCTCTTACATAATCAGTTTGTCCTCGTGTCCTTGCAAGATAAAAAGTACTCAAGGTCATATATTAGCTGGTCATAATCTCAAAATTTATGTATTTTTTCATTGAATTCAATATTTTCAGTTGATTTAAACAAAATAATTCTGAAATGAACTGCATAATCAAAGAAAAGTAAATTTTAAACTATTTTCTGTCTTCAGAAAAACTGAACGAAATCGATTCTTTGAAATAAATAAAGCAAAAGAAATAATCACTTCAGATTAACAATGTTTAGATCCCATTTAACTTTGAATATGTCACATCAAGCTTATTATGGTTGATAGATATTAATAATCTTTGATTGCAAGTTTGGGATTGTATCATTTGATAATGAAGTAACGACATGTATAGTTTGACATTTGAGCATAAAAATAAATCATCAAATGAATTTTAAACATCAGTTTTGTTTTAAACATTAATTCATGTTTGATGGACACTTTGAAATGAAATAGCAAAAGCAACTAGAAAACAAAGTCAGTATGATTGAAGTGTTCATGAAGTTCCATTTTCGGTTGGTTAGTTATTGCTTCTTATTTTCTTTAGTGTTAATATAACCGTTAACATTTTCATTATCATGATCTTGTGGTGGACCTATCAATTCACGTAATGCTTCTGGTGTTGGATCTTTAGCAACTGTATATTCACCTTTCTGTCGTTTATAACGTTTTCGTCTAAAATCTCTAGATTTTGTATTTTCTGAAACACTGAAACAACTCTAAATATTTTTAGAAAATAAAAATAATAAGATTATTGGTTAAATAAAGATGGAAATAAGGAGAGAAAAAAAGGAATGAAGAGGTTATAAGTGGACTTACATCATCTTTCCAACTAAATACACTAATACGTTCAGCAGTATTTCTTCGTGTTATTGAAGCACTATGTTCATCTGAAGGAATTTCTACAAGTGAAGGAGTAGGCATTTATTTCGTAAATTGATTTACTCGATATCTCCTCAATCGTTTCATTCTTTCCATGTGGCATAGCTTTCTTCCCCAAATTAAAATTATTATTTATTCTGATATTACTTTCAGGCAATTTGCGATTAACATTTCACTTGTATTAAATCAAGGTTAAAAAAACTGCGTATAAAGATAGACATATATAATCTATCTAATAATGACCTTGACGATTTTGAAAAATCGATATATGGATGATACGTTCATTCTTTGTGAAAATGGCTTTGGTCAGATGTGCTATAGTATCACAATTCAGTGAACTTCATCCAACTATCAAATGTACGTGCGAAAAAGAATTTCAACGAAAAAATGCCTTCTCAGACATTCTAAAAGAAGACCAGAGTGTAGTATAAAAATGAATTTGCGCAAGAAAAGTACATGGACAGCACAATATACACATTTTCATTGCATTGTTCCCATCTAGTACAAAAGAAATCTCTCCCTCCCTTCTGATTGATAACAGAAGCTTTGTTTATCGAATCAACTGCAAATACGTGTGTTAGGAATAATTCAACACCTGTCCCAGATATCTGGAAAATTCTGCTACCCCTACGACAAATAGGAGAGGACAAAGAAAACTATAAAACTCAAGTTTTAAAGTCGTGTGATTACAATTGAAATGATTATGTACAATAAATTTTGTTCGAAACGTCATCCATCTAATAAACAAACTAATATGGAATTACTTATTAGCACAGTGCCCAAGTTTTAGACATATAGAAAAAAAGAACAAAAAGTAACTCAGCAACAATAACAGCAGATTTTGCGTGGACGGATACGATTCGCAGATATATGGTCTGACATTCAAAGAATCGGCCAGAAAGAGATGACAGAATAACTCTCAGCGGGAAAACATCCAATCAGAAGACGTTGTTTCTCTTCTCATAATAACGAATAATAATGTACATAAAAATCTACAAATATCTCTTGATTTCCTCAATAAACGATCTGTTGCCTGGCCCTTGTCTTCTGTCGCGGCTGAATTTAACTTTTGTGTCTATCTCAATGTGTGTGTGTGTGTTTGGGGACTTTCAAATGACCAGGTAGTTATAGTGTCGTGTACCTGGAGGCACCTTCTGGTCAAGTTAGACGGCAACCACAACCTACTAACACCCCTTATAACATTTTTGAAATGATCATTTTAAAATTCTTGTTCACCTGGAATTCAATGTTATTAAACGTTTCAAAGGAGAACTTAATCACGTTACCAAGAGAAAAATCAGAAATTTCTTAAATAATAACAAGTACGCTAATGGATTTTATTTTTTTTTAAAACAGTTGAAAAAAACAATATTCATTCGCATATTGTAACAAAGAAAACTCGAATATTTCAGTCTACATGCAAGAGACCAATCAATGCATTCTTCTGTACAGCTTACCGAAATTCCGCGGGTCATTTCCAGTCCAAAATTATTCTAAAAATATCAAAAACACACTTTGATGTGATAGAATCTGTGGTATTAATCTACAACAATAATAACTTGTATCAAAAATACAAAACTATTTCAACAATGCCGTCTGGCAGTTATACAGTCTACAAACTTCTCAAATACAACAAAATTAACTGGCCAAAAACAATTATAAGCTACTTTAAAATCAATACGAATATTCCCAACAAGGTGGGAGGAAAATTCTACCTTCAAGAATCGAATAGAACGAACACGTTTCCCGCAGAAATTCCAGGGTTTAATTCTCACTCCGCGATGTAACCTTGACTTCACTCAATCAAAATCACTGTTGTAAAACAACACATTGCTATCAATACCATCACACAACAGCAAAGAGAAGCATTAAAACTAAAGATCAATAAATGTTAGGACAGTGGTATACATTTTCGGGGGAAAAAAGAGTATAAATTACAAATTTGGTTTAAGTATCCTAATAAGTATCAGTATTTTAAGTAGATTGTTTATGAATGGATTTTCAGATCAATTATTCTACTACACACATAACGCTTTTATATATCACTTTCAATTTTTTCTAATTTTATTCCTTTGCGTTCCCAGCGGAACATAGGGCTTCAGACTAGAGATTCGAGGTTGGGTTGCTAGCCCCACGCCAAACCTTCCCTCTTTATTGATCTTATTATCAGCTTAGCGAGGTAAAGTAGTGCATCGGCCGGGGACCAAACCCCGGACCACATGCGTGGTTGGCGAGCATACCCCCTCTGAGCCGCCGACATCAGGGGGGGGTAAATTTGTTCGCTGCACCTTTCTAGATTATACATCTGCTTTCGACTCAGTACCTAGGGACATTTTACTAAACAAGCTTGCCTAAACTCAAACTGACTGTTGGGTTGTCAAATGGCTCCATTCTTATTTTTCAGAAAGAAAGCAATACACTGTATGTCAGGGAAAGTCGTCCACTTCATTGCTTACTGAGGCTGGTGTCCCCCAAGGCGCTGTCCTTTCTCCTTTTCTGTTTTCTTTCTTCTTGCATGACTTGCCTCACTCCGATGAAATGAACTTTGTTAAGTATGCCGATGATCTAACTATTTCAATGTCTGTTAACTCTCAGCTTGACTGCATTAAGATTAACAACTTTCTATCAGGAATTAGCAAATGGTCTTCGTCTAACGGCCTTAAACTTAATCCTTCCAAATGTCAGACTGTTAATTTCAGTTTCCGATGTAAACGAAAGTTAAATGAAGCCGTTGGTTCCTATGACCCTTGCAAAATCGATGATACTGATATAGAAAGCAAGTCTGAAGTTAAGTATCTTGGATTAGTTCTCTCTTCTGACCTATCTTGGTCTTCTCATGTCTTAGCGATTTCTCAAAGAATATTTCGTCTGACTTTTTACATTAAGAAGTTGAGGCACTCAGGCATAACCCAACCACTCCTCTTACAGTTTGTCAACTCGTGTATTTTACCTATTCTTCTTTACTGTTCACCATTATTCTTTCCTGGATTGCTTAAAAAGGACTATGTCATACTTCGTAGAACTATGAAGACTGTCGGTCAGGACGAGTGGTATCCCATTGGGCCATATCGTTGACATTGTCACTGATAGGCATTTGATGTCATGCAACAGATTCGCTAGAGGAATTTTGTCAGACTCTGAGCACCCACTCTACCAGCAGCTCCAACCCTGTGTCTCCTCAGGTAAAACAAGAAGTTTGAAGAGAGAAAGAACGAACATGTTTGCAGGATAATATGAGCTCGTTTTATTTCGTGGATTCTCATCAACTGCATACATCCTACACAAAATCAAATTATAGGTTTCAAGAAAGTTGTGGAACATACTTTTTCATAAATACTTTGAGTTATAGATAGAAGGCATAAGGAACATAATTCCAGAATTTGATGTAGGTAGACAGATTATTCGGTGTCAGCTCCCAGTGGCTGAATGGAATACGAGCTTGCCTTGTAGCCGGAAGGTCCCGGGTTCGAATCCCAGTGGGTGCGTACTGCCGACGATTCCCAAACTAGGATGAAACAGCAGCTGTCCAGTACTCCCTGGTTTTCAATGGTTCTCTAACTGATATAATTAGTTGTTTTTTGACACCGAATAATCTGTCTACCTACATCAAATTCTGGAATTATGTTCCTTATGCCTTCTATCTATAACTCAAAGTATTTATGAAAAAGTATGTTCCACAACTTTCTTGAAACCTATAATTTGATTTTGTGTAGGATGTATGCAGTTGATGAGAATCCACGAAATAAAACGAGCTCATATTATCCTGCAAACATGTTCGTTCTTTCTCTCTTCAAACTTCTTGTTTTACCTGAGGAGACACAAGGTTGGAGCTGCGGGTAGAGTGGGGGCTCAGAGTCTCACAAAATTCCTCTAGCGAATCTGTTGCATGACATCAAATGCCTATCAGTGACAATGTCAACGATATGGCCCAATGGGATACCACTCGTTCTACTGACAATTTTCAGAGTTCTACGAAGTATGACATAGTCTTTTTAAAACAATCCAGGAAAGAATAAGGGTAAACAGTACAGAAGAATAGGTAAAATAAACGAGTTGACAAACTGTAAGAGGAGTGGTTGAGTTATGCCTGAGTGCCTTAACTTCTTAATGTAAAAAGTCAGACGAAATATTGGTTTAGAAATCGCTAAGACATGGGAGGACCAGGATAGGTCAGAAGAGAGAATTAATCCAAGTTACTTAAATTCAGACTTGGTTTCTATATCAGTATTATCGATTTTGCAAGGGTCATAGGAACCAACGGCTTTATTTAACTTTCGTTTACATCGGAAACTGAAATTAACAGTCTGACATTTGGAAGGATTAAGTTTAAGGCCGTTAGACGAAGACCATTTGCTAATTCCTGATAGAAAGTTGTTAATCTTAATGCAGTCAAGCTGAGAGTTAACAGACATTGAAATAGTTAGATCATCGGCATACTTAACAAAGTTCATTTCATCGGAGTGAGGCAAGTCATGCAAGAAGAAAGAAAACAGAAAAGGAGAAAGGACAGCGCCTTGGGGGACACCAGCCTCAGTAAGCAATGAAGTGGACGACTTTCCCTGACATACAGTGTATTGCTTTCTTTCTGAGAAATAAGAATGGAGCCATTTGACAACCCAACAGCCAGTTTGAGTTTAGGCGAGCTTGTTTAGTAAAATGTCCCTAGGTACTGAGTCGAAAGCAGATGTATAATCTAGAAAGGTGCAGCGAACAAATTTACCCCCCCCTGATGTTGGCGGCTCAGAGGGGGTATGCTAGCCAACCACGCATGTGGTCCGGGGTTTGGTCCCCGGCCGATGCACTACTTTACCTCGCTAAGCTGATAATAAGATCAATAAAGAGGGAAGGTTTGGCGTGGGGCTAGCAACCCAACCTCGAATCTCTAGTCTGAAGCCCTATGTTCCGCTGGGAACGCAAAGGAATAAAATTAGAAAAAATTGAAAGTGATATATAAAAGCGTTATGTGTGTAGTAGAATAATTGATCTGAAAATCCATTCATAAACAATCTACTTAAAACACTGATACTTATTAGGATACTTTAACCAAATTTGTAATTAATACTCTTTTTTCCCCCGAAAATGTATACCACTGTCCTAACATTTATTGATCTTTAGTTTTAATGCTTCTCTTTGCTGTTGTGTGATGGTATTGATAGCAATGTGTTGTTTTACAACAGTGATTTTGATTGAGTGAAGTCAAGGTTACATCGCGGAGTGACAATTAAACCCTGGAATTTCTGCGGGAAACGTGTTCGTTCTATTCGATTCTTGAGCGTAGAATTTTCCTCCCACCTTGTTGGGAATATTCGTATTGATTTTAAAGTAGTTTATAATTGTTTTTGGCCAGTTAATTTTGTTGTATTTGAGAAGTTTGTAGACTGTATAACTGCCAGACGGCATTATTGAAATAGTTTTGTATTGTTGATACAAGTTATTATTGTTGTAGATTAATACCACAGATTCTATCACATCAAAGGGTGTTTTTGATATTTTTAGAATAATTTTGGACTGGAATTACCGAGGAATTTCGGTAAGCTGTATTTCACGGTGAACACGTGTTCTCTGACTGGAGTCACTTTGTAATCATCCTAAATAACAGTTAGATTTCTAAAGTATTCTCATGTTACCAGAGTGAAGAAGGATAGATGAGAGACAATTAAAGAAATGAATTTTTGATCAATTATCAATAAAGCAGATTTCTATCCATTCTGACTACATCAGGATTTATCAACTGAATGAATATTTAATGAGGAAGGTGTTGCTTCGTATGTTAGTTTAACTATTCTGTTTCGTAATAATGACTAATGGAAATCGAGATCAAAAATACCAAATTACTTCAACATATCCGAAATGTCAACACTAATTTTGAATAGCAACGAAGGTTGCTGAACTTAGCTTCATATGGGGCTCGCAAGCACAACGCGAATCAACAGTCGAAACATTCCTTCACTTTGATATATTATAAAGTATTGCCTTCGCTCGATACTGAAGATCAGGTGACTAGAAACGACAAGAAAGCAACAAGGAACTCTGGAAATAAATCAACCAACAATCTATCGCCTAAAAAGTGTGCAGAAGCAGGCGGATTAGACATCGACTGAGAAGACTGTTGATTGACATCATACGCCAGGCACACCCTCAAGTGGAACCCGAAAGGGAAACGACAAGTTGCACGGAGGTCTGAGAGTGATATGCAAAATCATGTGAGGAGGAAATGAAAGCTTACGGGTAGTCGTGGAGCCAGCTAAAAAGGACTGCAGAGAAGAAAGTGAAATGAAGATATGCTCCTCAAGCCGTATGTTCCACTCAGAACCCAAAGAAAAATAATAATAATAACTATAGATACTGTTATGACTGGAACTACGACCTAGTAGACTATGCCCGAGTACAAACTTAATGCGCTGGCTAATCTGTCCTAATCGCACGTCAACAACAACAACAGTAACACTGCCCCCACGCAAAAGACAGAAGAGAAGATTGGACGTTGACAGGAGAACTTTTACTGTCTCAAAACAACAGTCAAAAAAGGTTGACAGCGCTTGCGTATATGTATGTTTAAAATGACCTTGGGAAGCACCAATGTCATTGATAAATTAAGACAGTGAACAACCAGTAGGATTCCAAAGGTCATAAGTAGGATGAGAGAAATACAAACAGACATGTAGGAAATTAGGTCTGTATATATCAGATACTCAGTAAAATCAAACATATGTAAAAAATAAATATTTCAATTCATACACGACTTTTTTTGATGAATTTGAAAAAAAGCAATAACAATATGTGGAACAGGATATTTCGTCGGTCGTTATCTCTCCAACTGCATACAACTTGAATAATGGAAGTTAATAGTCTTATTACAATTTCAACATAATTTGGTACTTTCGAGATGAAATGTCTAACAAGAATGATCATTGTATATAGATGAATCAGATCTTACGTTAGTAAAGTAGTAATAATAAAGCTTTATTTCAGAAAAAATGTGAACACATTGTACAGAAATTTTCGGTTTATTTAGTTCAAAAATATTTCATCTTCGTATAGGATTTACATGTTAAGTAATAATTTGAAGTATATCATGTAACGTAGTGTTGTTGTATATGAAGAGAACCAATTTTGTATGTTTTTCCTCCTCATATCCTTCAAGAATTGCCCGGAGGTTTGTTGAAAGCTAATTAATTATGTGCATGAATTCATGTAGTGACTACCTGACATGTCTGCATTATTGAAATAATAAGAATTGAAGAAGAGTTTAGGCAATCGGATGCATGGAAATTTTGGTAGCCCAGAGATTTAAGCAGCCTGCTGTTATGTACCGCTGTACTTATATGTACATATATATTATACATAATGTGATCGAAGTTTCTCAATTGAAACACTAAATCCTGGGTTGGCATGATGCCGACAAGATATTGAGTTCCATAAGTTATAAAATCACGTAAGTCATTAGGGAATTGTTAGCAAACAAGAGAGATATACACCCACTGAGTTTTGAACCCAAAGCCTTCCGGTTACAAGGCAAGCTCGTATACCATTCAGACACTGGGACCCGATTCAATGACACATGAATTCGAACTTCTACTAATTCGTGATTTAAGCGCGATCACCAACCAATATCATCGGCGGGACTTCATCCTCACTCCTGACTGGATAGACCCCACTGGTCAAGATTTCTCATTAAAACTCAAAGCAACTTCGCCTTGTGGCCAGTCACTAGAGAGTATCAGAGTAATTTTCAAGAATAAGATTGTAGGAATTTTATTTGTTTCAGGTTAAATCAAGGGCTTATATCAGCTAGAAAAACATTGAGAATCAGAGAGTAAGGGACAGTACTACGCCATTAAATAGGGTCCCAGTGTCTGAATGGTATACGAGCTTGTCGTGTAACCGGAAGGTCCTGGGTTCGAACCCAGTGGGCGCGTACTGCCGATGAGTCCCAAACTAGGAAGAAACAACTGTCCAGTACTTCCTCGTTCGATAACTGATATCAATAGGTCGTCTAATCTGAAACAAATAGAATTCCCACAAAGCAATTCTTGAAAAAAAGTATAAAGAAATGCACTGTGAGTTAAACTCATCTGGTTAGATATCAGGCATATCTGTCTGTCTGTTTTCGACATAGAACTTTGCACACATGTGTGGCAGTTCAAGTCGCCACACTCCCCACATGTAGCACACAAAGCAAGAGAAGAAAGTAGGAGAAATGCATATTAGAGACAGTAAACAGAGGTGTGAGATAAAGGAATAGTAATAACGAAGAACAAAACAGTTTCATTGGAAATCATAAGTCACAAGGAGTGGATGCATCTGCACCAGCCATTGAGAACGATCACTTTGAGCCATGTCACCAATTGTTTCCAACCATTGATTTTTACCGTCTCGAGGACCCCAACCAGTCAGGAAGTCTACATCTTTCTACGTGGCTTAGACTAACTGTTGTAGATTTCATTGACTGGTGCCATGTTTTCGTTTGACCGCCGCTAGCTCTTTTCCAGCCTGACCCTATATCAGCTAACATTGCCTGTCGGTCGAGGAAGGCGATGACTAGGCATACGTAACACATGTCCTAACCATCTCAGTCGATGTAATTTTACAGTCTCGTCGATTGATTTCCCCGCCTTACCTAGCACTCGACGCCTAACCTCAATATTGCTCACCTTATCATACCACTTCACACGGGAGATAGAACGCAGACACCTATGATCAAAGACATCTAGCCTTTTCATGTCTTCCCCTCTCAATGGCCAGGTCTCACAGCTAGCCATAAAGGAGGACGGAGCGGACTGTTGAGCAGTACACACGCCCTTTGGTCGACAGCAGTCGGATATCACGTCTACGCCAGAGACGGCGTAAACTGGCATATGCGAAACTAGCCCTCTGTATTCGTGCTGAGATTTCGTCGGAGATCAACCCGTTGGGGCTGATGGTGCTTCCCAAGTAAGTGAAGCGGTCAACGTGCTCTACCACTTCACTTCCTATTTCTAATCTAGGGGTCGGTGAAGTCCAATCCTGCAGCATCATCTTACATTTTACAGGGGCGAATCGCATGCCAAACATACGAAGATTGCTGCTCAAGGTGTTCAGTAGACTCTGCATTTTGTCAGCGTCCTCGCCTAGAAGGACTATATCGTCCGCATATTCTAAGTCGACGAGATTATTCCCTGGTAGCAAGTCAATCCCTGAGTCGCTGAAGTGTGTTAGGGTTAAGTCCATTAGTATATCTATGATGAAATTGAATAGAAACGGGGATAGTGGGCATCCCTGAAGGACACCACTAGTCGTCACCACTTCAGATGACAACTCGCCGTAAGCCCTCACCTGGCTGCATGAGTACGAGTAGAATGCCTTAATCAGTGCAATGTATTTTCTCGCCATTCCCTTTACAGCCAAGCATCGCCAGAGAACCTCTCTGTCGACATATCAAGCATGGTTTCTAACAAGTGGCGATGTAATTAATTATGACTCGAAAAGAACTCAACATTTGCACCTGACGAAAGGTGATGGAACCAACTAGAGTTAAAAGACTAGTTACTAAGGTAGAGTTTGATTTTGCTGCATGTGTTATTATAGCTTTGTTTGAATATTTCATTGTCCCGTATATTGCATACATATTCTAATTTCTTCTGAAAAGCAACGTATTACAATGAAACGTGTTTGTATTTTAATAATAATAACAAAAGTTTCATTCTGGAAAGTTTGCGTATACAGTACAGAATTCTCAAATTAATTTCCTGCAAAATATATACTATCCATACATAGAATCTTCAAGAAAAATATTCAACAACAGTATATCGTATAACACAACGTCGTTCTATCTGAAACAAGACTCAAACTTCTACGGAATCTTTCCATCATTTCCTTCTTGAAATATCCAGTATTAAGTTGAAACACAATTCAAAATTTGCGTGAGTTCATGCTGACCCACATACATAAAAGTCAGTACAGCGAAGAAAACTTTCTTCACCGATGAAATCATCTTAGGAAGCTACACAACGATTTATTAGCCTATTATTGAGTAATAGGGGGGGGCGGCTGAAGTGGTTTCTAAAATTAAATTAAAAAATTACACAGTAGTCAATGATACAATAAAAGGAAGGGTTTGAGATTTTCAGCTGAGCTATAGATCAATTTCCATAGTCGACAAATGTTCCGTGGATGTGTGAAGGACAATCTACAGCTTTGGACCAATTCAATATTTGTGTTGATAAATCCACTTGCTCCTGTGAAGCTAGTTATACTGACCGCACAAAGCGCATACCCTCCAGATGCATCTCCAAACATTATCCAGGATGGTTAGCAAGAAGACGATATAAGGCAATTACTAGCCACATTCTCGAGCACGCGGTGAACTCGGGCTACGTAGCTCCGCCAGAGTCGTCTCAATGTATAGAACTATCTACAAAATAAGACTGAAAGGCACAAGGGGTGTTAGGTTTTGGCATCTGTGTACGGCTAAGACACTGGAAATTCGTCAGTATAACCCCGAATTCGCGTACAGAAAGTTTGTTTAGTCACTTATCCCACCATGGTCATAATCTCTTCCCCAATCTCTCTCCTTTATTTTTAGTAATTAACTCACTATAATCACTTTTACACGTTCCTTTCGTACATTTTCTCAGTGACTTCACCATTGTTATGTGGACATTCAATTACCTTACTTCTCATCAAATAAAATTTTTAGCCTTATCTGATTTCAAACCATTGCTTCCATTGTACCTTGACTATAGAAACCATTTCTGAGTTATTATATCGACTATGTCATCCCTTGTTATTCAATAACAGACGATTACACATTTTCGTAAATATAAATACAATTGTGTAGCCTCTGAAGATGATTACATAGATAAAGAAAATTCTCTTCACGACAAATACCTAATTGGAAGATCAATAAAACGGTAAGAAGTAGATGAATTATGTCGGACGGAGATTTAATTATCCTCGTAAATTAGACAGGCCGCAAAAAGGGAGGAGTAAAACTCATTTGATTTGAAAACATTACTCATTTCAAAGTAACTTTCGTCGTGAATCTGAATCACTAGTGACCCATGTATTGAAATAAGGTTTTTTTACTGCAACAATGGGAGGAACCTGAATAATTTCAAGATAGACACCGTTACAGAGTAGATATCAAGCAAAGGAACCAAGCCACAACTGTGGTTCATTGGTCTAGATGCTCGGCTCTTTAGCCGACGAGT
Source organism: Trichobilharzia szidati (assembly GCA_944472155.2). Lineage (NCBI taxonomy): Eukaryota > Metazoa > Platyhelminthes > Trematoda > Strigeidida > Schistosomatidae > Trichobilharzia > Trichobilharzia szidati. The sequence goes on along the minus strand of OX235274.1, from coordinate 94,992,532 downwards.
TACGGGTTCAAACTCTGCTACACACACCAAGGTTTGGGTAGCCGACAGGGAGTACCACTAGCCCTCACTTACAATACGTGTGGTTCATTGTCAACTGCGTGGAATGGTAGTAGATTTTGACTAACTGAGAACAATTCGTTTCTTTTCAGTCTGTTTGCTCAATTCCCATTCATGACAAAGCTTTACTTGGAAAATCCCGGTCAACCGAAAAGCACTTCCAGTCATAGAAAAAGCCACATAGCTGAAAAAACTAAAAAATAATTTATAATATAAAAAATAAAACTCGAACAAACAATATAGAAAGATGACTTTGTGGTTAAAAAGTTGGCGCAAATCTTTAAAAATCAGTTCTGTAGGGAGATAAGAGAAAACAGGGTACAACAACAACAACAACACTGCTGTTTAACCAAAGAAACACACACACACACACGCACATAACCATTATACAAGTTTATATAGGTTGGCACCACGTTTAATAATTGCTCCAGATTCATTCAACCTATCTAATAGTGTCATTACACAGTTAGCAGCTACACGAATATCATTTGCAATTGTATTTATCTCTGGCATTGTAAACAATCGACTGTTTGTACGTTGTGAAGCAGCCTGTAGGTAAATAAAATTGTAAACGAAGACAAATTAGCAGTTTCATATGTAGTAACTAGTGAAATATTGAAAAATTGTGATTATAGATGTCCATTAAAAATTTTTACAAGACCGACTAGTGAACAAAGAAATTCTTTTCGATCACCTTTTCATGAAGTTCTACAGATATATCCCTACATGATCAGTATTATCTTGGGTCCCAAGGCGAATACAGGGATTTAATAACACACGTCTATTTCACTGTGTTCTCTAAAGTCTTTCTTGACTGGCTTTACAATCGCCTATAAGCATTCACTTCCTCCATGTCACACTCGACATTCGCCATTCCAGTCACACTCGAGGACCTAGCGTGCGATGACATTCAAAGGTCTCCTCCTCAGTGTATATCCGACCAGTCTTTACTTTCTTCCACATGTTGTGAATTGGCAGAAGTTAGAATTCATGGACCATTGGATCGGGTCCCAATGGCTTAATGGTATACGAGCTCGCCTTGTAACCAGAAGGTCCTGGGTTCGAACCCCGTAGTGTGGGTGCGTACTGATGAAGAGACCCAAACTAGGACGAAACAGCTGTCCAGTACTCCCAGGTTTTCCAATGGTTCTCTAACTAATGTCAGCTCATGATGAAAATCTTGTATTCCACATATTTGTTGGCCTGTATTATCTTCTTTGTTTCGTCATCGGAGTTCCAAGTTACTTATCCAGGAGAATATTTTTCAGTCACCAATTAGACTTGAAATTTTCAGATAATTAATTACACTACTTGTTAGTAGCTTAATTGCAATGGCATCAGTTTTATTTTGAGGGTGGGGGTGGAAGTAAGTTGGAGGTGGTTCAGTCAATGGTAATGAGTGTGCTTACCAACCACGCTGGATGTCCAGCACCTAACAGGTTGTTTAAAAAATATCAATTTGTTAGTAATATTTATTCTTTAACTGTTATGGGTAACTCATTTGTCAGGTTCTACGGTTATGTGCATCTATAATAATTAAGAAATGATTGTTGTTAGCTGTAATCATGTTTTAAATAACATTGAAACAGTACTATCAACAGATGACAGTTCAACAGCATCAGTAGGTGACAATATGCATCAATATAATACTGAATTGAATGTCAGAAAAACTAGGAAAAATAATACAGAATGTATAGGTTCTACAGCAGGACAAAGGAGCAATAGTGGCCGGACCTGTCTCTTTTGCACACAGATCTCCGGTTGTTTTAAGCGTATTGCAATGGGCTCTGTTGTTTGGCGCGTTCAGTATTTAGAGGCCATTGAAAATTTACTTGGTATTCAACAGATGATAGAAGAGTATTCAATGCTGGTTTTGTCGCCTGTTTCGACACGAGGTGATCTAATATAGAACTGTTAACGGTTTTCACCACATCTTTATTTAGCCTCACTAGTAGGCATTTCCGAGAACGAAAAATTAATTTCGTAGAACAACGACCAATATAACTGGCTCCACAGGAGCAGTTGATGTATTTTCTAGCTTAGATATTCAGTGACCTACGTAATTTAATATAATTTCTTAAAAATTTTTATTAGAGCTTGATTCCACACAGTACTTTCGGTACAAGTATGGAATTTTCAGGATGTGATATCGATAGCCCAAACTTAGCAGGTCGAACATTGATATGAGGTTTGCGTCGGCCGGGGATTGAACCCTGGACCATTTGAATGGTCGGCGTGAGTCTTAACCGCTGTGCCATCGACGATTTAAGTTATATGGATATTCATCAAGCTAGTAAACATTCCTTATGAGTGATAAGTAGGTCCACAAAGAATACTAGGAAAGCCCTTATATTAAACCGCCAGCTCATTACGGCACTTCAACGATATAATCCTTGAATTCAGAAACTAGACAGCTTGTAACCAAGGTTTAGAAAGGTTGCTTTTCAACACAAATCAAATAGAACAAAAGTTTTTCAAGGAGAAATCTACAATAAATAAAAATAAAATTCATGGGCCATTGTATTCCGTCTCAGTGGTTGAATAGTCAACGAGCTCACTACGTAACCTGAAAATTGTGCCTTTGATCCCCGACGAATGGGGTCATAGGTGCGTACTTATTATGAAGAGTCCCAAACTGGGAAAAAACATCTGTCCAACACTCTCTGCTGGTTTTCAAACAAACACACTGGAAGAAGAGAATTCATTAAAATATCATACCTCAAGTGCAGCTAATAAACGTTTGGCAGCTGCTGGACCAGTTGACGAAGAATTGATACGTTTTGAAGGTATACTGATCAAATTGTTTATTTCACTTAAACTTGCATTAGCTGGTGTACCAGTAACAAATCCACTTCCCAAACCAGTAGATCTCATTAATTCACAAACATCTAATGCATCCTATGATTAGCAAATGTATATAATAAATGTCAAATTAAAATTAGTTCAGTGTATATACAAACAGCAATAATGTGATGAATAAGATGTTAACTTTAAGTGTGTATGCAACCTTCCAACTATGTTTTGTTCGTATGAATACTTATCAAAAACAATAGCAAAATTATGAGATTCACGAGAGTCGAATCTGCCTAACAAAATGATGAAGTTAGAGACTTTTCCACTCAATCTATCCACGTCACGATTAACCCTATGCAGGCATTTTGTAACGCATCTCTTGGCGCCCCACAGGGTACCAAGTTTGTATCAAATTAGAAAAAGAATGTAAGAACCAATGATGTACACGAATAATGAGTTGCAGATGCTGACTTTGACATTAAGTTAAGCAGATTTAAAACCTGAAAGGAACACAGGCAGGTTTGAATCAGATTCGTGATTTAAAATTTACAAAATTCGAGGTGAGAAATCACAAGTTTCACTCAGTAAATGAAAATATTCAGATCACAATGTGAATGATCTGCTTGATACTATAAATAGTAATTAGAGGAAGGAAGCATAATGACATGATGCTATAAGCTACTACTTTATTAATATGTAATATTATTGTTTCCTTTAATTCCTACAGGAACATAGGGCTTCAGCCGTGCGTCTCTATTGCGTTCGGTTCTCTGCTAGAGTCTTCACCTGGCTCCAAGTCTGCCCACACGTTATCATCTCCTCTTCACATGACCTCCTCCAAGTCACCCTCGTACTGACGACCAACTCGCCGCTTCCCATTCGGGTTCCACTCGAGCAATGGCTTGTCTAGTGATGTCACTTGATGGTTCACTCTCTCAGAGTATGGCGAATCCACCTCCATTTCTTCCTGCATATTTGTTTCACAATCGGTTCCCGCTGGGTTGGTTCGCTCCCAGAGATCTCTGTTGCTGATCTTTTCTGGCCAGCCATCTGATCTTGAGTATTGAGCGAAGACAACTGTCAATGAAGGTCTGTAGTTTGTTTGAGATGCTCTTCATGACGCACCAATTCTCTTATCCGTATAGTAGCACTGACTTCACATTGGAGTTGAAAATCCCGATCTTATTTGTGATGCTGAGTGCTGTTCACCTCCACACAGGCTTGAGAGTAGTGAAAGCTTGTCTTGCTTTCCCGATCCTTGCTTTGATATCCTCGTCACTTCCGTCTGCCTGTAGTTGAGACGATGCTTCCCAGGTAGGTAAAAGAGGTTGTTTCTTTCAGGTTCCTCCCATTTATGCTGATTGTTGTCTGTTGTTGTTGCTGCTGTTGGTGGTGTTGCCCAGGAATCTTTATCACCTCTGTTTTCTCTATGTTCACCTGAAGTCCTATCTTTGATGCTTCTTCTGCCAACTTGTTGCTTTTCGCTTGCATATCTTCCAGTTTGTGGGAAATCAGACATATATCATCGGCGAAGTCCAGATCCTCCAAGTTTTTGTGTGAGTCCATTTTATGCCTGTTTCCTCATTGCCCACTGTTTGTCGCATTATCCAGTCTACTGCAATCATGAAAATCATTGGCGATAGTAGGCAGCCAGCTTGTCTTACTCCTGTCCTCACTTCAAAGGATTCCGTAAGTTTCCCGTCGTGGATTACTTGGCATGCAGCATTGTCGTACAGCTGTTGGATGAGATATATAATTGTCCGTGGCACCCTATAGTAGCGTAGTAGTTTCCAAATCACCTCTCGATCGACGCTGTCAAAGGCCTTTTCAAGATATGAGCAGATCACAATATGTGATCTGAAAAATCCAATTTTCAAAGGACCCTCTAGTGATTTCTTAACTTGAACCTAGGCCCAACGCTTCCTGCTGATGGCATTCAACCATCTAATATCAACAATTCACAGTGCAGTAAACCGTAATGGTGAGTCATCTAACATGGTGGCCGCATTGCAAACTTGACTGATAGAATTCAGTCTGCACCACACAAAGAACTAGACACATTACACTAGTTACTAGCTAGTGTCCAATCAAACTTGAACTGTTTAAACAGCAAATCGTAGATTTGATTCAGCGTATTACCAGTTCGTCCAAGCAGCTAACCAGAGTTCGGGAGGTTGAAACTGATTCCACTATCTGTAATGAGTCAATTCACGTACACACACCGCTAATGAGCTCGACTCCAAACAAGTGAAACGGCCGTCAGATTTTTAGATCACTTCGATCTAGCAGCTAGAAAGCACTATTACTGGTTGATGTTGGTGGCATATAACTACTCATTTCAATCAATCAGTAGTATATATGAGAATACAAGTTTTCCACACATAAAAATCAACTGCAACTTCCTTTCGAATCTAATGGGCAGTTAACATATTTGTCTGGAAAAAACGTTGTACCTTTCAAATTTCATTGACGACGGTGACTCATACGTCAACAAAAGGTTTGACTTAAACATCGTCAACTTAAGTGGACACTTCAAACAGAACTGTTCTGATTGAATTTCAACAGAAATGTGAGTGGAAAATAATAAAAACATGGGAAAACATGACAGTTTAGTGGATATAGGAGATTATACAGAGTGAATGCATCTGTACCATTCAGAATGATTTTAAGCCAACCCCAAACAGAAAGTCTACATCTCCCTAAATGACTCAAACCAACTGTCAAAGACTTCATAGGTTGATGCAACTCCAACTTATACTTGTGTCGCTTAACACTGCCGGTTGGAGAAGGTGATAATTTGGCATGCGCAACACGTGTCCTAGACATCTCGGTCGATGTACTTTCAAAACCTCATCGATTAATTTACTTTCCTTACCTAATACTCTATGCCTTACCTCAATACAACCCATCATTTTACACCAGTTAACAAGGGAGAAGAACGCAAACATCGGTATTTAAAGACAGATGACCTTTTGAAGTCCCCCACTTTCAATGCCTCACAGTTACAAAGGAGAACAGAAAGAACTGATGTAGATTACGCACATTCTTCAGTCAATAGGTACATATCACATCTCAGTAAGAGGTGACGTAAGTTGGCAAAAGCCACATGAGCCTTTCGTATCCGTGCTTAGATTTCATTGGCAATCAGTTCATTGAGGCAGGTGCAAGTTCCCCAATAAGTGATGTGGTCAACACGCTCAACCACTTCACTCCCTATCTTAAAACATAACTGTAATTTCACAGAAATATGAGACAATGTTGACTATATTTTAGTTGTTTAAAACGTTTACGGTAAATTACTTAGTTACTATACAACGTTTCAATCAAGTTTCTTATCCAGTTATGTATATGGTCTTTCATCTATAGCTTCAATGACATTTAATCAACAAAATTATCAAACAACAGATCAGATCAGCTTCGTTATGAGACTGATAAATAAACGAGCTCGTATTATCCTGCAAACATGTTCATTCTTTCTCTCTTCAAACTAATAAAGGGAACCGGTTGCATGATAACATACAGTTTTCGATTGGAAGATTATGATAAATAGCCATTTTTCAACAACAACAAAAAAAACATTACCTGTTTAGTTGCTTCTTCGCGTAATTCAGCTCTGGCTCTTGCTTGTGTTAATCGAATTAATGATTCCAGCTGTCGTAATGTCACTGGGAATGTATCACGACTATGACGATGTTTACGCAATTCTAAATAAAAATCTCGTAGAGTCACAGCAGCTTCTGTTGAAAGACTAAGGAGAATATTAAAAAAAGGGGGATTGATGATTTTAGTAATTACGTAATGGATATTTTTTAGAAGGTAACAAGAAGTATTTTATTTCAGTAGTTGGAAATAATTGTCTGGCTTTACGTTTAGAACTAATAAACCAAGACGAAATTTAACTGAATCCGTGAAATGGATACTCTCACCAAGATTCCTTGACAAGAACATCCTACCAAAAGTTCAGAGAGAATAAACTCCGTTTGTACCAAGAAGGAAACATAACATGAACCTTGATTTCAAGGGAAACCTAACCTGCCATATCCTTAAAACAATAATTTCAACATCTTTGTGAAGAACATTCTTCACAGAAACGCTAAGATTAGTGTTCTACAGTTGTCCACGAATTAGCAGAAGCCTGAAAGACAAGCTATCGCATCTGATCACTTCTATGTGCATATATCAGTTTACCAGTTTCAGTGAAGCGAGGTATATTGGTCGTTCGACGTGTATCCGGTCTAAAAGGGTTCAAGAACACTATCCCGCAAGGTTGGAGAAGGGTAGTAATGACTCTATAAAGAGTATGATAATTCAACATCTTGTCTCAACAAACGCGTCCTTCAAATTAATCTACAAAGCGAAGAACAACCTGACAAAAGAAAATCATTCAACCAATTCTACTATCATGGTAACGATCCTGTTGTTTTTTACCAACTTGATATTTGTTTTCTAACTCCCCATGTCTTTTATATTTCTTTCGAGCTCTTACGTAATATCACATTCGCCTTTATTTCTTGTCCTTCTTGATTACAAATCATTCACTGAATTATTTATCTCATTACGCAACTCTAACACTTATTTAACTTCTCTTATGTATTGATTAATATTAGAAACTGTGATTGTGACAACTCATCACTTTTGTTACTATCCTCTTTTGTGAAAAAGAAATTCTATATAAATACGACTAAACAGCTACAGAAAATGAATTCCCCCGCTTCGCTGAAATACTTGTCTTGTTTCATCAATGCCTGGATGGGGATTATTCATGAAAACGGTTATTTCAAAACACCGACTTACAACACGGAAGTAATCAAAGTCTTGTTTTTTAGTCCTTTGTACGGCGTGAATTCATGCAGTCAAATTCTTACAATATGTTCACCTAACTAAAAGACGTGTCATCACGATGAACTTTATGTCGACACTAAATGCCTGAAGGCAGCCGATAGGAAGCTATATATATGGTCGACATAAAAAGCATTCACTTTAATATGAGAATATTACGTGTGGAAACTAACATCAGTAATTCATCACTGCCAGCTTAGGCTAGAGCCAACTAAAAACCATGTACAGGTGACCGGTCTATGAGGACGTTATAATACTAACATTAGTTTTAATAAGGTACATACTTTCTGAATTGTAACTCTTTGGATGAATTTCAATAAATGACACCACATAAAAACGTCAGTCCTTAAGAGATACGACTCACAAGTGAAACTAGGGACATTTACTTTTGTAATTTCTGTCTTAAGTTGCATAGAAATATATCATTACATATCATAGGTAGTGTACCTTATAGTAAATACTAAGTCGATGTACGTTACACCAACTAAGTAAATTAAATATGACAGGGTGACTAATATTACTGAGTTGAACTAGTGGTTATCGTGTTGTGCACCTGGAATTTTATTCTGACTGACTTTCAACACAGAACTTTGTACAGACGTGCACTAGTTCAAGTTGCAACACTACATTTACTGCATAAAGTTGGAGAAAAGACAGAAAAGACATTCAAAAGAAGTGTAATGAACAGATAAAATAGTGACATGAAGAAATATGAGGGTTTAATAGATTTGGGAGAATGCTAAGTTTTTACGAGTTGATCACGGATTGATATCATTTAGAGAACCACTGAAAACCAGGGAGTACTGGACAGCTGTTTCATCCTAGTTTTTGGGAATCATCGGTAGTACGCACCGACTGGGCTTCGAACCCAGAACCTCCCGGTAACAAGGCAAGCTCGTATACCATTCAGCCACTGGGATCCGATCCAATGGCTCATGAAATCTACCGGGAGGTCCTGGGTTCGAACCCCAGTGGGTGCGTACTACCGGTGATTTCCAAAAACTAGGATGGAACAGCTGTCGAGTACTCCTTGATTTTCAGTGGTTCTCTAACTGATATCAATCAGTGATTAACTCGTAAAAACAAAACTAATCCTTACAAACCAACTATAGAAGATTACTAAGTGTGACAGCATGTGAGACACTAAAAATGATTTTTAGCCGTATCACCAACAGTCTCCAGCTATTGGTTCTCAGCATCAGTGTCACATATGCATTCCAATGATGAGAAGTAAGTGGGATGTTTCGATATTACAACATATACTCAACGTCTCCCCGAAGAAATCACAAAAATGTTCGTTCAAGGGATTCAAATATCAATGGAAACTAATCGAATTTAGTTTTGCAAATCAACAAATGTTATTATTATTATTCCCTTTGGTCCCGATTGGAGTATAGTACTTCAGCAGGACATCGCCATCAAATTTTCTTCTTTACAGTCCTTTTTAGCTGGCTCCACAATTGTATATAAGTTTTCATCTCCTCCCACAAAACCTCCTCCATGTCACCTTCAGATGCCTAACTCATCGTTTCCCACACGAGTTCCACTCTAGGGCCTGGAGTGGTGTAAACTGGATTAGTAAACTGGACGAGGTTAAGGCAACAAATACAATATCATATAAACACTAAAGAATACACATACCATGGCATAACATATTTTCTAGCATACATAATATATTTCCGTAATAATACTGCAGGAATATAATCAATCTTCTCGCCAACAAGCAACTCTAATCTTTGAGCTAATGGTATACTTGGATCAAATTCTTTTACAACACTATGATTGTTATTATTATTATGATTACTGTTGGTATTTATATCATGACTGAATGTATCATTGATTTGTCGATTAGTTTGTGAACAGACAAAACTAGAAGGTTTCCAATTTCCCGTATGCACTGCTGTAACATGCTCTGATAATAAACGATCAGCAACTTCATCTGGATGATCCAATAGCACAAATATTAGATCGAATCTAAAGTGTTTTTTTGGGGAAAGATAGAAAAAGTAAGAACACTACGCCATTTGGTTATGGGATTTGGATTAATTGCAATTGTTAGATTTCGTAGCAAACCAACATCAACTAGAAAGATCACTGAAAACCAGAAAGTACTGGATAGCTGTTTCGTTCTGGTCCAAGACTCTTCAACAGTGCACACCCACGAGATCCTACCAGCGATCGAACACAGGAGCTTAAGATTACAAGACCAAGCTCTTAGATTATTCAGCAACTTGGGCCGAAAGTCTACAGCGTATGAATTCGAACTTTTTCAATTCATGATATAGTTCTACTATCAACCAATGTGCCTTCGATGAGCATCCACCTAACCTTAACATGGTGGAAGGATCCCAAACCAGGACGAAACAGCTGTCCGGTGCTCCCTAGTTTTCGATGATCTCTGTAACTGATGTTGATTAATGATGAAATATAACAATTCAAATGAAATACTTATAGTATACCATATTATTAGAGCTGAAAACTTACAGTTATGAATCGACACCAACTAACTACCCAGTCAGTCACTAGTCGGATTTCAAATCATACTCACTCTATCTTCAGCTAAGAATATCAAATCGTACAATGAAAGTGGAATAACTAAACTGCACTACTATTTCATTATTGTTCCGTTTAGAAATAAGCAAAATTGCAATCAGAACCACTATCATAATGGGATAATATTGGTAGTATTTGCAAAATACCGAAGCCTATCACTTACACATAAAATATACGTATTATATATATGAGCTAACTTGTATGTTCTGCGGAGAAGCCAACCTTACTATCTTGAGAATTAGGAGGAAATATCTCTCTCTTGTGTTGCATACTGTTCAATGATTCCTTATAGTTAGGTTAAGTTGATTCGTGATGAAAATCTCTGTTTGGTAGAAGCCGGCTAATCATGATTTGGTATATTTTATTCCTAAAAGTTAAAAATGACACACCTTCCTAACAAACCACTGTGTTGTTTATTCCTTGTTTGAAAGAAACCTTTGTTTATCACATCGTGTTTTCTTTCTTTCCCTGTAGCTGCCCTAACTACCACCATAACACAATTCGTTGTATCTCTTAGAAATTTACAAAGAAATTCACATTCTCCATTAATATGGATAAGATTTTATTTTGATAAACCACAAAGCGTTGTACGGATGACCACGTTTCGAGCACAAATAATCGCTTATAATCATATCAAGGCAATACACGCACCACGTTTTGCTTCATTTATATGCATGAGTAAAATTGATTAGACATCTGAACAAAAATAAATTCACATTCTTGTACCAAAGAAAAATTAAAGACAAGATTAGCAGACTTATGGTGGAGAAAAATCATTAAAATGCAAAGTGCGTAGAGCTGTAGACTACAGTAATAAATTTGTGACATGTAGATTAAGGTATACACTTCAGTTACTGTATACCCTGATATTTCATTATTCTTAACAACTTTAATATAAACTGTTTAAGTACCAATTCTTATTATTCCGGTTTCGTTTGACTCTGCATATCACTACTCAATCTTTAAACAGATCCATTACGTTTTGAATTACTTCAATCTCGCACGAATATCACAACAGCTGTCATAAAACACTGATCAATATTCATTCTACTAGTTCCAACAAATTTGAGCACCAAATGGAAACCATGGAGGTATAAAACATTTAATTTTCATCAATTCCCCCATAAATTTTACCACTTATTTAACAAATGAACGAAATATTCTCATAATTATTCATAAGAAAAAGATTTAAATAGCGAAGAAAATTTTCTCTTAACGACGATTCATTTTCATGAGCTGTACGATAATCGTAATTATATTTAACAAAGAAATCATTAGAGAAACAATCAGATACTGGTAAACTTTTTCCTCGAAAGATGCATTATTTAATGTAAGATATAACCTAGACGGGGTGACTCTAACTGGAAGTTAGAAAAGAGGCAGAAGTTGACATGATGTAATAAGTGTGAGTTAATGAATAATCGATAAGCTATTTACTTCTTTTTCTCATTTGACTAACTCAAGGTTGAAACTGATTAATTGAAGGTTGCTGAGATTTCAACAAATACAATTTTTTATACACAACGTTATGTGAGAGCTGTGCATCCGTTTGTTATATGTGATATCGAATTTATTGCTTGTTTTGCAGGCTTAGATATGAGTTTAACTGTAAGATCTACTCAAGTACTAATTTAAGTAGTATAGTTCAGTTCACAATGAATTCCTAAGTATAAGCCTCCGTATTACAAATTTACAGATAATAATGCCTAATAGTATTCCGTTTATGTTCTTTTCACAAAAATAGCGGAGGTATGTCGTTAACACCTAAGTTTTTTGAACACCAAATCAAAGGTAGAGGCAATTCAATTCACTTATGATTGGAAGGTCAAGATCTGGAGCTTCCGTGTAATTGAAATGATTCAAAACCGATCTTGAACATCTGAAAAATTTGACTTCGCCGAAGATGAATTGGAAGCGAGAAGGAGAACTATAAAAAATCAAGTTAAGAAGTCATATGGTTACAATTGATGATATGATTATGAACAATAAGCTTTCTTCGAAACACCATCCAGTGAATAATATTTTTAAATTAGTATGGAATTACACACTGCCACAGTGGCCAAGTTTTACAAGAGAACGAAATAAAATAGTAATAAGAGCATACAATAATACTGGGTAATTTATACCTTGATAGTAAAGCTGGTGGTATCCGTAAATTTTCATCTAATCTTCGTGTAATATCATAATGCCCACTGACAGGATTAGCGGCAGCTAGAACAGCTGCACGAGCTGGTAAGTTTGCCACCAGTCCACCACGTGCCACGCTAACTGATTGTTGTTCCATAGCTTCAAGTAGTACAGCTGGATCACATGTTAATTTATCGAATTCATCAATACAACAACAACCCTAAATTGTTGTGTTTTATTGACAAAATTGAATATTAAAATAGAGGAAAGAAGTATCAAAGGCATGTTAAACGTCTAACAGTTCAATATGATTAAATATCTATGCAATAACGTATGTAATTTAAGAGCTGGAATTCTAAATTATTTGAAAAAAACACAGAGAAATCAGAGAAACACATAGACTGTTTCATTTGAACTCAGTTACATCTAATATATCTTTCATGTACAAGGCTATGAGCCACACTTACTGTATGAGAGCTTACCTGTTACCTGAGATGAAGTAGGTTGGTGCTTTTGGATTCGAGTCTGAAATGTACTGGCTGTAAGATAAGTGATTAAGACAATGAAGCCACATCACCAAAAAATGCATTACATAGTAGTCCTTGGTGTCAGATGATTAGAAGTAATCAGCAAGGTGCCTTGGATCTAGGTTTCGTGCTTGTTGAGATCCGTTAGCAAGGCGTATATGTAGTCTTAAAGGAACTCATGTCCCCTCTGAGATTCGAGCCCGGGTCACCCAGTGCTACAATGAGAGATGTTAACACTGAGCTATTCGGATTCACGACTGACCTCCTGTAGAACTATGATGGATACTTTCACTGGTGATTAGGTAGTAGTAACCAGTGTCATGCGTTGGTGCGGATTGGATTCTCTCAGTCAAACAGTCTTTGATGAGATTATGAGCTGTGACAAATACTTTATATGGACTTAAATATTTGAACGAAATTGTAAGAAAGCCTGAAGAGTAAGTTTTGTATTTACTGGTATTGAACAGAAAATAACATGTTTATCCGTAAATTCATGGGAAAATGTGTTTTTTAACAAAATTATACATGTTAATTGTATGTGTTAGTGGTTCAGTAGTAAAATACTCGCTGGCTATGCAGCACGTGGTCTGGGGTTCGTTTCCGGTCAACGCACTCCTAAACCCTCACCTAGTTTACTGACCTGTTTTAAGCGTGGTAAAGAGGGGAAGGTTCAGCGTGAGGCCAGAGACCTCACCTCGACAGAAAAACATCACCGTCATTGAAACTTTAAAGCTTGAAGCTCTATGTCCCAGTAGAAATGCAAAGAAATGAACATGTAAATCGCACTTATCCTTCTTATGAATCTAATCGAAATCTACAAGTATACTTAACTTATATCTGATGCACTCATCTAGATTAAACTTTCGTGACTTTGTAGAAATAATATGTTTCTAAAAAGGTAATAATGCTAGATCCTATGTTGATAAATGCTGTCCATCTATCTGCATACAGTCTCTGAATGGTACGAAAAATAAATACGTTTATATATTTGGATTATGATTACAGTTGAAAGACAACAGAGTTACTGAATTGACTGAAAAGCATTAAAGCCAATCTGCTAATAAAAATTATCTCTAATATTTCCATACTTCAATAATGTTGATGTGGTTGTTTTCACTGAGTTGGGTAGTTTAAACATCAATATGAAGAAGTATACGCTGCAAATGTTATGTCTAAAAGAGAACACACAACCATACCTGAGCTAATAAATCCTCCCTTATTATACTTCAATATGTATTAACTGAACACAATTCTAAATAAATAAATAAATAACATACCTGATCGGCTAAAACTAATGCGCCTGCTTCTAGACCAAATCCCCCACCACTATTACTACCTTCACGAATAGTACTAACAGTTAGACCAGCAGCTGTTGCAGTATTTCCACATACATATAGAACTCTTGGTGCTAAACTTGCAGCAGCACGAAGTAATTGACTTTTACCTAGACCAGGATCCCCTATACACAACACATTTTCAATGCATACGTGTATTAAAAAATGGAAAGAAAAGAAGAAATTCGAAAGTATTTAACAAACATAAAATTAATTAATTAATGCAACTGTCTACAAACAATCAGCATTGTAAGCTATCGGTTACTGCAAAAAAATTTTACAAAGGAAGAAGAGTAAGTAAAAAAGTACATTGAATGAATCAGCCCATTCACTACTTGTATGTGTATCTATCAATTTACTAGTTCCAAGGTGAAAACAGTCAACTGTAATGATTGTACAAGACTATGAAGATGCTGTTGAACAGTTATATGATCAGTTTGTTAGTAAGAGAAAAGAAACATTTTACAAAAACTGTATAACTGCTTCACATGTTTCTTTATTCAAAATAACCTGGACAGTGAACATTCACTGCTAAAATACAATTCTTTCTTAATTTCGATGCACGAAAGTATGAAGTGAACTTATAAATGAAATAGCAACTGTTTACTTCGCCTAGTAATTGCTGCTACGTTGATGTGCAAGTTAAGTTTGTATATCGAAATGATCCAACGAACTATGCTGAATGAAACAAATGTTCTTCCACGTCCCACTATGGCACGAAAGTTCGCTCCGTCCTCCTTTATGGCTGTGACACCTGGCCATTGACAGTGGAAGACATGAAAAGATTAGCTGTGTTTGATCATAGGTGTCTGCGTTCTATCACCCGTGTGAAGTGGTATAACAGGGTGAGCAATATTGAGAGGAGGCACCGGTCGAGTGTTAGGTAAGGAGGGGAAATCAACCGACATGACTGTGAAGCTACATCGACTGAGATGGTTAGGACATGTGTTACGTATGCCTACACTAGTCATCGCCTTCCTCGACCAACGGGCAATGTTAGTTGATATAAGGTCAGGCTGGAAAAGAGCTAGCGGCGGTCAAACGAAAACATGGCACCAGTCAATGAAATCCACAACAATTAGTCTAAGCCACGTAGGAAGGTGTAGACTTCCTGGTTGGGGTCCTCGGGATGGTAAAAACCAATGGTTGGAAACAATTAGTGACATGGCTCAAAATCGTTCTCAATGGCTGGCACAGATGTATCCACTCCTTGTGACTTATGATTTCCAATTAAACTGTTTTGTTCTCCGTTATTACTATTCCTTTGTCTCACACCTCTGTTTACTGTCTATATTATGCATTTCTCCTACTTTCTTCTCTTGCTTTGTGCGCTACATGTGGGGGGTGTGGCGACTTGAACTGCCGCACATATGTGCAAAGTTCTATGTCGAAAACAGACAGACGGATGAAAGCCGTTTGGATAGACTAAAAAAGAGTTACCATCATAGTGTGGATCGTTCAAACTATGTTGAGAGTTTGATAGAGAAATTATACTGCTGGAAAACAAGGGTGGAAGAGAAGTAAGGTGTTTGCCTCAGACGGCCAGCAAGACAGTGATGCTACTTCTCCGTTCTGGGTACGGTAGCAGAGGGAATGTAAACCCCGAAAACTGTACATTCCGATGCGTAGTCGGAGGTAAGATTTAAATACAAATGCAACTCCAAAGATCCAACTCAAACAGGCAGTGCGTGAGTAACCTCAAGCAATTATCCTCCAGTCTCTCCTTCTGTTTTAGGAAGCTCAAAAAGAACAAAACTTATCATTGTGTGTAAACTATTGAAATATAATTATACTTTATTAAAGAAAGTTGTCTTGCATAAACGTTCTTATATCTAAATATTTTTTTTAGTTCATAAAAATACGCTCTTTTTTATGACGCTGATGCGTTCAACGTCTTTCCTTCATCCACCCATCTTGAGTGGCCATTCTGTAACTTTCTCGTCTCACTTTTTTACAAAGTTCTATGCTGAAAACTCAGACAGATAAGAGTATTCTTCAAGATGTAATGATAAAAGCTGTTTATCGCTATAAACAATATAAGGAATGCGAATCAATTCATAAAGACATCTTTATCACTTACCAACAATCAGTACATGTGAAGAAGATCGACGGATCATAGCTGATTCACTGTCTAATTCCGAATAATTTGATAATGGTATATCCAAATCTGATTTATTCATACAACTATCCTCTTCTTCTTCTTCTTGTTCTTTATGGCCATCTTCTTCCACAAGTGATGAGTCCTTGGACTTATCATCAACATTGTTCTCATCATTTGAATCTTCATCAAAAGTGAATCCAATTCTATACGATACAGAATCATCTTCATCCTGGGGATCGGTTTTTCTCTTCTTATGCTGTTTAAGATCAGTGTCACAATCATTAGTAGTCGTAGTATCAGTAATGCTAGTTGAATGACGATTTTTCCTACCATTACGACGTTTACCATTAATTCCAGTTGTTTGTGTACCCCCAAATAAAGCTAATAATAGACCAGCTTTAATTAGACCACGACCACATATACTAGGGCATAATGAACAAACTAGTAAACGAAACAGATTTGGTTGTTCACTAATTTCACGGATAGCATATAAATCTTTCACTGAAAATTCACTATCTGGAATATACAAAAAGAAAGAAAACATATAAAGTACACTGAAATTTCATAACATATATGTTCCTTTTTATCTCTCTCTCTCTCTCTCCTTTGCGTTCCAAGTGGAACATAGGGTTTCAAGCCTGAGCTCTGAACATTCACAGTAGTGTTGTAGGGTGAGGTCGCTAGCCACACATCCAACCTCCAGATTGTTGAAGCACAATCTGGGAAAGACCAATCGCCAGTCCTTGACACTTCAAACTGTGTATATCAATTTCAGTGTGTTTGTGGAAACAAATATGCAGGTCGTACAGAAAGGTAATTGTCTTCTCGCATGATGGAGCATTTACCAAAGTGGTTGAAAACAACTAAAGTCAAAGCGCCAAAAAGCTGAATAATAACAAAGCACCTTGTGGACTACGGACATGATATCGACGCTGTCAAGTCATTCACTGTTGTCAGCAGATAAAGAAATAGGAAGATGCTTGCAAATGCGGAGGCTTGTGCAATTAGAGTTTATAAACCACGTCTCTGTGTACAAAAGGAAATGGTCGTCACTCTGGATCTACCATGGTAATACGTTTTATTTATCAACTGTTATTATTATTAACACTTTATTCTACCTCATTATTACTATTTTGTGATTCATTTAAAACTATCAGTAGCATTATCTTAACTCGTTTCAGCAATATCATTACAACTATTAATATTACTCATTTCCCAATTCTTGATATATTTAAGTTTTTTCTCCAATGCCTAATTGTTTAGCTAAGTGATGTGATTGAAGCGTAATGCATTTTATCTTAACTTTAATCCCTCATACTCCCCTCCCCTTATCTATTTGAACATGACCCGAAAAAACATTCACACGTGTCGTTTTGCATGATTAATTCAATGTAGTTTATTTGCTTATCAGTCTTATATCTCCGAATGTATTTCAAAAGAGTTCTACCGAAATTTGATGAATTCATTAAATCCTGCTTTATTAACCTTTGTTGCTTGTTTTAAATTCGTATCGGGAAATAAAGTGTTTCTTATTTCTTAATTCTCAACTATCCAATAACAGACTAAAAGGGGTAGTTAGTCAGCTGCAGTGAGTGGGGCATAAGTAGCAAATACACATTCACTACCAGTCCCTAGATGCCTGGTACTTTTTGGTCATTTCCTCCGCAATGTAGCAAAGTCTTTTCTAAGCGACCCAGGGGAGATTAACAAGGGGCAGTAAGGAAGAGTTGGCAGAATGCAAGCAGTTAACAAACTATAACAGTCGATCCTGAGTGATACCACATTGTCTTACCTTCCTCAAGTAGAAGGTTACATGAAATATTTTTCTAGAATGTGGAACGACCAGGAAAGATCAAATCCAAGATATTTAACATTTGACTTCATTCCTACTTCAGTTCCCTTTATGTTGCAAGAATGATAAAAACAAATCAATTCAATGGAACTCTTGTTTGTGTTCGAAAGGGAAACCTAACAATCTTAAATTTGGAAGAATTTAGTTTAAAACCATTTGACAAGGACCATTGACCAATTTTTGATGCAAAGTTATTCATTTCGGAACAATCTGATTGAAAATTGACCCGGACGATAACAGTCAGGTCGTCAGCATGCCTAACGAAATTAGTCTCATCAGATTGAGGCAGGTCATGTAAGGAGAAAGAGCAGCACCTTGAGGGACACTGACTTCAGTAAGCAAAGCAATCGAAGACTTTCCCTTTATATACAGTGTAACACATCTTGCAGTGGAGATGTTATGCATCCAACACCTCTCTGAATGGGATATAGACACAGGTCCTCCGTCCTTAACTGAGGTTACTGAAGCTGTCACTAATCTGAAGCAAGGCAAAGCAGCGGGACCTGATGGAATGACTCCAGAGGTATTTAAGTACGGTGGAGACAGTTTACTGTCTGCATTAACTGAGGTTCTAGGCAGCGCCTGGGAATCAGAGGAAGTCCCATCGGGTTGGTGTAAGTCACTGATCATCCCGATATACAAGAAGGGAGACAAGTCTCCTTGTGATAATCACAGAGGGATTAGCTTGACTAATATAGTATCTAAAATCCTAGGCTCAATAATACTGCGTAGACTAAGTGGTACTCGGGAGGCAAAAACACGAGAAAACCAGGCAGGTTTTAGGCAAGGAAGAGGGTGTATTGATCATATCTTCACCCTTCGACAGATTCTAAAACATAGGCATTCCTACCGGCGTCCGACAATCACTATATTTCTTGACCTAAAGGCGGCATTCGATTCTGTCGACCGAAAGGTTCTCTAGCGATGCTTGGCTGTAAAGGGAATGGCGAGAAAATATATTGCATTGATTAAGGCAGTCTACTCGTACTCATGCAGCCAGGTGAGGGCTTATGGCGAGTTGTCATCTGAAGTGGTGACGACTAGTGGCGTCCGTCAAGGATGCCCATTATCCCCATTCCTATTCAACTTCATCATAGAAGTATTAATGGACTTAACCCTAACACACTTCAGCGACTCAGGGATTGACTTGCTACCAGGGAATAATCTCGTCGACTTAGAATATGCGGACGATATAGTCCTTCTAGGCGAGGACGCTGACAAAATGCAGAGTCTACTGAACACCTTGAGCAACAATCTTCGTATGTTTGGCATGCGATTCGCCCCTGTAAAATGTAAGATGATGTTACAGGATTGGACTACACCGACCCCTAGATTAGAAATAGGAAGTGAAGTGGTAGAGCACGTTGACGCTTCACTTACTTGGGAAGTACCATCAGCCCCAACGGGTTGATCTCCGACGAAATCTCAGCACGGATACAGAGGGCTAGTTTCGCATATGCCAGTTTACGCCGTCTCTGGCGTAGACGTGATATCCGACTATCGACCAAAAGGCGTGTGTACTGCTCATCAGTCCGCTCCTTCCTTCTTTATGGCTAGCTGTGAGACCTGGCCATTGAGAGGGGAAGACATGAAAAGGCTAGATGTCTTTGATCATATGTGTCTGCATTCTGTTTCCCGTGTGAAGTGGTATAATAAGGTGAGCAATATTGAGGTGAGACGTCGAGTGCTAGGTAAGGAGGGGAAATCATCGACGAAACTGTAAAATTACATCGACTGAGATGGTTAGGACATGTGTTACGTATGCCTACTAGTCATCGCCTTCCTCGACAATGGGCAAGGTTAGGTGATATAGGGTCAGGCTGGAAAAGAGCTGGCGGAGGTCAAACGAAAACATGGCACCAGTCAATGAAATCCACAACAGTTAGTCTAAGCCACTTGGGAAGATATAAACTTCCTGACTGGTTGGGGTCCTCGGAACGGTAAAAACCAATGGTTGGAAACAATTGGTGACATAGCTCAAAATCGTTCTCAGTGGTGGCGCAGATGCATCCACTCCTTGTGACTTATGATTTCCAATTAAACTGTTTTGTTCTTCGTTGTTACTATACCTTTGTCTCACACCTATGTTTACTGTCTATATTATGCATTTCTCCTACTTTCTTCTCTTGCTTTGTGTGCTACATGTGGGGAGTGTGGCGACTTGAACTGCCGCACATATGTGCAAAGTTCTATGTGGGAAACCTACCGACCGACTGACCGGAGATGTTATGATTATACAATTCACCTTCTAGTCTAAATAGCCTTGTTGGAGCAGTTTAATTTGTAGTGCGGTGTTTACCAGTCAACAGCAAGTCGTATGAACGCGTGACATATAAAAGTACCCTGGGGGAGAATTGTAAATACTTTCTTTTGTTTCACATTCAATCCGAAAACTGCAAGAATTAAAATGGTGAAGCCAGAGTTAAGTAAGCATCGACGAGACTCCACAGTAAGGTGTATAAGTTGTGTTCATGCGAAAATTATATTTGTAGTCATCAGATTACGAAGTGACGAAATCTACCTTGGAAAACTACGAAACAAATAACAGATAAAAGACTTAAAAGTAAAACTGAGAAAAACACATACAGTTAATTCTTAATATTACAATTTTTTATTCCTTCACGTTCCCAGTGGAACATAGGGCTTCAAGCTAGAGGCTTGAAGTTTCTGTAGCAGTGTTTATTTTTACAGGATGGGGTTGCTAGCCTCATGCCCAACCTTTCCTCTTCGCCAGCTTTTTAGTTCTGGCTTAGCGAGGTAAAGGGGTGCACCGGCCGGGGACCATGTGCATGGTCGGCGAGCAACAACTGCTAACAGAAATAATCATCACTTACCTAGACTGGATATCACTCTGCCAATATCTACATCATTAGTGATATCATCATCTGTAGGTCCCGTCTCATTTGTCGATAAAATCAGCAGTCGTTGATTATCATTCATGCCTAGTTGACCACCGCTGTCTCTTCCACTATTACAACGATTGCCACTGCCACCACTTAAACAAATTGAACTGTTTACATTCAGTATTAAACTAAACATTGTTGTACCCCGACGACTTGACCACGATGATGTATATGCACTGGAAGATGATGATGACGCGCCTAAACCATCAGTGCTAATGAGACCAATTAAACCAGTTAAGTGTAAAACATCTCCCGGGATACATGAATCAATTAAATCACGTTGTAATCGACAAGCTAAACATCGTGAACTCCGACCAATTGATGTAACACTGGATGATGATGTAGACTCATGATGATGTCCATCTGTTTCATGGCTATCAGATGCTTCTTGAATTGTAATTATCTACATCAACACATTGGGAGAAAGAGGGAGAGAAAGGAATGCAACATAAATGGTTATCACATGTGTGTGTGTGTGTGTGTATGAAAAACATCGACATGGTATAAACTTTCCTAACAGAAATCTAACCCATTCTACCTAATCAGTTTAAAATATCTGTTTATTATATTACTATTATTACTGTTATCAATCTCTTAGGTACTTTTGATTGGACACCAGTTAGTAACTAGTGTAATGTGTCTAATCCTTTGTGTGGTGCAGGCTGATTTCTATCAATCAAGTTTGCAATGTGACCAACATGTTAGGTGACTCGCCATCACCATGCACTGCACTGTGAATTGTTGATATTAGATGGTTAAACGCAATCAGCAGGAAGCATTGGACCTAGGTTTCGTGCTAGTTGGCACTCATCAGCTAGGCGTATCTTCAATCTTGAAGGAACTCATGTCCTCCGACCACCTAATATCAACAATTCACAGTGCAGTGCATCGTGATGGCGAGCCACCTAACATGTTGGCCACATTGCAAACTTGACTGATAGAATTTAGTCTGTACCACACAAAGAAGTAGACACATTACACTAGTCTCCGACTGCAGCACTGAGTGACGCGGGTTCGAATCTCAGAAGGGACATGAGTTTCTTGAGGGGTGCAGATACGCCTTGCTGACGAGTGCCGACTAGCACGAAACCTAGGTCCAAGGCTTCCTCCCGATTGCCTTCAACAATCTAAATCTCTTTGGTTCCAAGTGAAACATAGAGATTCAGCAGGGCATCTCCACTTTACCTTGTTTTTTGCAGTCATTTTAGCTAGCTCCGCCTTGCCCATAAGCTGTCATTTCCTCCCTACGTGATTACCACCATGTCACCCTTACACCCATTACCAACTTGTGGTTTACCAATCGGATTCCATACAGAGGCCTGGCGCATGATGTCAGCCAACAGTCTTTTCAGATTATGTCCAGTTCATCTCCACGGCATATCTACTAGGCAACAGGTTCTTGGTTGGTTCGTTGCTCATCAGAGTTCCACGCTGCTTATCCATTTGATCTTCAGCATCGGACAAATGCAACTGTTGATAAAAGTTTGCAGTGGCTTATTGGAAATGCTTTTCTTGATGAGCGTGCCAAGCCTCTCAACCATATAGAAGCACCGATTTGATATTAGATCCGGATGTTGTTTCTTATACTGAATGCTGTGGATTTCCAGTGATTTAAGATTAATGAAGATCTGTCTTGTTTTTCAGATCCTTCTTTTGACATCATTATCTGTAACGCCTATATATATATATATATATATATATACTTATTTTATTCCTTTAACTTCCAAACGAAACGTACGAGTTCAAGCTAGAGCTCTGAAGTTTCGATAGCCGTGGTTTTATTTTGGTAGGGTTGCGGTTTTTAGCCTCAAGCCCAACCTTCCATCTTTACCGGCGCTACTACCGGGCTTAGCGAAGTTTAAGAGTGCGTCGGCCAAGAATCGAACCCCGAACCACGTGCGTGGTTGGCGAACATCCTACCGCTAAACTACCGACGTATATATATGTATACCTCATAATTCATAATTAATGTACAATATTCCACTACAACTGTACAATGAATATCAACAAAATTTGAAAGATTATGGAGATAAAAATAAATTGAGTTAGCGATTGATGTTACCTGGAGTAAAGTTCAATCTTCTAGATATAAATCAATAGAAGTGTCCCATAAATAATGTTTTATTTTGTGTGAAACCTCCTAAATTGCACTAAATAAGGTTGGAAATTGGACAAAACAATGTCAAGGTAGATGAAATAGCAAGCATGACTAACTGGGTTATTGACTAACTAAAAAAGGAGTAATGTGGTACTTTACATTTGTGCAGTACTGATTTCGAATATTTGGAGCACAAATAAGATGGTACATATAAGTCTAAAACACACATACCAGGCAGTTTTATTTTCGCCTTTAGTTGTAGCCAATTAACTATTTTAAAATAATAATAATAGGCTATATAATGAAAACATTTCAATAAATAATAATCAAACAAATTACACACACTAACCTGAGTATCTACTGTCAGTGTATCCGGATGATTCAACAGTGGTTCAAAACTTCTTGATCGACAATCTTTTGTCGGACATTTACTTGGTACAGCATAACTCCCATTTTCTGGTAATATCAGGACTTGTTTACCTTCACAACGACAACATTCAAAAACTAGACGATGGCAAACTGGTTCAACCTATATTTTAATATGCGAGAGAGAAAAAGAAGCAAGTGATTTGGAAGCAAATTTTATTTTCAACAATTATTGAATATATGACAGAAAGAGAAACTATTCAACCCAACAATCATGAGGAGGTTTACACATTAAGTATTATTACTTTTATTCGTCTCTTGGGTTCCTAGAGGAATATACGGCTTCAGCGGCACATCAGCATTTTACTCTTTAATGTTGTCATCCTTAGCTGGTTCTATATATGTGACCTCCATATCACATCTTGAAGCCGAATTCATCATCCATCATTCGGGTCCCACTCGAGAGCCTGTCGAGCCTATGGTGTCACTCAATGGTCTTCTCAGTGTATATCCAATCCATTTCCATTTGTTTCTACAGATTTGTTGGTAAATAGGTTCTTGGTTAGTTTATGCACGCTTCATATTTCTGATATCCTGCACCATGGTGTTGATGTCGCTTTGTTCGAATTCATTAAAGGGAATATGTGTATGAAATAAATTGCTAATAATGATATTGTGAAACACATTGAGGAGACTTTTTATTGACGTTCCGCGCCAGGCCCTGGAGTGGAGTCCAAATGGGAAACGGTGAATTGGACGTCTGAAGGTGACATGAAGTAGATCAGAACTTATGATCAATCGTGGAGGACTAGAGAGAACAGGATGAAATGGATATATGCTGTTGAAGCTATATGTTCCATTCGGAGCCCAAGGGAATAAAAACAATATAATCACAAAGCAGCCGTAGAACAAAAGGGTAGGCAAAATAAAAATAAGGCTTAGTAGAGATATAAATCTTGATAAAACAAAGTTCAAACTTTTTACTTTGCTACAGATGGCTAGAGAAAATAATCGAAAATTTGCTAAATAATGCTGTCACTTGTATTAGTATCACAATGACGATGAGTATCCGGAGATAGCTCAGTTGGTAGAACGGAGGATTGTAGATACTTATGCCAGTGGTTCGTATCCGCCTCGCTCGAGCTGGTGGGCTTTAGGTACGTCGGTGGTTCAATAATAGAATGTCCGCCAACCACGCACGTGGTGAGAGTCCGACTCCATGTACACTCACTCCTAAACCTTGCCTTGCCAGTAAAGGCGTAAGGCCAGACATCCCACTCCGCAAAAAACACCAGTGCTATTGAGAATTCAAAACGCTTGAAGTCCTAGATTCCACTCAGAACGTAAAAGAACGAAAAAAGCAACGCAATAAAAGAACTTTGAAGTAACAACAACAATAAAATGAAATACTTACTGGACCAAGACGTACAACAATTCCTTTCACAGAAATAAATTGTCCTAAATGATGAGCACGTAATTTACGTAATGGTGTAATCGGTGAATGGTTTACAATACGAGCAGCAATATAAGCAGGTAAACGTTGATTCATTTCAGTTGATTCACTCTTAACTAGAAGAAGAAAAAAGAAGAGAACTTTTACAGTTATGACATTTGAAAAGTGACGAAGTAGAATGAATTAATTCAAAGCCAGAAGTCGGGTGGTTTGAACTGATTCGGCCCTCTGAGCTGAGTCAAACAGGGTACACTGCAGATGAGCTCAGAGCTTAACGAGCGAAACGGTCATTCGAAGCTTAGCTAACTTCCATCTGGCTGACCAGCAAGCACTACTGATTGATGTGAGTGACATCAAACTACTCATCTTAATTAATCAGTAGTATATAGCACTGTGAATTCAGACTGTATTGGATTATATTCATTCATACAAAATATGTTTCTACAACTATATATTGGTTTATCCAACTAAAAAAGATACTCGTAATGAGCAGATTGTAACTCTGAGTGAGTAGAAAATTAGACTGGAAAAGTTTTTCACTGTTAACTGTAAAATACAATCATTCATTCAAACAGCAACTAACATAATACTCACTTTGTTAGCATTGATTGCAGCCTACCAACATAAACAGAACATTTCTAGTGTATTATGAGACATGAAGAATTGTATATAGCGTCAGAAAACGGGGAGCGATAACTTTCGCTCCTTCGTCCAATCTTAAAACAAACGCACCAAAAATTTACAGGGACTGTGAGTTTATTAGCTAAGGCTGCACTTCAGTGACAAGTAACGTCAGGTGAGAAAATCCATTTCGAACAAACCAAGGATAATGCGGGCATCAATAGTTCGATGGCAGAATGCTCACAAGACATGCACGTAGTCCATGTTCGATTCCCACCCGATGCACCCCTAAACCTTGACTTATTTACTAGCCAATAGTAAGCTTGAAAAGGAAGGAAAGTTGGATGTGGGACCAACGACCCCACTACTGAAAATTTAAAACACCTGAAGCCTTGGGTTTCATTAGAAACACGAAAGAATAAAATAGGGCATATAAATTTACAACTAACCTTTAAAAACATCAGGTATAGAGTCTTGCTTATACGCTGCACGATAACACAGTGTGTGCAAGGCTAAACCAAGTGAATGTAATATAATCTCACAGTGTTCAGCGCATTCTACCCCACCTGATGATATATTATCACTAAAACATTTATTCATATCAAGTTTATCTTGTAATAATTTAGCATGTATAAGTGTTGAATAATCAATAAGAACAGCTCCTTGTGTTTCAATCTTCATCCAATCCATAGTATGTCCAACAAGATTTGGTAAAGTGTCTATTCCATAAGAATTAGGCAAAAGGTTATATCCAGATTTTTCGATTAAATCAGTAAGAAAATCAAGCATAATCTGTAAATGGAGAGAAATAAACGAAATTGGATAAGTTTGCTAGTGCTTATTGGATATTACGATTATACACATAAAAAGCAATAGACTTAGTTAGCTCATGATTGAATGAGTTTCAAAATGCAAATCTGCCCAAAAAATCAGCAGTTCAAATTGCCACACCCCATATATCATGCGAAAGTAGAGAAAAGAAATTCAGAACTATAATGAGCAGAAATGTACGGGATAAAAAATGGTAACATGGGAAAAACATGAGGACATAACGGGGCTGGAAGACCACAAATAGTGAACGTATCTGTGCTATTGAATACAGTTTTGAGCCACATCATCAACAGTCTCAAGGCGTTGGATCTTAACAACCTAAGGACTCCTACCAGGCAGTCTACACTTCCCTGCGTGGCTCTAACCAACCATCAAAGTCCTCATGAATTGATCTCATGTTTTAGTCTGACCACCTCTAACTGTTTTCCGACCTAATCTCATGTTAGCCAACATTGATCGTCAAGGAAGTCGGTGCCCCGACATGCGTAGCACGTGTCCTAACCCGTTAGTTCATCAAGTGATGCATTCCACTTCCTAATTGTTATCTTGAATCCATTAGCAAGACTTATCTTAATTCTGAAGTGCAAATGTTGTGTCTGAAACATAAATGCATTATACACTACTTCCAAATTGTATATTGTCCACTTATCTATGAAGTTAACATCTGTACTACAGAGTTACAGGTTATTTGGAATGATTACTTTTCATTCATTTCTACTGAATCATGTTTGTCAACGTCTAGTGATGTATACTTTGTACGGTTCAATGGATTAAACACTACTTTCAGGAAAATGGTTCTCATTTCGAATCCTTCTCCATCCACTTCAGCCTGATCACCTCGCACAATAAGAGCGGCTTATATCCCGATACATGGAAAATCTGTTCCAACAGTAGTTGTCGAGCATTCCACCACTGTACCACCGACACACATACATATAGATTAACACGCTATAATATTAACTAATATCATATTTGATGTAGCTTTGTTTAACAGACTGATGAAGGTGTGACGACATTATGATATAAATTAAAAAACAAAGGCATATATATCTCCAGAGGATTTAATCAGAGTAGATCACCGTTTTGAATCTTACCACGATTTCAGATCTCATTTAAATTTCTATTGTCACGCCATACAAAAACTGATAAAATTTTTACAGGCTTTTGTGTAATTGAACGTTCAGATAACAGAAGTATACTTCAGCATGAAGTTATTATAAACCTGCGACTCATAAGTTAATACAATCATCTTTTGAAGATTCAAAATCATATCTCATATACTATAGATTGCATAAACGAGTGGTTTTATCATCTCCCAACATGGATGTAGTTCGTAGCTTAGGGTAAATAAAAATCTACGTATGTTGGTACTGAGTTAACCTAAATGGTAATACTGTTTATTGTAAAATAATAACACCCTAACAGAAGACTATGCCTGTAAATTATTTCTCTAATACAAGAAAACAGAAGGGAATTACAAGTAGGCCAAAAGAAATGCCTTAAATCTAACAATGTCAAGACCTTAAAGCAAATAACAAATAAAACTAATGTATGAAAGTTTTTAATGAAAACACATGACATGAAACCACCAAAATTCGATACAAACTTTTGTTAAATAAGTATAACATACACATACGTAATTGGTGCTCAATTAGAGTAAAAATTTCATTCGGGGTAAAGAAAAAATGATAAGATAGTAATTTCCAGGAATTTAAAAGATATCATTACAGCAGTTGATTTAAGACCTTAAAATATAACCCAAAGCATCAAATATACAAATGTGTAACAGGTTAACAAAATGGAGAATAAACCTAACTGGCTAGGGAGCAAAGAAATTATGAACTGAAAGTCTACCCCTTGTTTTATAAATGACAGAATGGAATAAGTTTGTATTTAAACAATCATGATACAATTGCTTCCTCTGTTGTAATAATAATAACAATAATAATCGACGGCTAGTAACTGTTAAGTCATTGTGTTAGATTCATCTCAAATAAGGACACCGTACTTAGTTTATTAAACTTAGAGGATATTTGAAGTATGGAGCACTTAAGAAGAACTGACCACCTCAGCCGTAATAGAAAAATAAACTGGGCATTTCATTCGAACAGGTTGAATAATTTACAAAGTCTGTGAATAATATGTCCTACTTAAGGCTTAATATTGCTAACCACCTGTCCATTATCAAGAATACAGAAGAGAGTTTGAATCCATTGCCTATTGGTTATTACCCAATACACAAAGCAATCCAAGACAAATACGCCCAATTTTTGTAGTGCGACAAAATTAGGCACACACATAATGACAACTATCTCAGCATACATTTGACGTGAATAAAATGAGAGGTACACATAGTAATACTACTAGGAAGAGTAAGACTTCAAAAAAAAAAAGAAATACCTTCGAGTATACTGCAGCTTTTGACGATTTTTCATATAACCGTGTTGGAAAATACAACAACCAACCAGGATAAGGACAATTCTTTTCGTATGGTGCAAGTGGTAGGGCTTTTTGATTTAGAAATCCACTATTTATCGATTCAATTTCCAAAGAATCAGTTTGTTGAGAGAATCCAGCTTCTGATGAGTTCCATGTACGTGGGGATCTTGGTTGAAATGGTTTTCTTTTACTACATGAGTCAGTTTGCACTTTACTTTTTGAATTAAACCTTCCTCTGAAAAATCTCCCCCGAAAATTTGATCTTCTAGGGGCATTCTGATAATTAGAGAGGAATGTTAGACAGAAACAGAAACTTTTACCATTTCTCCAAAGGTATATTAATCATTGAATTTCATCAGTGAGAACCAGAAGCTTGAAGGAATTAATGTTCACACCTTGATGAAAACAAAACAGTTGGAAGAAAAATATTAATATATGCATAGATGTCTGCGTAAAGGACTGTGAGAATCAATTATTGTATGAGAGAAAATGACAATACATCAAGTCTGTCACAAACATTTGGAGTTTGTATTTTCTCAAAATCCAAGTGAACCAGATGATAAATAGAAATTTATCAAACTTCTCCTATAATCAACATTTTAAAAATCTATAGTCTTTTTTATTAGTAAACTTAGTGAACACTTGTTTTTCTACCTCATAACCCAAGACGAGTCACAAGATTACCACTTCTCACGGTACTACCTTTGGGTGTAATTTCGTCATAAAACTTAGATTAACGACTTTAACGTCATAGAGTAATGGTGTCATGCTCTAAGAATGATAAGAGGAACACTAGATACTCGTTTACAGTTACAACAGCCGTGATGTTTAATGTCCGATTTGCATGTCAGAAATCAAGTTCATATATATATATAGTAAATAATATGGTTAATCTATGCTTAACTTGATGATTCAGAACAAAACAATGCTTCCATCCCTAATGTATAATTCTCAGTGACAATGAAATTATTGCTATAAACTTCAAGGATGCCCTTGTAAAGTCAGCATGAAAATAATGATCACTAGTAAATTCTATCTAATGGCCTCAGAATGCGTACAATAAAATAACCCAGCCATAGTCCATTTAGCGAACCTCCACATAATTTTTAACGTCAAGCACTTTAAAGTGTCGATGAAGCTGTTTAGCATAATCATGAGCAAAAATTGCACCACTTTTAAATGAACCTATATGCCGCCTACTAAAGTTAGTGTCAGCGGAAGAGATGACTCTATCTTTTGATTTGCGCTTGTAAATTCGAGAGGGGATAGACAAACGAAAAATGTAGCCCAAGTAGTCTCAAACTGATGTCGACATAATTGGTCTTCAATTTTCATTAGCCCTTATTATAATTTGAATTACGTGAATTCCAGAACACCTTTGACACGAACAAAGAATACATTCCACAGCCAAATGACCTTAAACCAACAAGTCAGATCGCTCAACATTACAAAAGGATGCTTTTCACATTCTTCAATGTGACTAACCGTGATTTCGAGGTAGGGTTGTCGATGAAGTGACCGCAGGGTAAGAACTACAGTAAAGTATGGTTAGGTGTAAATTAGGTTTAGGCATAGAATAGAGAATGATTAGGTTTAGACTACCCAAGCTTACAACAATTCTAAACTACGCCCGACCTATGCGTCGGTAGTGCCTTTCTATGGTAAATGAATATTTTTTCTACCCAAAATGAACCCACTATGCTGAAACAACGCTGGCCGTTCTTAGAAAGAGCACTGAACGATTAATTACTGCGACAAACCTTAAAAATAGGATTTGCAGCTGAAGTAATACCTTTGGTAATGAAATATGTGCTGAATTGTCTTTTCAATCTGAAGTAATGCTGGTCAGTGCTTAATATGTGCTGTGAGGGCAGGAATAACGCTGATAAGCAAAATTGGGAGGGATTGATCTAATTCTGAAAATGACGAGAACAAGCACAGCGTGCTGAATTAGTGCCAGTCATGCTGAAAACCAGCACTGAGTTCTAGCTTGTGCGCCTAATCAAACAATTTCAAAACTCTCAATAAAGAATGTGAGAGTTAGTTCAGAATTACCGAGAACTAATTCAGCATTATAGCAGGCTTGGGAAGGACTCCACTATCAAAGAGGAGAAAGATGCCAACTTTTGTGTCACCTCAGAATAAACTCTATAATGCCGATAATACAACTTACATTATTACTAAGCGTTAGAATTCTCAAATCCACTTCCATATGCTTCTTAACTCCACTCACTGAAACCACAACCAAACTCAGCGCGAGAAACAAGGATAGCGCCTTTCTAACCTGAGTCAAATTTGTAGCGCTGACAAACAATCGAGATGAGTTCACCCCATTTTAAGGGGTCCGTATTCTACCTTGCAATAGAATACGGATGCTAGTTAATGAAATGACAGTGTAACAGTATATTATAAGGAATTCAGTTAACGAGTTATAGAGATAGGTGGTTAATTGGGGATACATTTTCAGTCTGCTCCTGCAAATGAACTATATAATCCATAGAAGCGTTCACTACTGGAGTCGTGTCTACTAGTAGAAGCTGTGCACCGGTTGTAGAATGGTCTTCAAATGAGCATGAGAGGTTCCTGCAAGATCCAAAGCGTTCGACAAGGTTAGTAGTGAAGCAAGCAGATAGTATGGACTAGTGAGAAGACAAATCGTCGAGCAGCATACTGTTGTAGCGGTAAATAATTCCCCAAAATTATTTATCACAGCAATCATCACTCAACATTGGATGCTGACCCTCACTGTTTAAGTCGACTTGTTTAGCTGAAGGCTTCCGGTCAAGCATCCTTGCCATTTGGTACTCCGTCGTGTCACGTGCATGCACGATCACTAGCCAGCTAAGCATTCACTTCAGCCCGCGATTTGGTCCCGAAATATATATCGTACTTTGGACGACTAAATCAGGTCTTTTGCTTCGCCTTTGGTACTCGAAGAGCGAACACTATAGAAGTTGTTGGTATAAGATCTTGCGTTAGTATACTCCGTACAGTTCGCGAACGTCGATACCTTCAACCTCCAAACTGGTGAGCCCGACCACGAGCTTCATCTTCAATAAACACGCAGATAAACCCGGTGAGTTCGTTCCTTTTTGTGTTTGTTCTTGTACTCTTTTGTAATCGGCATACATTTCGTCATGAGTGATCCTAGCCACAAGGTTATTCGTATACGCTCAACCGCCAAAACAATTCAGCTAGTACCATATTGGCCGGATAATGCTGAAACGTGGTTTCAGATTGCTGAGTCTGATTTTTGTGAACATGGCATAACCGATCAACGTTCACAGTTCCTCGCAGTTATTCACGCCCTACCGCGGGAATTCAGTAAGTGCGTAACTCGTACAGATGTCGAGTCCAGAGGTAAGTAACTCGTATGAGTTGCTCAAAGTATCCCTCCTCAAGAGAAAAGTTCTCACTGATCGACAGCGTCTGGATGAATTATTTCATAACATCGAGTTAGGGGATCAGTCAGCTGTGAGCATGCTGGCAAGAATGAGAGAGATTATTGGCCAAAGTCAGTTCTATGAAAGACTGTTCAGAGAACTCCTTATCCACTTCAGGGTGTTCTTATGGATGACTTAGCTGTCTCTGCAGATAAAATTCTAGAGATAACTAAACGGCCAATTACCGAAATATACTCAGTTTCAAAACAGACTTCGAGTAAGGATACTGCAATGATAGAGTTATGCAACTCCATCAAGCAGATGTTTAGGTCAAACATGCCTAGCAATTCCTCCTACCTTCCTCCTAAATCCCCTCAACGGCAGAACGCACGTGGCCGATCTAAGTCCAACTCACGTTCTCTCAAAAATCCTGACTGGTGCTGGTATCGCAACACCTATGGCCAGGAAGCGAAATGCTGCCGTAAACCTTCCAACTTCGGCAAGTCTGTGGGAAACTATCCCGCCGGCACGCGTTAGTGGCAACCGTCACCGGTGGCACTAGCCGCCTACTTTACATCCACGATATGATCAGCCAGACCCGATACTTGGTCGACGCCGGCGCCAAAGTCAGCGTCCTTCCTGCTACAGCAGCAGATCGACAGAAGGAACCTACCTTCAACTTACAGGCTGCAAATGGAAAACCAATTGCAACCTATGGTCGGAAATACGTCTATCTGAACGTAGGTTTACGCAAACCTATTCAGTGGATTTTTCTTATTGCTGACGTCACAATGCCCATCATTGGCACGGACCTACTCAATCATAATGATTTACTCGTAGACGTCCGCCGAAAACGACTGATTGACAATACCACTAGTCTGTCCATAAAAGGCATAATCTGCATAGGCCCCAGCTTGTCAATCGTTAAGATGAAAGCAATCCTCGATCCGACTTTTCAACTGATTGTTGACAAATATCCGGAACTTAATTGTACATCTAGCGATCTCCCGTGCACAACCAGCAATGTTATGCACCACATCATAACCTCAGGACAGCCCGTGACATCTGAAGCACGACGACTGGCCCATGACAAACTGAGAATTGCTAGAAATGAATTCGATCATATGCTCACCCTTGGAATCAATCGGCCACCGAATAGCCCATGGGCATCCCCACTGCATTTGGTACCGAAAAAGGATAGCAACGATTGGCAACCCACTGGTGATTACCGCCGGGTGAACGCCAAAACAATCCCTGATTGCCTCACATACACGACTTGATGGCAACGTTATCTGGAGCATCTATATTCTCAAAAATCGACTTGGTTAAAGCGTATAACCAAATCCCAATGGCAATGGAAGATATTCCGAAAACGGCTATTATCACACCTTTCGGACTTCTCGAATTCCTACGTATGCCATTCGGCCTCCGGAATGCAGCCCAAACATTCCAACGCTTCATCGATGAAGTATTTCGCGGTCTCGACTTTGTATACGCATACTTAGACGACTGCCTCATTGCCAGTCCAGACAAGGAAACTCACCTTAGACACTTGGACTTGGCATTTGAAAGGTTACGCCAACATGGTATTACCATCAATATTCAAAGTGTCAGATAGGCGTTGACTCACTCGACTTCCTGGGTCACACTATTGACCGCCAGGGCATTCGCCTACTGGCTACTAAAATTGAAGCGATACTGAACTTTCCGGAGCCAAAGACAGTGAAAAGTCTTCGCAATTTTAACGGCTTGGTAAGTTATTACCGACGATTTATTCCTAACTGTGCTTCTCTGATTCAGCCATTAACAGACCTTCTTCGAGGAAATAACGAGTCTATCGAACTCGACGCGTCTTCTCGACATGCTTTTACTCAGGTAAAGAAAGCTATTGTGGATGCCACACTTCTCATGTATCAGGATCCAACGGCACCGTTGAGTATCTAGGTTGATGCATCAGACACTGCAATCGGCGCAGTTCTGCAGCAGTTAGTTAATAAAGAGTGGCAATCACTCGACTTTTTCTCGAGGCGCCTTCAATTAGCTGAAACGAAGTACAGCACATTCGGAAGAGAACTTCTGGTTATGTACTGTGCTATACGTCACTTTCGACATTCAGTTGAGGGTCGTGAACTCATAATTTTCACTGACCACAAACCTCTGACGTACTCTCTGAACTCAACCTCACCCAGGGAATCATGACAACTGGATTACGTTTCACAGTTTACATCGGATATTCGCCATGTATCCGGAGTAAACAACACTGTGGCAGATGCCTTGTCACGTATTTCTTCCTTCACCCAAATCGACGGCATAGACCTTTTAGAACTGGCTCGTCTTCAAAAAGAAGATGCCGAGCTTCAGCATGAGTTGTCGAAAACAACTCTACAATAGGTTGCATGGCTTATCCCACCCAGGTATTTGAACTAACGCCAAACTCGTAACTAGTCGGTTTTGTTGGCCTGGTATCAATAAGGAAGTAAGGAAATGGGCACACACGTGCTTAGCTTGCCAAAAGTGCAAGGTAATGAGACACACCAAAAGCCTCCTTGGCACCTTTCTTCTCCCCGATGCCCGTTTCGAACACGTCCATATAGATTTAGTTGGCCCCCTTCCAGAATCTCATGGATAAACCTATATGTTAACCTGCATCTATCGCTTCACATGATCGCCTGAAGCAGTACCTGCATCTGCTGAAACCGTCGCACGCGTCTTCATAGAAAGATGAATCGCAAACTTTGGATGCCCATTTTCCATAACAACTGATCGCGGGCGGCAATTCGAAAGCGGTTTATTCTTCGCTTTGACTAAAATCCTTGGTTGCATGCGTTTTCGAACAACAGCCTACTATCCTCAAGCTAATGGTATGGTAGAACGTCTACACAAACAGTTGAAAGCTGGTTTATCAGCTGCAAGCAACACCCATTGGACTGAATCACTTCCGTTAGTTCTCCTAGGGATACGAAACGCCTTAAAAACCTATGCTGGTTGTACTTCCGCTGAGCTAGTATATGGCACGACACTACGACTGCCAGGTGAGTTTGTTTCTCCCTAGAGCTTCCCACTAGCGGTAGATCACTCCTCATACGTCAGTAGGCTTACAAACGCTATGCGTTCAGTTAAACCTGCTCCCCTCCGACCACAGTCCATTGATGTCTTCGTTCACCCCTGTTTAAAAGCTTCTTCACACGTATTTGTTCGTCGCGACTCTGTACGTCGTCCTCTAGGACCCCCGTATGACGGACCATATAAAGTAATCAAACGTATGGATAAATTCTTCGTCTTAGACAAGAAAGGCTACAAAGACACTGTCAGCATCGACCATCTAAAACGGCTTACTTGGAAGGTAATCCTGTTAGCGTAGAGTTAAACGTACTTGATAACCCACAAGTCACTGAATATCTTTCCGTCCTAGAAGAACTCCCTAGCATGGCGAAAACCACCGGATCTTCGGTCGAGCCCTCCAAGAGAACGCATTCTGGAAGTCACGTGAGATTCCCAGAATACCTTCACACCTATATCACATAACTGAGTGGTGCAATTCACCCAACTAATTCGTTTGTGGTATAAGTCATTATTTCTTCTTTTCAGACACATCAACTTTTTTATGTAGCATCACTTAACACAAGTAAACGATTTTTTCTTATAACCGTACATTATACATGCACATAAAAAATTAGATGTATACTTTTTTTCGATGTTTTAAACTTTAAATTATTTTACTGCATCGTAGATGCACACAGTTTTAAAAAAGCGCTGACTTGGTAAATTTTCCTCAACAAGGTTCTCAGAATTCTTGTTTTCTTTTCCAGGTGCAACGGGCAATGGACAAGAAACAAACGAAGCACAGGATCCAACGAACAACATCGAGGAAGCCATGTAAAGACACCAGACAGACAGACCAGTAGGCACTCCACCAAGCCGCTCGGAAGATTTTTTCATCCATAAGGGAACCATCGAGATTTTTTACTTCCGGCTGGTCCTGTCTTAGGATCATCACAACCCCACTAGGGGGGAGTGAGCTGTAGCGTTAAATAATTCCCCAAAATTATTTATCACAGCAATCATCACTCAACATTGGATGCTGACCCTCACTGTTTAAGTCGACTTGTTTAGCTGAAGGCTTCCGGTCAAGCATCCTTGCCATTTGGTACTCCGTCGTGTCACGTGCATGCACGATCACTAGCCAGCTAAGCATTCACTTCAGCCCGCGATTTGGTCCCGAAATATATATCGTACTTTGGACGACTAAATCAGGTCTTTTGCTTCGCCTTTGGTACTCGAAGAGCGAACACTATAGAAGTTGTTGGTATAAGATCTTGCGTTAGTATACTCCGTACAGTTCGCGAACGTCGATGCCGTCAACCTCCAAACTGTATTTTAGATTCACTCCGGAGTTTTGCACATTTTACAATGAATCGTTTTAAAAAAAGGGATGTACAGTATTTTCTTTTTTGAACTCTAACAGAAAACTGCACAATCATATAGTTGCAGACTTGGCATGCTTGACAACCAAAATGCTTAGGGTGAACTGCTTCTGTGTGAGTCAGTCTTGTTTAATAGTCTGACTGACACTCTTTGCATAGCAGCACCACAGTACAATAATAAACTAATGCTGGAATTGGCGACTGGATACTAATAATACAACGATATGGACTTCGTTTGCAGACTTCCTCTAAACCCTGCAGATCACGCAAAATTTCAGAATCCCAAGACATGCAAAAGTTTCTCACTAGGACAAAAGAAAAGCCTAACAGCAAGGAAAACCAAAGGATTCAATATGGCTACACTGTCTGTAAAAAGCGGCTTGTAATAAGTTGACATTGTATCTTGTAAATGATCAACACTTCGACCAAGATACTTCACAAGTCACAGAAATACGACGAGTAAACCTTAGATTGACACCTGTTCCAGAGAACTGTTACGTTTTCTTGGTACTTCACAGAGTAATTCTGTTCTGGTGAGACA
The DNA here is from genome assembly GCA_944472155.2 of Trichobilharzia szidati. Classification (NCBI taxonomy): domain Eukaryota; kingdom Metazoa; phylum Platyhelminthes; class Trematoda; order Strigeidida; family Schistosomatidae; genus Trichobilharzia; species Trichobilharzia szidati. The sequence goes on along the minus strand of OX235274.1, from coordinate 94,955,290 downwards.
TATTGCGTGATGACATCGAGATTTCTGGCGCTGCAGTAATCCCAATACACGTGTTTTCAGCAAACGTTTGGTTGAGGAATGACCGGTGTCACCAACTACTCTTTATTGTCCAGTGCAGGTCTTTCAAAATTGTGCAGATACTTTTCTAACGAATACCAGCAAGGAAGGAACCCATGTACTGGGCTACCAGTTAGTTGCTTCTGGACACATCGCATCAAATCTTTGACTGCACGGAGCCAGAGTTTTTGTCTCCACTTACACACTAATAATTAACCAAGTCAGTATACAGAAGATTACAAAGATCAATACAGAAAATTTTGGCAAAAGCATGGACGCTTTCAACTTATATCCTCTGAAACTTAGCTGAATTGAAAGGGACTGAAGTGTGGCCCAGCGTGATGAATCGTGTTGCTCCTTCTATCAAATTGGTGCGCGAAGTTGCGGTTCCAAATTGGGCAAAAGAAGCATGCCTTGTACCATTCAAATTCATGAAGAATAATGGTTAATTTTTACACTGCTCGAAATAAGACTTCTTTTCCACTTACTGATCGACTGAGATTTTTTGAAACCTGTACTAAGTTAAGAATTATCTTAAATTCTTTTGTGAGTACCTGTGGAAAACTGGTTCGTTGTACTTGTTCAACAATTATTGTGTGACCTTCCACCAGCTGTTGACCACACGAGCAGTCAACTCATCAGTCCGACCCACCCTATCATAGTCTCCATGCTACTCTCAACACCACACCAGCTAAAAAGGCAAGAATGTTTTGCTTTCTTTGTCTTGCTCGAAGAATATTGAGATAGATGTGTTTTGCCCAAATGGCCTGTTTCTGCCAACGCAGTAAATTTTTATTTGATTAAGGAGCTCAGATCCTTGGCAAGTCTACTAGGGGCCGTATGATGTATATTAATATGTAGTATTCGTTTTTAGCTCATATTGATATAAGGCAACTTGTTCCGTTAATATTGGATCGTACTGAATTTCAGATAATGAGTTACCAATTCCACAACACTCGTGAACTTTTGTCTTCTCACATGTAGCTTGATCACATTCGTTTTCCCCACTTTTTCTTGGATATCCTGATGTCAGAGTGATTGGTGGTAGATCTATACGGAACTATCTAAACTAATAAAAGTGTATTTTATGAAGTGATTTAACGGAAAATTGAAAAGATACATAATCACCGCGAAAAGTAGTCATCAACCAGCAGTTATTAATAAATTAAATGACAACAATTCTATCATTTTACTACGACCACCACTACATTGTCAGTTTGCCTTCCTGGATCACAATAAAGAACGTAAACACACGAAAACTGAAAACAATACACAGTTCATGTTACCAGATCGCCAAAATAAGTCTGAGTAATGCTTTGGCAGCGGTTTCTAAAAAATGTTTTTATACGGATTGACGCAAAGTTGATTCTTTAGTCCGCGCCCCATGACACTCCTGGATGGTTGTCTCCAAATCAGGAGTCCAAAAAAGCGAAGCGATTCTCTAGTGTCAAAGTAATTTTCAATCATATTACTACTCGTCCAGCTCAAAATCATTTGGAAACCAATGAAACAGTGTCAGATGTAGAAATCTACTTCTATCCTAGTGACTCGTGTAACATTTATTTCACTCTTGTATGCGCTTTGTACTGGACCAAGCAATCATCTCCGTAAATGTACGAAATATCGGAATAAAAACAGAAGTTAATAAAAATATATGGTGACAGTATATTGTAGAAATACAGATAGACGAATCATAATATATAATGGTTACTTGCAAATATAGTTGTGGTACACTTTTACCAATTAACAGTACAATCCACAGTTACTCTTCAATGCTGGGTTTAATCCACCGGTTAATGGAGAGTTCTTGGATGAGGGCGAGATGTCCCCGTAAGTTCCAAAGAATACGACATACGTTCTTATAGAGCAAATAGACAACAGAAACCAGTCAGAAGACGGAGCGAGGAACGACACGACTATATTTTCTTTCGAACGCAAAGTTATGTTTTAGACGAAGATGTTGATTATAATAAGAGTTAAGTGAAATGTATCAATTTTTAATATTTAGCAAAACCATACAAATTTACTGCTCAGGACTCCAGAGCTCCAAAATTGCCTTTTGGAATGATTAATCATTGTTGCCGTCCCTTACTCCTAATAAACTGAAAAGCCTGAATCTAGGTACTGCCAAAGTGTTAGCAGCTGTTTCATGACTATCCTTGAATTGTGTCTTTTAGTAAGTCACCAGTGTTGGACACAGTAATATCAGTAATGTTACAAAAGTCTGAAAACAGTGAATACCATTTCTAAATAACTTCCAATGCTGGTTATTAATGACACATTCTTTAAGTATTAGCAGCTTTCAGTATGACTTAGTAGATAATCTGTGGCAAAACAAACTTCCTGCACTATGATTCAGGTTGATTGGATGAGTAGAAAGGAAGCAGTTAGTTACGATTTGAATTTCATCAGGTGGTCGGCCTTATGTGATGTTGTACTGCGTGCTTACAGGAATGCTGTCACTTACGGTTGCTTTAAAGGTGCTTAAACAATCTCTGTTGTAGCATTATTTAAGCACCAAATCAAGTCAACTCGCGACGGCCTCTATCATCACCCTTTAGTGCGCTTTACAATGGTAGAAACGGCTGAAAATGTTTTCGAAATTCTAAGCTGCTTTAACATTAGAAAATGCCATCACCCACGTTTTTATCGAGCTTAGGTGTTAATAAAATGTTCATTATGATGTATAACCACCCAGAGATACAGATACGAACACACTAAAGTTTTTGACAGTTGAGTATATTGGTGCGCCTGTTGACTGTAGTCACGCATTTACAAATCATTAAGAATAAATTGATACCACTATAGGCTATTCGGTGATGGGAGAAGAGGATGAAATCAATGTATCCGGTCACCAATAATGTGACAAGCTTCCCAGTTTACATACAGATTTCATAATGTTAAAGGCTTATGCCAACAGCAGGAGATCTGAACTAAGCTATGGATAACGCAAGGGCCACCTGTCTAAAAGTATCTCCCCAAAATGCGGAAATATTATGATGCTACAGATAAATAATGCCATATATTTGACAATGAAGAGAACATAAGAAGGACTGCAGTAGGCAAGTTAGACCTCGTTATTTGACAAGGTAATTGGCCAGCACTGGAATTCAGTCAGAACAAACAAAAATAAAAAGCCACGAGCGTGACCAATTGTTTTCCTACCCTTCTATTTAACCTATGACAGGCAACTAAATGGGACTTTTGAGAGGGCTCGAGAAATTCGTGGAGTCATTGTGGATTGAAAAACCTTACTTCTGTTCGTTCATTTTGTTTATCTCTACTACCACGGTTAAAAGAGGAGGGACCATGGAAAAATAGAATCTGAATGGACAACGGAGTGATGGTCCCTTCGCTCATTGCTTGTGTATTGTTGGAATTTACGTCCACCTATAAAAATAAAGGTAAAGACATGTGCTAAAACTCCTCTCTTTACTACCTGGGTGCCGTTAAATGTGGCTTGACCACCAAGTTAGGGTATATCAATCTTAAGAGCCAACCAGCTGTTTGGGGAGAATGTATACCCACAGATATATGTGAGCACATGACATTAAGTAAAAACAAGAAATTGGAAGCACAGTCTTTCAAGCACTGAAGATAACTGACATAGACCTCCGCCAAAGAACATAGAACTAGATGTGACCTCTCTACATTATTTAATACAATTCTTCTAGCATCAGTGACTAAAACCCTATACTGAAAGTTTATTCTTGCAGCTCCGCAAAAAAACATGCCACCCTAACAGGGTTTGCAGTGAAATCACATAATCAACGTTCTTATGCATCCGCTTAGACTAAAATACACTTCACATGAAGCATTATCTTGCACACAAGTCTGCTATACAAACACAACGAAGCCAGGTGCACTGACGTGTGATTAGTTGGGTTCGTCGTCTGACATCTGAAAACCACCCATCTTGGTTAGCCAAAGGACTAAATAAAGCCATACATAGCTCAGCGCTGGCTTACACTCTCGATACGGGGTATGAAATTGAAACCAACACAGCTAATAAGGTTACTTAACGTATTTCATGTGAGTTTTCATATGCAATACAACTCAGAATTTCGTCACAGGCCAGCGTAATTCATCTAAATAAGCGTAACCAGTGTACTCGAAAGAAATTCGTGCAGAACATCTCTTTCTCATGGCCATCGACTCGATATGCGACAAGTGTTACGAATTATTTTCCCCTACATTCTGTTTCAAGATATTTAAAGATATTGTGGGATCTCACTGTTGTGTAACTGTCCGAAATTCCTTGAGACACAACCACAAAAAGCTCCAAGCACACTGAAAAGACGACAAATCTATGTGGTTTTATTCAATATTAGTGACTCCAAAAACTCAAAATTTCCTCGACATTGAAGTTAGGCAGCTATACATACAAGGTAAGTGTCTAAGTGCAAAACATGAACTAGGAGTCAACTGGAATGCACACAACAGGTTGGGATAGAAACTCTGTTCACAAGAATCACGCCAACGCTCCCCGCCGGTAGTCCAAGGTCAGAATGTACCACAAAACCATGAAAGATGAGCACTGAAATTAAAGGCTAAAAGGAGATAAAGAAAACTTATAAGGATCAGGTCAACACATGATACGCTTATCTCAAAACATTGATATGGAGTCTAGAAGGGAAACTGATAGGGAACACAACGTTTGTTGAAACATCCGAATAGGTCTACATACTGTGATTAGATCCCCCAGGCGAGATTTTCTGAACATTCGTTCCATTATGCTCACAGATTCGGCAGATATATTTTGATCCATCAGTGAAATTACAACACCCGAATTGCAAATCCTATGATCTCCAGCGATACCAGTAGATGCATTGTGCTGATTTCGAAGCACACTTTTAGAGGGTTAGCGGGTAAGTATGGTTTTTATTTTGTAAAAATTAAAATTGCGTCAGTTGATTAGCTAAAATTGTCTGGGCGAAATACGTAGTTTCATGGGGCAAGAGTAGTGAAGTCACTATACTGTGCCGAAATTGGGATGGTCAGTATGTAGAATTAGATAGAATCATTTAGGATTTCATGCGAGATTTCGCGAGTGTGTTATCTTGTTAGCCGATGTGAAAAGATGATTAGAATCACCAATAGAATTCACTGCTTCATAAACTGAAAACAGATCAATAAGAATGGACCTTACAAAACGGTTTTAACTGAGGAGGGAATTATGCCTGAAAATTCGATTGCTATAGATGACAACAGAAAAGTGGAGAAGCTTGATTTTATCACTATCTGCCTAGTTTGTGACAAAGGGATGCAAAAGGATAGAGTTCGGGTGAAATCTCTGACATTAATATTCATGTGGGTACGGAGTGCATTTTCAAACGATAAATATTGCAACTGTCATTCAGATTCTTAGCTTCCTTTATTCAGTAATAGTTTTTGAAGGTCATCGAGCTTATCGAACTGTGACATGATCATTTCGGTGACACAGGAGTTGTATGCCTCTGTGTTTCACCCCTATTGTAGTGTGTCTCTGCACAAACGGCGATATATTTCACAAAACGTTACATAAACAAAGGTTTATTATCTCTATATCGGTGTACTTATGAAGAAGCTGATAATTGGAGACGAATTAACAGTCCTCGCGCTGACAGGGTTACAAAATTGGCGTCGCAGATTGTCAGTGTCCAGGTCTAACTACCCTGGACTTAACGCTGTTCTTAGAAGACTTTCAGAAACTATTGTCAATAACCAACGCGAAAAACCAGAACACAAATTGGTGATTGAAGAATCCTATATTCTTGCGCCAATACAGAACCAACCACGAGGTTATTGTACACAAAGTCTAAGGATAAATGTTATAACAATTAATCACAATAATACTTCTGAGTTTTTCTCTGTCTTCTAAAAAACAGCGAACGACAGAATGATGACTGCAGTATCGATGACTCCCGCCAAAATATGGAGTTGGGTTTGAGCAAACAACCATGAATTGATCGTTCGTTCTTCAACTACTTTGACACAGATACTAGTTCGACGTTCTGTCAGTACAGCTATGAGGCCTGGCTGCCAAATATATCATCATTCCACTCTGATTGCAACGCGTAACCGCAAGCTGCCGTGCAAAAAAACGACTGCTCATCATCATCTCCAGCTAAGTCTTTTCTTATCAAACTATCTGGTTTGACTGCTTGCTATTGAGGAAGTGCGAGAAAACTATTCGTCGTTAATGAAAAGGTCACCTACCCATACTTGACATATTACAGCTCGTGCCACTGTTGCCGTTCATGGAATTTTCAGCAGTTTTCTCAAAAATGATACAGGGTGAAAGCAACACGTACAGCGACTAGCGTTGGTAAACTTTTTCCAAATACATACTGTCCCATTCACATTTTTTATTAATAGTAATAACATTGTCCTCATATATTGACGGAAGCTTATGACTGCCATCTTACCAGCAATTTCACGCCAACTCATGGTGATACACGCCGCACCTGTTCTTCAAACGCTTAGCAATATCAGGATTGTGACTGCATATTTTCAACTTCTGTAACCTCAAGATTGTTTTACTAATAGTTAAGTATTTTAAACTGGGGGTTCCCAGCCACTTTTCTTTCAGACATGTAAAGGTTATCAGAGCAAAGAAGATTGCCAACCAGATATCGGAAAGACTTCAAATCTTGGTCACCACTTAGTCATGGAGTTAAACTCTCGGTATTAATGCTGAAAAAATGAGACTCAAATGTTCGTTTAGACGCTTTATTGAGGGAATTTTCATCATTGCTTCAAGAATACTAATCCTTGCACTTTTTTGTTCTTCAGGTGTCACAGGAGTAACAGAAATATTTATGGATTTTCAGACAACTTTTAATCTTGTGAACTTGCGTAATGTGACACTGATGGACTCAGAACAAAAAATATTCCCCCCCCCCAGATCTAGAACCAGTAAAGAATAAAGTTCATGTATTTATCACGAGTATACAACGGAAGTATGAAGTGAGACTCTTCAGATCTATACATTAGTGCCCTGAAAGGTCCGCGCGCTCCTTGAATACGACGTGCATTTTCCTCTCTAACAGGAAATATCCACTTTTGTGAATAATTCGTTTGGGAAACCTGATCTTCCTATCCGACGAATTTTATTCAACCATTTCTTCTTCACCGAGCCTGTGTTTAGTACTTCCCACTGTCTCGAACTACTGCCCAAGCTTCAGGTGCTACTTCTGTAGCAACATCCCCCTCACTCTTTCAAATATACAGGACTTGGTGGTCTGTTACGTGATTGTTGTGAAGCCGAATAACCCGAAAGTTACAGGTAAAGTCAAAAGCTTTTACTTATATACTTTATCTTTCCGTTCTGTGCTTTCTACTGTCTTTTGCTGTCAGTCTATTGGACAAAACTCCACTCTCTCTTATCATTTAATCATCGGTATTATTTTAGGAGTAAAATGACTATAGATTCTCATCCCAAGATAAGTAATGGGAGACCATGCACCGTAGTCACCAGAGCTTCAGCCAAACTAAGCAAACAGGTGAATAGTATGACACCTATATCCACAGTAGGCCTTGAAACAAACAGGAAGGCCAATAAGAAACGTTCACGACGTCGCAAGACGACTACAACGTTCCCCAAGAAGGCAGACGATTGCAAGGTCTGCAATTCTATTGTCGAACAAGCAGATTCTGCTTTCGAATGTAACTTTTGTAAGCAATGGGTACATTGTAGATGTGACACCGGGGTACCAAAGGTATATATCCTCAACCGACAGCCCACATCACGTCAACCACCCCCCAATACGGGGACGTGGTGAGACTGACTACCAGTTGCCTGTACAGTAATGTGAGAGGTCTAAGAGGCAAAATAGCTGAACTTAGATACCTACAATCACAGCTGAACTCCAAAATCATAATACTGACGGAAACCTGGCTAACCCCTACGGTGGCAGACAGCGAAGTCAGTATAAATGATATGGTCCTTGTCAGGCGAGATAGGGATCTGAAAGAAGGAGGTGGAGTCGCCATATACGTCGACAAACAGCTCAGATGTGTCCATGCAATCGACCCTCCCCTCATTGAGCTCCCTGACTCCATATGGTGCCATTTCACCGTTGGGTACTGTAAGTATCTAGTGGGCAGCATTTACAGATCACCTTCATGTGGAGCAGACCACAACCAGGTACTGCTGAATGCAATTTCAGCGACACATGACATGGGTTATGATCAAATTGTCATAGCTGGAGACTTCAATGCCCCATCTCTTAACTTGATGACGGGATGTGCCCAGGACAGATTTGATCGAAATCTGCTGCATACCATCACGGAGGCCGGATTCACCGAAAATGTCAGAATGGATACTAGATGGGGCCCAGATGGGAAGTCTTCTAGACTGGATTACGTGCTCACTAGTGACCAGCTACTAGTGGAAAACGTTCAGATCACGACTCCCATAGGTAGTAGTGACCATGCGGTCATAACATTCGACATAGTCCTCCGCGAGCGTTTACAGTGGGACAATACACAGCCCTATCTGTGTTATAACAAAGCCAATTACACCGAAATGCGAAGACTTTTGTCTGAAGCAAATTGGCCAAAAAATTGGACAGAGCTTACAGTAGAAGAACACTGGAGAGTGGTAAAGGAGATCATTCACCAGGCGATCTCAGACACTGTTCCTTTGGTCACACCTAAAGCTAGAAAGCAACGTTCATGGCTAAAAAGGGGGACACAACGCCTTCTACAGGCGAAGCGAAAAGCCTGGTTTGCGTGGCGAGTATCGCAGAGTCAACCCGAACATGAAGAGTACCTCGAACTCAGGAATCGGTGTAACATACGAGTCCGGAGTGATAGAAGGACATTTCAGAGAAACCTCGCCAATAAGCTTCTCGTGAACCCCAAAAGCCTATACAGGTTTATGTCTGAAAGAAAACCGACCAACCAGGGAGCTTGCAATATAGTGGGTTCTGATGGGAAATCTCTTACTAGTCTTGAAATGGCAGAGACATTCAGTCTAGCCTTTCACAGGCAACTGAACAGTAACGAGGATTTTACCCTCACAAAACATCAAGATTACAATGCAAGACCAACGTGCGAAAACCTGCTGGGTACATTTCAAATTACCCCGGCTATGGTACTCATAAAATTGGGAAAGTTGGCTTCGGGAAAGTCTGCAGGTTGCGACGACATAAGACCATCCGTCCTGAAGCAGTGTTCAGAAAGTCTCTGCCAACCCCTAAGTGATCTGTTTCAACACTCCTTTGATGTAGGGAAACTTCCATGTGAATGGAAACGAGCCATCCTATCCCCTATCTTCAAGGGTGGTGACCGGCAGAACGCGACCAGTTACAGACCAGTTGCGCTACTCCCAGTGATATCGAAGATATTCGAAAGTCTCATTGACGACCACATGAGAAAATACTTCGACGGGACTAACCTACTCCATGAAGCACAGCATGGTTTCAGGAAGGGAAGATCCTGTGTGACGAATCTTCTACTAGCTTGGAACGATTGGACACTATCCTGGGATGTAAAGGTACCAGTCCATGTGATCTTTCTCGACTTTGCGAAAGCATTCGACACAGTTCACCATGGTCTGCTCCTTCACAAAATAAGCAAAGCGGGTGTTTCTGGAGCACTTCTCGCATGGCTGGAAGATTATTTAGGCGAGAGAGAATTCTGCACCAAAGTCAACCGCATCCGATCATCCTGGCACACCTCGGCATCAGGGGTTCCTCAGGGTTCTATCTTAGGGCCGTTGATGTTTTTGATTTTTATCAATGACCTGCCCTGTCAACTGAATTGCTCTGCGCTTCTTTACGCTGACGACGTAAAGATTTGGAGAGCAATAAACTCATCGGAAGACTCCGACAGATTGCAGGCTGACCTGCAAACGCTGGGGGACTGGGCTCTGGCTAACGGAATGCCTTTCAACTTAAAGAAGTGCAAAGTAGTGCAACTTCATTCCGGCAGGTCACAGAGTGCAAACTACACCCTTGGTGGCCAGAACTTGAGTTGTGTGCCATCAGAACGCGATCTAGGCCTTATTTTAACAGAAAAGCTAGACACCAGTGTAAATTACACGAGGGACGTCGCCAAAGCTTACGGCACTTTACACTTTATGCATAGGCAACTGGGAGCTCTTACTCCTGAACTATTCCTAACGTTGTATACGACATACGTGAGGCCACTCCTTGAGGTGCATAATATCATTGCTCCTCCGCTACTCAAAAGGGATGCTAACATGCTAGAAAGTGTCCAGAGACGAGCGACAAAATGGGTGATCGGCCTCCGCAACAAATCATATGAGGAGAGACTGAAGAAATTAAGTCTTTTCACACTTAGTTACCGTAGTCACAGGGGAGACCTCATCACCGTCTATAAGATCCTAAATGACCAGGCCCATCCTAACAAGAGCATCCTGCCATTAAGTGATTATAGGCTTCCACGAGGTAACCCGCTAAGGATAGCACACCAGAGACCAAGGACTCGAGTGCGTTCACATTTCTTCTCGCTTCGAGTTTGCCGTCTCTGGAACGCTTTACCGGCGGCCGTAACTACAGCTCCATCTGTGGAGATTTTTAAGCGGAAGCTGGACAATCATGCAGAAATGCATGGTTTGTGTCTCAATGGCTTACCCTCTTAAAATTTGAAACCACATTGTCAATGGATAAGCATACAAGCTAAATCTTCACGACCCGTCCTGTCTTCTCCCACTGTACCGACTACTCTATCTTTCTTTCTTTCTTTATTATTTCACTTATCTCAACCTATATTATCTACACTACAACCTATTATTATCATTATCATTATTATTATTATTACTCTACTTTTATGACTATACCGAATGACCGACGGGTGTTAGGTCAAACTCCATTCACGGCAGCAGCTGAGTCCTAACATACTGCACACTACAAACCACAATCTTGACCAATCCTCGCATCACTCCTCCTGGAGTCTACCAGAGCTAAAGCAGTCGAGTGGCGGGATTTACTACGCATAAGTTCACCGAAGATCTGGAACCTCTACCTTAAAATCAAGAAGCGAGCTCAAAGAAATCACTGGTTTATACTAGCTCGTAATCAGGATATTGGATATTGGATATTGGAAACCGTTAGTCACACATAACAGTACAAAAGATGTTAAATGTCGAATGATAGCATCGCGCTTCGTATGAATACCAGTTTCCATGGTATCCACATTGTTTATCTGTATTTCAGAGGATTAAGATTTCAGACATTACTTTTGTAGACTGAAATGTCTGATCTAATAAAATATGAGAAAGTCGGAAATATTGGAGAGGGAGCTTTTGGAAAAGCAATACTGGTTTTATCAAAATCAGAGAATATACACAGAGTTATGAAAGAAATTAATATAAGCAAAGTACTTCTGATCTCTTTAATTCTTCATTGTATTTACGTAGATGACTCTCAAAGAAAGAGAAGAAGCTCGGAAAGAGGTGGGTAAATATTTGTTTTCGGTGATTGTATATATGCATAACGGCATGTCTATCCGTTATGATGCATAGCTATTATCTAGATTACAATAATTAATACCGATTTATCTGGTATTTGTATGTGTACGTAACTTGTTTCTAAAAGAGATGACAGCGAATTCCCATTTATTTGCACAATTACTTCGTTACTGTATCATCTACAGCTAATGTTAATAATGCATTCATCCTTTGTTTTATTGAGTAAACAGATAAGCAATGAGTCCCAAGATTGCTGTTATGATTAAGGCTTAAAATTTCGAAATTTCTAGACCTCTATGAATTACACTGTCCTTTTCAGGAATTATTTGGTAGAGACTGATTTTGTTAATAGGGCTACAACCCTATAGTCACTTTACCGTTACCTACTTTTTCATTGAAATATTAGTGATTACTTCCTGCCTGTATTTTTGATAAAATGCACTACATAACTCGTGCACATTTGCTTTATATTCTCTGTCGAAGCTTCACAACATATATATATATACCACGTTAGTTAAAACAAAGCCGAAAATCCACCTGAAAGTGAATTTGTCAATTGTTTTGCGGTGTTTTAGCCCACCGTATTTTATCAGGATGTTTTCATAATTTTAACTAAGGCTCTGAAGTAATGTGTGACAGCAGGGTTGTATTTTATGCCTACTGTCCGCTTTGTATGTCACATTTAAGCACTGTACTATCCCACGGCTAGTGAGATCACCACGGTAGGGATTTTTAAGTATGGAGTTGTTTAAGATAAGACCTGGAAGTTTGTTGAAGAGATTACGGACTTCCATCTACCTAGGTAGCTTGGTTTTATTTTACTTGTGTGGTGTCCACACTGAATTATTTTCATATTAGTAGCTCTAGCATGGGGAAAGTGAAGGACATACAAATAAAGGTGGTTATATTATGCCGTATAGTAGATTAGTAGAGTAGACATGCACTGATATCTGTAGTTAACCACTGTGACTGTTGTCTTAGAATCTATGAGACAAACATTCATACCTAATATTCCTCTAAACTTTCATGCCACATTTATCTAACCACTTCCTCTTTTTTCCATCATACAACATTCCACAATACTTGACCATATAAATCCCACTTTTTCATCTTCCTTTCAATCATCTCTTTGGTGAAGTTAATTTAATCAGTTTTCATTTGGTTATTCCATTAGTTTTCTATACTTCCATGAAAGTTATTCAGAGGAAGCGTTAAGTGACATCTTTAATTTTTAAAAGAAGTGGGAAAGGTTATATTAACTTCAATATAAAGAACGATGAATTTGTAAGTTACTTTGGATAGCGCTAAAGGCATATGGCTTAGTAACTGTATCACAAAAATTCGTTTATGTGGTGTCTCTTATTGGATTTCTTCCGAATAATTTTTCAATGTCAGCTGTTCTAATAAAACGACTGAGAGAACTACACAATGGCCTTCTGAAAGTAATGTAGCTTAAGACAGTAGTAATATAGTTCTGAACATCTTTATTAATTTATATGATACATAATATCTTTGTATTTTAGAGAGTGAGGACTAGTGCACCATTGTGCTAGGTCGCAGGTTAATCTGTTTATTTGTTTATTTTCTGAGCAAAAATTTGATCTCAGTGAATCCTTAATTCGACTAACAAATCGGGAAATCGTACTTTTAAAGTTACAGAGTGAATTTTGAAAATAAGAGAACTGGACTAGTGCTGCAAATTTTCAGATTTTTAACATTTTTAGGAATTCGGGTTAATTTCAGCGTAGATTCTGTCGAAGACCGATGACGTTGCTTAACGGTACTGCTGTATTTTAAAGTGACAGAAGTCAGAACTCACAGGTCATCACGTTTCAGTCCAATATCTTTGTAGTCAACGGACTGACCTTATAACCTGAAGGTCCTGTTTTGGATTGCTGGTGGAGTTGTTGGTGAGCATTGCTGAGGATTCTCAAACTGAAATTAACCAGCTTTGCAGTGCTTCTTAATTTTCAATGACTCTTTAATAATATCGATTTATGATGAAATCTCCACTGAAGTAACAAAATTTGTTGTCGTTTAGTGAGAAAGAAATAATGGAGGATAATGTTAGCTCGAAATGTTTACTTCATAATGCCGAATTTCAATGTAGATTTCTTTATAAAGCAAAATCAAATGGAGATCACTGAAAACCAGGAGAAGCTGAGCAGTTGTTTTGCTCTGGTTTGGGACTCTTTAGTCGTGCTAATCTACGATCCTACCAGTGGGTGAATCAGGGACCTTCAGGTTACGAGAACAATCCCAATGAAGTTTCATTAACTTGAGAGGGAATTCAAGGACCTGTGTGTTCTGACGTCTGTCAATCTGCGATATAGCAATCCTCTTAACCTATGCCTTAGATGACAATCCACTTTGCCTTGAAAAAGTGGTCTCTACTGGTGGAGACTGCATAGTATAGCTTCAAGACATCCATCCAATAGCCACTAATAAGCTAGCGATCGATATTCAGATTATGGGTTTTTGCATAGATGTGGATTGATACCAGTGTAGATTTCGTCACAAACCAACATCAGTTAGAGAATTGGTTGGACTGGTACTATTAAAAGAATATATTTTAATTGTTTTCTAGTTAAGAGTTTTATTACCACCTTGAAATTATTGCATCTATAGAGAAACTGTGTTGTAAAATACAATCCATGACATATGCTGCTTTATAATTATCAGGTTATGTGTCTGAACTCCATTGACTTACGTGCAGACGACGTATAATCACCATTCACATGTTGTTGTAAAATTTAATTGATAGTGATCTATGGAATGATATTGAAATCCTTGAGATTTAAATCTTCAACGCAGAGAACTGCTTAATTTAAACACATAAATTTTGAGCTACTGGTTATCCTTACAATTTTTTGAGCTAATATTAGCGTTACATTGTCAGATTAATGATCTACGAGCTTGCTTTGTAAGTGGAAGGTCCTGGCTTTGAAACCCTGTGGGTACGTACTGGTGATGAGTCTAAAACTAGGACGGAACAGCTGTCCAGCACTTCCTGGTTTTCAATGCTTCTCTAACTAATATCAATCCGTGATCACACCTGAAAATAGATTTTGTTATGAACTAATATCAGTTAAAGCAATATTAAAAGTGACCTACTGTCAGAGAACTGCTTCATCCTAGTTTTTGAATTTTCTCAGTACCGCTGACTTCTTGCTTGTATCAGCTGAAGATTTTCACATCGTATAATGAATATGTTACTATCCAGTAATTGGATTGAAATACGATCCTGTATTTTCTCATCACTGCCAGTTTATAATATAGTTTGAATATTATCAGATGAGATTTTAATTCTCATAGACTACATTCAAGTTGTAGAATTTAAGGAATATTACGTCGACATCAGTTAATTAATTATAAGAAAGATTTTCCACCATCTTTGTTTTCTTGAGGTTAATTTACAAAATCGATTACTCTAATATCATTAAAGGTCAAACCTATAATTTATCATTATATTATTATTCGTTCTTTGGATTCCTAGAGTAACATGGGGCTACGGCAGCACATTTGTATTCCACTCTATTCCCTACTATCTTTTTTGGTTATTTGTACTTTACACACAAAATTTAATTTTTTCTTGACGACCTCCTCCATCAGACACTTAACCTATCACTTCCCATTCGAGTATTGCTTTTGAACCACTGAACTGGAAAACAGTAAAACAGTAATTCAAAATTGTATGGCTTGTCAGTTTTAAATCTCCAAATAGTAACTAAAGTTGAAGAGGAACTCATCGAGAGTGAGTTCGACCTAGCGTCTGTGTGTATAAATTAAAGATCCTAATAATAACCAAGTTTCAGTTCTTTTTTCTTCAATTGCTTTACACTTATCTGTAACATAAACAACCAAGAGTCGTCGGTTTACACTGGACTGCCAGTTGATGATGTGGTTCTTCCCACCGCATTCCGTAGGGACTATAAGTAATGAATAGCAAAATGATTTGTAATTAACTTATACGAGATAACTATAACGAGAAAAACTGGTCTTATAGTGAGTTTGGAGGATAACTGAACCATAACTTATTTCAAGACGACTCATTTCGCATTCACACTAACTGACATGTATAAAACATTATTGGTCAGTCTATCGGAAACCCTGACTGAGGTAGGTCGAAAGTTGATAGAAAGTTATACCTTCGAATGTAAAAGACTTATTTTCCCTTCTCAATCTAAATCTGCGTCACACTGATTTCTAAGATCATCAAGATTACTACTAACCCATTTGTAGGATTGGGTCGTCTAGATCAGGAGTAGTGGTTGGTAGGTATTAACTAATTCAATAGTTTTCTTATACTTGCTCTGTCTATTCTAAAGGGCTTGAGTAAGGGGGAAAATGTTTTCAATGAATATTCCATTCTCACCTGAATGACTTAGCGAACAAGTCTATGAATGCAACATAGTAACGTAATATAAGTCTCTATTAGGTTTTTTTCATAAGTACCAATACAAACGTAGAGGGTTAGAAACTGTCTGATTGGGGTAATATGAACTGATGATTGGCGACTCCTATTGGTATGGCTTAAAATCTTCCTCAATGGCTCAGAGGCAATCACTATTTGTAATCTTCCGTATCTATTATATCTTCATGTCCTCCAATGTTACTATTCTTTCTCTTTGAATGGTACGCGGATTGTGACGACTTGAATTGTTGTACTTCTGTGTCAACTTCTATTTTGAAACTCAGTCATTTGTTAAGTCATAATTCGTTACTGAAATGTATTCACAATTTTATTTTATTTTTTCCAAATTTAGGTTTCTGTCCTCTCGAAAATGAATCATCCAAATATTGTTCAATATTGTGATTCATTTGAAGGTAATGTCTTAAACTTTGATGAATAATTCTCTATTCCTTCCATTTTTGTATTCTATTTGTAAAGAATCAGGCTGGTTATATATTATTATGGAGTATTGTGATCAAGGTGATCTTTATACGAAAATCAATAAACAGAATGGTGTTTTAATGCCAGAAACACTGGTAATCGCCTTTTAATGCATTCTCACTTCACTGCTCCACTTTTGTTTTCAAAAGATATTAGACTATTTTGTTCAAATTTCATTAGCATTGAAGCATATTCACGATCGAATGATTCTACACAGAGATATAAAAACACAGGTATGAATTTTTTTTCATTTTCCAAAAAGAAATTAATCTTTTATTTTACAGAATGTATTCCTTACTTCAAAAGGTCGTTTAAAATTGGGTGATTTTGGCATTGCTAAAGTATTAAATCACACTTTGGATTTGGCGCGCACCTGTATTGGCACACCGTATTATTTATCACCAGAAATTTGTGAAAATAAACCATATGATCATAAAAGTGATATCTGGGCGCTTGGTTGTGTACTCTACGAGATGACAACATTGAAACATGCAGTAATTATGAAACTTTGAAACTAACTTCTTTGTTTCTCTCTTTCTTTTCAGTTTGAAGCTGGTAATATGAAAAATTTGGTGTTGAAAATTATACGGTAGAATGAAATTATTTATTTTCATTCCTGTTTTTTTATTACAGTGGGACTTATCCACCTGTTTCATCGAAATATAGTTATGAAATGAGAAGTTTAATTTCACAGTTATTTCGTCGAAATCCAAGGTAAAATACAACAAGCAAATTTATCATAATTTCGCTTTATTTATTTACGTTTGATGAGTTTCGGGTGTTTCCTGTGTCAGCTGATGAAGGCATTAATCAGCTGATTAGTTCTGTTGTCAATAGACTGAAATATACTAGTCAGGGGAAGTGTAAGTGCGTGGGCGTCACCTTGGTAATCTAGTGTTGACAGTTTATGCGTTATCTGATTGGTAGATTTCAGTTGATTATGGCCTTTTATCCAGTGCTGTTACCTGTTGATAATGGCATTTTGACGACGTATAGCTCTTTATATGGACCTACATTGAAATTATTAGTTGTATATTTAGAAGAGATTAGCACACTTCTCCGTGTTTATGACTTTTCAGCTGAATGTATTCGATATTTGAAACCATGTGTAGTAACTTCTAATTTCGTTATGCACAATGTTTTACTCAGAGGTAAATTCATTCAACTGACACTTCTACAATGATTAAAGATGCTCATTAGAAATTTCAAAAGACTGATTACTGAAACAGGAATATTCTTTTTGATAACTTCCTCTTCATCAAGATCTACAGTTATAAGAATTCATAATAATTCAAGATTTATAGTTATTAAAGACATTAATGTTTTAAATAAAATCGAATTATTAGGGTCGGTATATTACAGTGATGATGTTATGCATCAGCATAAAATTAAAGTGAATATTAGATAAATTAAGAAAGGTGATAGAGAACTTTTGAATTTTTACGTTCCACATTAAGCCGGAGTAACAGTAATGACTGGACCTGTTTCTTTTCCACATAGAGCCCCTTTTGTTTTAAGCGGATTGCAGTGTCCTAAGTTGTTTGGAGTGTTTGGTATATAGAGATCTTTGTTCGATACCCGATAGACGACAGAAAAAGACTCTTCAATTCTAGCTTTGTGGCCTGTTCGGACGTGGTGATCTAATATTGAACTGTTAACGGCTTTAACTATACTGGTAGTTGTTCCCGCGTACAACTGCATGTGATTTACCAAGCGAAATAATAACCAAAAAGTTGTGAAAATCGATTCAAAGAACGTCTAATGTCGTTAAGCTGCAGTTTGTACTTTCCACAGAACCGGTTGCGATTCCGAAACCGGAAGTCGAAGTAACTGAGCTAGCCAACTCTTATTGTATCTATCGATTTAACAGCTACTGTCAATCCACTTACATTGACCATTGTTATAGGAACTTAGTTTCTTGTGCTCGGAAACACCTACCAGTGCAGTTAAATAAAAGCGTAGTTAAAACCATCAGCAGTCCTATATTAGATCACCTGGTCCAAATAGGTCGTAGAGCCAACAACAAGCCAACAACATCGGCTGTCTGGCTTCCCGAAGGCTTTCACCAGCCAGCATCATTTCACTTCCCCGATTCCAGCGAAAAATAAGGTTATTGTTTGTATTTTTAGAATTTTGAATATATTTGTGCGTTGAAGTTTTTGTAGCAGTTTGGTTAAGTTTTGGGGGTGGAGTTGCTAGCACCACGCCCCACCCTCCCTCTTTATCCGGGCTTGGGACCGGCTAGAAAACTAGTGAGCTAGTAATCTAGGCGAGGTTATTACCTATCGGGCACCAAAGAAATTGTCAAAAGCCTCTAGATAGTTTAGAGGCTGCGGGTATCGACGTTCGCGAGTTGTACGGATTATACTAACGCAAGATCTTATACCAACAACCTCTATAGTGTTCGTTCTTCGAGTACCAAATGGTAAAGCAAAAGACCAGATTTTGTCGTCCAAAGTATGTATTATATTTCGGGACAAAATGGCGGGTAGAGGTGAATGCTTAGCTAGCTAGTAATCGTGCACGCACGTGACACGACGGAGCACCAAATGGCGGGGATGCTTGACCGTAAGCCTTCAGCTAAACAAGTCGACTTAAACAGTGATGGTCAGCATCCAATGTTGAGTGATGATTGCTGTGGTTAATAATTTTGGGGAATTATTTACCGCTACAGCTCACTCCCCCCCTAGTGGGTTTGTGAGGACCCTAAGACATGACCAGCCGGAAGTAAAAAAATCTCGATGGTTCCCTGATGGGTGAAAAAAATCTTCCGAGCGGCTTGATCGAGAGCCTGCTGGTCTGTCTGCCTATGCTAATAGGGTGTCTGTACATAGCTTCCTCAATGTTGTTCGTTGGATCCCGTGCTTCGTTTGTTTCCTGTCCAGTGCCCGTTGCACCTGGAAAAGAAAACAAGAATGCTGAGAACCTTGTCAAGAAAAATGTACCAAATAAGCGTTTTTTTTCCAAAAAAATATGACATGCATCTACTATACAGTAAAATAATGTAAATTTCAAAATATCGGGAAAAAAAATATACATCTAATTTAATTTTATGTACGGTTATAGGAAAAATATCATTTACTTGTGTTTAATGATGCAACATAAAAAAAATTGATGTGTCACTCAGTTATGTGAAATAGGTGTGAAGGTATTCTGGGAATCTAACGTGACGTCCAGAACGCGTTTTCTTAGAGTGATCGACAGAAGTAGCCAGTGGGCGAATGCCCTGACAGTCAATAGTGTGACCCCGAAAATCGAGTGAGTCAACGCCTATCTGACACTTCTGTATATTGATGGTAACACCATGTTGGCGTAACCTTTCAAATGCCAAGTCCAAGTGTCTAAGGTGAGTTTCCTTATCTGGACTGGCAATGAGGCAGTCGTCTAAGTATGCGTATACAAAGTCGAGACCGCGAAATACTTCATCGATGAAGCGTTGGAATGTTTGGGCCGCATTCCGGAGGCCGAATGGCATACGTAGGAATTCAAAAAGTCCGAAAGGCGTGATGATAGCCGTTTTCGGAATATCTTCCGTTGCCATGGGGATTTGGTTATATGCTTTAACCAAGTCGATTTTGGAGAATATGGATGCTCCAGATAACGTTGCCGTCAAGTCGTGTATGTGAGGCAAAGGGTAGCAATCAGGGGTTGTTTTGGCGTTCACTCGCCGGTAATCACCAGTGGGTCGCCAATCGTTACTATCCTTTTTCGGTACCATATGCAATGGGGATGCCCATGGACTATTCGATGGCCGAATGATGCCAAGAGTGAGCATATGATCGAATTCGTTTCTGGCAATTCTCAGTTTGTCAGGGGCCAGTCGTCGTGCTTTAGATGTCATGGGCTGTCCTGAGGTTATGATGTGGTGCATAACATTGCTGGTTATACACGGGAGGTCGTTAGATGGGCAATTCAGTTCCGGATATTTGTCGACAATCGGTTGAAAAGTTGGATCGAGGATTGCTTTCATCTTAACGATTGACAAGCTGGGGCCTACGTAAGTTATGCCTTTGATAGACAAACTAGTAGTGTTGTCAATTAGTCGTTTACGACGGACGTCTACGAGCAAATCATGATGATTAAGTAGGTCCGTGCCAATGATGGGCATTGTGACGTCAGCGATTAGGAAAATCCACTGAATAGGTTTGCGTAAACCTACGTTCAGATAGACGTATTTCCGACCATAGGTTGCAATTGGTTTTCCATTTGCAGCCTGTAGGTTGAAGTTAGGATCCTTCTGTCGATCTGCTGCTGTAGCAGGAAGGACGCTGACTTCGGCGCCTGTGTCGACTAGATATCTAGTCTGGCTAATTACATCATGGATGTAAAGTAAGCGGCTAGTGCCACCGGCGACGGTTGCCGCTAACGCGTGCCGGCGGGATAGTTTCCCACAGACTTGGAGGCTTTGCCGAAATCACAAGGTTTTCGACAACATTTCGCTTCCTTGCCATAGGTGTTGTGATACCAACACCAGTCAGGATTTTTGAGAGAGCGTGTGTTGGACTTAGATCGTCCACGTGCGCTTTGCCGTTGAGGGGATTTAGAACGACGATAGGAGGAATTGCTAGGCTTGTTTGACCTAAGCATCTGCTGGACGGAGTTGATTAACTCTATCATTGCAGAATCCTTCTTCGAAGTCTGTTCGGTAACAGAGTATACTTCGGTAACTGGCCGTTTCGTTATCTCTAGAATTCTATCTGCAGAGACAGCTAAATCATCTATGAGAACACCCTGAAGTGTCACAAGTACAGTCTGAACTGACTGTGGCAGTTTGGATAAAAACAGTTCTCTGAACAGTCCTTCATCGAACTGACTTTGGCCAATGATCTCTTTCATTCTTGCCAGCATGCTCACGGCTGACTGATCTCCTAACTCGATGTTACGAAATAACTCATCCAGACGTTGTCGATCCGTGAGAACGTTTCTCTTGAGGAGGGATGCTTTGAGCAACTCGTACGAGTTACTTACCGACATCTGCAGAGTTACGCACTTGCTGAATTCCCGCGGTAGGGCGTGAATAACTGCAAGGAACTGTGAACGTTGATCAGTTATGCCATGTTCACAAAAATCAGACTCAGCAATCTGAAACCACGTTTCAGCATTATCTGGCCAATATGGTGCTAGCTGGATTGTTTTGGCGGTTGATCGTATGCGAATAACCTTGGGGCTATGGTCAGTCATGACGAAAAATATGCCTATAACAATATAGTACAAGAATAAACACAAAAAGGAACGAACTCACCGGGTTTATCTGCGTGTGAATTGAAG
Organism: Trichobilharzia szidati; assembly: GCA_944472155.2. Taxonomy (NCBI): domain Eukaryota; kingdom Metazoa; phylum Platyhelminthes; class Trematoda; order Strigeidida; family Schistosomatidae; genus Trichobilharzia; species Trichobilharzia szidati. The sequence goes on along the minus strand of OX235274.1, from coordinate 94,933,652 downwards.
ATGTAGTTCGTGGTTGGGCTCACCAGTTTAGGGGGCTGCAGGTATCGACGTTCGCGAGTTGTACGGATTATACTAACGCAAGATCTTATACCAACAACCTCTATAGTGTTCGTTCTTCGAGTACCAAATGGTAAAGCAAAAGACCAGATTTTGTCGTCCAAAGTACGTATTATATTTCGGGACAAAATCGCGGGTAGAGGTGAATGCTTAGCTAGCTAGTAATCGTGCACGCACGTGACACGACGGAGCACCAAATGGCGGGGATGCTTGACCGTAAGCCTTCAGCTAAACAAGTCGACTTAAACAGTGATGGTCAGCATCCAATGTTGAGTGATGATTGCTGTGGTTAATAATTTTGGGGAATTATTTACCGCTACAATAGCAAACATTCCAAACAGCAAAGGCCATGGCAATTCGTTTAAAACAACCGGGGCTTTGCGTGCTTAGCCTTCTAAATTATTTTCCCTAATTTATCAATTTGTTGTTGTATTTTTGCATATTAGCACTCAAAAATTCTTTTGAACTGTTGATATTATTGATTCAGTATTATCTTGCAAATGAACGTTGCTATTAAGAATAAGTCTACTATGATCACAAATCTGTAGAACCTGGTAGAGAAATTATTAGAAATAATATTCACTGTTCAGTAATGAGTCTTCTGAAATCCCAGAATGAAATGAATTGTGTGAACCTCCTTTCATTCCTAGCTATAGCCACTAAATAATTCTTCTCCTTCTGTTTCTGACTTCACACTTAAGTACACTACCCAGCCTACAAATAATCCCAAGAGAAAACAATTAATTTTTAATAGAAAATAAAAAAATAGTGAAATTAAAGAAAAGGTGGTGTGTTTATTGTTCTGATGAAGGAGTGCGAATGCCTTCACATCACATATGACTACTTAGATTGTACTCCACAACGCCTAGAATCCCTTACCAATGATTTTTATTGTTTCAAGGTTAGATTATCTACACTTTTCTAGACAGCTTAGAATCATAATTAGTTATTTAGTGATATGATGACTAGCTGACAAATTAATTGACAAATCAACTTCAAAACAGACCATAAAGAAGAAGATAACGGACATAGGATTATATCGTAATAAATAAACATGTGTATGGAAAAAGAACAATTAATGCTCAGAATTTTGAAGAGAACAGAGGACAAATATATCTATAACACTACGATGAGCCTTGAGAGTTATATCATAAGCATTCCGATAATCACAATCTGATAGCTTGCATCTTCTTGTGTGACTTAGTAAGGAGACTGGTTCTTGGAATGCTGTTGTGCGTGAAATAATCTCCAAGATGAATATAACTCCCAAGCAAAGTTCATTATCTCGGTTCTTCTGAACATGCGCCAGGCTGTGTAAGGCATACTCATTGTAATTCGGAGTGGCGTAGGAATGGCGGTACTACCCAGTTGGTAGAGTGAGACTGGAACCAATAACTCATCAACTGGAAGTGAAATGCTTAAGCAAATGAGTCACATCTCCACTTCCAAGGAAATGCAGCAGATTACTTTAAAGATCGGTGATTTCATTCACAAGTTATGGATAAAAACCTAGGCAACTCTGAATAAGTCAGTTATAATGTCTTTGACAGCAGCACTGAATGATGAAGGTTCAAATCTATGAGAAAGTATTGATTTCGTCTACTGGTCAGTGCAAGGAAATCTATTTTAACCATAGTTTCATGCCAAGCTCTTACAGCCGACCAATATTTCATTGTATATACTTAGATAGCTGATAAATTCTTATGTAACCTTTTTCTGACAGTCTATGAACAGATTATCTTTTCAGATCACTGGTTATGAATTTTGTTTTTATATTTTAGGGATAGGCCAAGTATTAATGATATCCTAAGAAAACCATTCTTGTCAAAACGCATCTATCGATATTTAACAGAAACGGTAAGTTATATATATATATATATATCTGTCCCCCTGTTTATTATGGCATTTTAATTCCTAATTGTAATTTTATTAATCTGACCCTTGACCAGAAATTATTCTGGAATCTTCCTACCCATTTGTTATAAATACACGAATGTACAGCCTAGTTGACGGTGACTTCGTCGAAAAGAAAATTTCCTTCGCTGCAACTAACTGTCTTTTTATTCCCTATTATTGTTGTTATTTTATCTGAAACTTTTGTATCATTTGCTATTAATCTGTATCTTTTATTGTTATTATTATTATCTTTTTATAGGAAATGGCTGAAGAATTTAGTCATACAGTACTTCATCGACATTCTAAACGAAAAAGTGATAAAATAGCCAACAATATAAATTTAATAAATAATAAACGTTCAATTGGTATTTTCAACTTGAAACATCATCAACAGCAACAACAACAACAACCTTTAGTGATTAAAAAATCCAAGTTAAAGTATGTTAATTGTTTAGCAAATTGTATCAATGAATCTATTTCATTATAAAAATGATATTCCTTATAGGTTTTCGTCACGAGATGAAATCAGTAAAAATGAAGTATTGAAAATCGAGAAATACCAGTTACCTGTTACATTCTTATTTGGATCTGTTCAGATTTTGCATGGAAGACGAAATTCAGACGTATCATGTGTGCGTCGGTGGCACAACAGTTAGGACGCTTGCTGACCATGTACATGGTCCGCGGTTCGATCCCCGGCCGACTCACAACTGATATCCAATGGTTGGCCTGGTAAATTCCATAGTTGTACCAAAACACTGTGTGCAGTCAATCTATAATGAAAATAAAAAAGATTTTAAAAAATATCATATAGTAAGCATGTTGAATGATTCCTTAAATACTACGAGCAGAAAAATATAAGGAGTCATGATTCATTAGATTTCGACCTACTTAGTGAACAGAGAAGTGTCCATTGCGAAGTTTGACAGTCCTGAGGTTCATATCTTATGGGATCATTGGTGCGTAACACTGAGTAGTCTCAGTGTACAATGAAATAGTTATTCAGTCTATCTTGGTTTTCTGTTACTCCTAACAGATGTCATTTCATGCCTTTATCTACTCTCGGATAATTCAACCCACCCGACCCCGTCCACAAACTGTTCATTTCGATATTTCTAGTACGCTTGCATAACTGCTACTTTACATAAACTGTCATCATTAAATATTTCCACCACTAAGGACAGATTTTATGCGTCTGAGTAAGTTGAGAAAAGTAAATTGACACCGGTAAATCACGGTGCACTGTAAATTGTTGATATTAGATGTTTGGAAGCAATCGGCAGGAAGCCTTAGACTTAGGTTTCGTATTTGTTGGCATGGTGGCCATATTGCAGACTTGACTGGTAGAATTCAGTCTGCACTAAATAAGAGACTAGACAGATTCCACTAGTTACTAACTATTATGCAGTCAAAACTATCTAATGCAGTGCTACCGGAGGTTAGTTGAGAGCCTGAATAGCTCAGTGGTAACGCCTCTGACTGCAACACTGGGTGACACGCGTTCGTATCTCAGATGGGACATGAGTGCCCTCAAAGTTGTACATAAGTCTTACTGACTGGTGCCACCAACTAGCAAGAAACCTGGATCCAAGTCTTCCTGTCGATTCTAATATCAGAAATCAACATGACTGTGAAAAGGGGAGAGTAATTTGCGAATTTTATCGAAAGTGTTTAGGATTTCTAAATTGATAAGAATTGGAACTATCTTTAATGTTGTGAACTATTTTGAGGTACATAACGAAGGCTATCTATTCTTTTTTACTTCGCATCACGATGACCCTAGCTAGGTAAGTGACAGCTTACAGCAAGAGTTAGAGACTTCTGTTTCGTTTGAGTATTACGAAGAAACTACCTCTAGATTTACTGCTTTTAGTTTCTTTTAAGTCAGAGAGGAAAGAAGTTCTCAATAACGTCCAAAATTCTAGGTTCCATAATTCTGCACGGACTAAGAGGCGCTCAGGAGAAAAAAACCTGTAAAATTGTCCTATCTCCTGCACATTTCTTTCATTTTTTCTTTCCCCTTCCTTTATTTACACTTTATGAAGTGTGTAGTAAATTGAATATCTACACTTTACTGAAATATTCTGCGTTGAAAATTCAATCCTTCTCAATAGAGCTGTACAATCGTAATTTCCATACAATTTTACGTTCTACATATAAATTGTGATTATTTGAGCTGACATAGGATAAGTCTGGAAAAAAGGTTAGGGATGATCAAATCGAAATTTAGCACTAATTTAGGAAGTCTGACAGTTGATTTCAGTCAGCCACTCAGGGACGTGTAGACTGCCCAGTTAGGATCTTTTGAATGCTAAGAATTAGTGACTAGAGACAATCAGTGATATGGCTTAGAATCGTTCTTAAAATGAGCAGATCTGTTCACTCTTTGTAACCTTCCAGATTCATTAAGTCCTCATGTTATACCATGTTACTATTATTTTTTCAGAATATTTCTACTTATTGTAGTTCTTTTGAATCTATTTTTCCTCTTCTCCATCGTTATGTGTTACACAGAGTGTAGCAACTTGAAGTGTTGCACTTCTGTGCAAAGTTCTCTGTTGAAACTCACTCAGTCAGGCGATTATAAGGTTATTGAAAATGAGATAACTGAAAAGGTATATTTACTGAACTTCGTGTTTTCTCTGTTAAATTAGATTTTGTTCATTGGCCAGTAAAAATAAAGTAATTAAATTTAAATCATATTATTGGTCTATGAAATTCAATGCTTCATTAAATATTTGTTGTAACCAACTACATCGTTGAGCATCTTGAAATCAGTTTAAAATTCTTCTTGTTGTATTTCAGAGAGTTTGTTGACATCATATGCTGACAAAACTATACTCTTATTCTTTCATATAAGAATTGCAGTTTATTGAACTTATGGTGTCCGTGGTTCTATGATAGTATGCTTGACAACAACTCATGTGGTCCATGTTCGATTCCTGACTAACACATACTTAAACCTCGCCGATTTAACTAGCCGATAGGCAGCCTGATAAGAAGGAGAAGTTGGGCGTTGGTCTAGCATCCCTGCCTTCATAAAAACAACACCGTGGTCACAGAAGCTTCAAAAGAACGAAAAAAATAAGTATAAAGAATTTATTTCTCAGCATTTTATTTATAAAATGGACTACTCCCAACAAAGGAATCAGCCGTCCAAAAGTTATTCACTGCTTTAAACGCTGATTTTTAAAAATTTTGTTAGCTAATTTCTACGACTCTAACCCACTAAGTTGTTTATAATTTTGTTTTTTTAAATCAAGCGTTTTTTATTACTAACAACTTTGTTTCAGTAGCTAAATAATTAATGCATGTTTTGTATTTTTCAGTGAGGCAAACAACAATAATAAAATGGTTAAAAAATCCGAAAACATTTGTAGTAATAATAATAATTCACATGTAACGAGTTCAGAATCTGAATCCAAGCGTCGAGAGTCACTCATTGATGCCAATCGTAAAAGACAAAGGGAGCTGATTGAAAAGCAACGAGTAGGTATTATACTGTATAATCATATTCTTACGTTTATTAATCTGTAGGAAATGTACACATCTGATATATACGTATGAACTATTAAAAATAATCTGATTTAAGTAGTCTGTATTAGCCTGTCTTTCTGACAGAGGCTTTTATTACATGTCACTTGTTATCATTATAAAATTATGTAAACACCTCTCGATTGGCAGTGTTAAGTGCTACCGTCAGGTGAAAAAATATGTTAAGTGTTGGACACCAGTGCATCAGTGTTTCAGGATGTATTGAAGGGTAAAGATATGATGAATACATTGTCATCGAAGCCTAAAAGTCCATCTGTTTCTCTCCACCTCTGTATAACTATGGACCTTAAAATTTTATTAATGTGTGATCGTGCTATGGTCACCATAAAACGATCCGTCTTTTTTATTATAAGCTGACATGATCAACTATCTACACCGCTCCTGTCCTTTCTAGTAGTTTAGTCAATCTAGTCTGTAATTCATCGTCACCATTATCTTTAAAGACTCCGGAAGCAAGTCGTCAAGTCCTGTGGTTGTACATTGCATTAGATTCGAAAGGGCTTTTACAACCTCTGATAACCATAGCCTAACAGAACCGTGACATTAACCTAATAAAGTCTCTTACTATTATTCTGAGCTATACGGAGAGAGAGAGTGGTAAGAGCTGTGTGGTTGAGATCATTAGAAGTCAGCATTTTCGGGTTTCCCATGACATGACTTCACATCGATCGCAATTAACTGAATGTATTATATTCCATGGTAGACTCATTTTGTTTGACGGAACACACACACGCATAGTGATCGAGTATTACTTACTGCTCATGGAATCATACCCTAACACATTGCCCAAATTCTGTTCTTTTATATGGGTGAAGTTTAAAGACAGATACCCAACAGTCGTAAACTCACCAATAGCCTTTGGAACGCTTCGTCAGAGCTAGGCAGTGAAACCAGATAAATAGCGTTATGTTCATAAGAAAGGATTTTGAAAGAAGTATAAAAATATTAAAATGGATTTCCACTTAGTTTAAAGTGAGGTTAGGGAAAGATTAGGGCTAGGCTAGAGATAGGTTAGGGAGATTTTGGAGTGGATTAAGGTTAAGTTAAGGGAAGACTAGGGTTACAGTTAGAGGACCAAATTTTCGTCCTAGTTAAATTGCTTCTTTCAAAGCCATTGGTGTGTTCACATCTCTTGGTTATCCTTATTCCTTAACTTCGTTCTCATATGAGAATGTATCAGATATTTATCAACCTCAGTATTCAGAACCTATTTATTACTTCGCATTCAGCTGTCCATTTGTCTTTCATACTGCCTATTGTAATATAATTCCATTTCTGTACATATCTTCGCTGAATACTTTTTAATGAATAAAATTTAACTGAGGCAAATCTGTACAAGGTCCTATATGAATTTACTTGTTCTTATATATTAGGAGTTAAAAGTGTTGAATCTACAGCTGGCGATATTTACATTATGTGAAGTAAATTTCAAAAAAATGATTGATTTTGACTCTGTAATGTAAGTACACTTTGTGTGTGTATGTGTGTTTCAAGTCACAAATGTAAAAAAACGTATCATACAAACTTATCTGTTTTATAAACTTTTAGAGAAGACAAAAGTCAGTATACACCATAAAATTATATTATTATATTGTTATTGTTCTCTTGGGCTCCGAGTGGAACATGGGCCTTTAGCAGAACGTCAACATTTCACCTTATTCTCTTCAATCCTCTTCGATTGGCATTTGTGTTGAAGATGCGGATCGTGTTTCGTATGCTGAGTGCAGCAGCTTTCAGACTAATGAACGTTTGTCTGATTCTGACAGACTTTGAAATCCATATCTGTGCCGCCTCCTGCAATTGAAACAACACGTCACTGATGATCAGGTGATTGAGAGAGATCACTTCCTCTAGATTTCCCCCATTGATGGTGACTGATGCTTTTTGTTGTTGGTTATGTGTCTTCCATCACCCCTGTCTTCTGTGTGTGTGTGTTTACTTGAACTCCTGTCTTGGCTGCCTGTTCTGCTAGACTGTTGGTTTTTGTCTGTAAATCTTGGCGTTTGTGTGAATTTTGGACGTCTGTTGTAATGCTTTTCAATTTTTCTAACCATAGCTAATTCATGCAGGGTTATTTTAATGATTGAAAAGCAGTCAAGACTGCATACATTTTTTTTGCCTTAGTTTAAAAACACTTCAGATTCAAAGTCGAAGTGCTTTTCTAGGTGATTCCAGTACATGATAAATCCACCATTGAATTGAGTTAGTTAAATACTATCGTTCCTCCAAGAATTCTGATAACTAAATGGTATTGTAATGCATATCTCCATGAAGATGACTCTTCACTACTCTTCACATGCCAATAAATCAGGCATTACAGTCATTATTATCACTCGATTAGTCCCCTTGAACAAAACAAAAAGTAACCTAATTATTTCAAGGTTTCTCATCAGGCTCTAACAGCCTGAAAAATGACATTATTTATTATAAATTCAAAAATATATAACATACTTTAAAAAATGATTTCAACTCAAACTTGTGAAAGAATCATCAACAAGAATCGTGAAACGAATCGAAGGTTCAGTGAAAAGGATATTATCTATAGTTAGACTGATTCTGGTTTCCGACGCCAGATATACACTGAATACAGTTCAAAGTAGATAAGTATCTTGCTCATGTCAACTCACATGCATTTGCACTAGCAGGTACGTAAGAATAACTAAGAGGACACCATCTACTAGTCTTTCTGAACATACCCCTTAACAATTTTCATGTGAAATTAAGGAAATGTTTACAAGTGTAATTGCTAAGCGCCTAATTGCCACATAGAAAAACAAAGAGATTATTCTGTTACGCCCGGATAAAGGTGGGGGAATCGTAGTCATGAATCGTGAAGACTACGTAAGTAAAATGCTGACCATCCCATCCGACGAATCTAAATTCATAAAGCCAGCAAACGAAAAGAACATGACGGAACAAACTGAACAAAAACTAACGAACCTTCTCCTAAAACTAAAGACTGAATTATTCATCGATCTTGAAACCTTCGAATCGTTGAAACCGTCGGGCTCAAATATACCCCGGCTATATGGACTACCAAAAGTGCACAAGAAAAACGTACCTCTTCCACTCATTCTCGATATGACTAATTCACCTTATCGCAGTACCGCACAATGGCTAGTAGACATAATAGCACGAACGTGAAGGATAAGCTTCCACTGGGGGCCTCATCAATGTGCATTTACCAATTCACCTGCTCATGTGGAGCTAGGTATGTCGGCCGTACCCAGCGTTTGCTATCCAAACGAATCAGCGAACACTTACCTTCATGGTTTTATAAAGGAGAAAGAAGATCCCCCCGCCACAGCTCTATCCTAGAACACTTGATCGAATCCGGACACCAAGCAAACCCACAAAACAACTTCTCAGTTATCTACACAATACGTGGGAATCTTGCCAAAAGAGTACGAATTAAACTTCTTCAAACTGCAGAAGCAATGGCAATTCACATATTGAATCCTGAACTCTACATACAAAAGAAGTTTGTTCAGTCACTAAATCTACAATGGTCCTGATCTATCTTAACACCAAATACGTAATTTTGTCTTACCTCTTTCTTCTTTGTTTGGCTGTTTCTTAATTGCATTATTTTCTACCCCCACCCTTTATTAAATCTCTACCCTCATGACGACTGTTGCTAACTCCATTTTCGTTTATTTTTAAGTGAATTCTACTCAGCTTATTAACTTGACTCTCATTCATTTTTCATTGAACCCTATCAATTAGATTACGTCACCCAACCTACTTTTGTAACTTTATTTTAGTTTCTAACCGATTAACGCCTTCTAAATTACGTAATTTGTTGTCAAAAATTAACAGTTGCATTAACACATCTTTGGAAATATTCCTTTTGTTGCCAAGAAAAATTACTATAAATTTGCGGTTTGTACAGCTTGAGACTGATATCGCCGAAAAGAGTAACTCTTTGCTGAACGCCTTTTCTTTTCTATGACATAGCATACTGTTGAAATCAGTTAAACTTTCAGAATAATCAATATAATATATGGAGGAAATCCTGGTTGCTTCATTTTATAGAAGCTATCGCTATCAAATGATTTCAGTCTGACGTCGATATACAGATATAGTGTGATTTGTCTCTCAGTATCGTGGTAACTAGAAATCTCTGTTCTGTTTCTGTTGTTTGCTTTTTTGGGGGGAGGGGTTTGGTCGAGTCACAATCTTTCTTTTGACTACAATTCACCGAAATGAACTTATTATCAATCTTCTAATTGATTTCCAATCCAATCTTGTTTGTCGACGTAATAATTTTACTTCTAATCGCCATTTCATTTAACTCCCATCCTCACTCCCCTAACGTTCCATTACTTTATGTATAAATAAAGTCTGATTGTTAGAATGCTGATTATCTTGGTATTCATATCTCTTGAAATAATTCTTCAAGTATGTTATGCATATTTTTGCATTTATAAATAACTTAGGTCGTTTTTTTTGGACTGTTAGCAGCCGATGAAAAGCTGTGAAGTAGAAAAATACAAAATAATCGAGCAAAGAATATTCTTTTCGATAAATTCCACTTCCGGCTCTACAATTATATTTATGTTAATATACACAGAATATTCTAGATTAGTAGTCAATAACAATATGAGTGTGTTGCAGATACGCCTTGCTGACGAGTGCCAACTAGCACGAAACCTAGGTCCAAGGCTTCCTGCCGATTGCCTCCAACCACCTAATATCATCAGTGTGTTTTTTAAATAATATCGATTTGGAAAGTATGATCAATGCAATTACAGTTCATTAAAGATGCTTAAATTATAATAATAGATTTTGTTATCCTTTGCTTAACCACGCAGGGTGATGTTCGGAAATTCGACGAGAAACAGCGCAGCGCTATTCTGTCTCATCTTGTGGATACAGAACACAAGATTTACGTTAACCATACTTTCAGGGTAATTTACCGCATACCTACGAACCTCAATTTTGCCTTAAGAGGCTGTGGGGATCCATATTTGGAAGCCTAATTTATGCATCCAAAAGAAGTTAGTTCAGACATTATCCTTACCTTGGTCATCTAGGTTCGAATGATCCCCATTTTTTTGTAGGAATTGCCTTTATGTTAGTTGATATTCTATTCGCTACTATATCTTTATTATTATTATAATTTAAGCATCTTTAATCAATTGTAATTACATTGACCATACTTTACAAATCGATATTATTTAAAAAACACTCATATTGCTATTGACTACTAATCTAGAATATTCTATGTATATAAATATATATATATATATGTATAAGTGTAGAGTCAGAGGAGGAAATTACCGAAAAGAATATTCTTTGCTCGACTATTTTGTGTTTTATAGATGTCTGAATGAATATTTTTGCTATATTAAAAACAAAATCATGAGCTCTTTTAATCCAGCAAATAGGTAATCGTTCTAGCTTTGTTCAAATTATTATCGTTATTATTATTATTGCTACTATTATGGGTATTTCTATTCTATTTTATTTATTCAGTTAGAGGCAAGAAACAAAATACGTGAACAAGGCTGGAAACAATTATTAGACTATACACCTGTATGTGTAACGCCTATGGCTAATGAAAAAAATGCAGTAAGTGTAGCTTAGCCTTTGTTTATTCATTTTTATTAATTCCCTTTTGCAGTGAATTCAATTCTATTTAAGTCAGTATGAAATACATTTCATAGTTGAGTTGTTTTTTTTCTAAAAATTATACATCTACTCGGTCGTATTCAACGTTGGACATTGAACAAGTATGGCGTCTATTCAAATTTATATTCATATTGTTATAAAGCTACTCATTAAATTTAAAATGATATTTTCAATTAGTGCATTAATGATCACTTCTAGAGAGTTTTCTTTAGGCTACTTACTGACTTAATGGGAGATCTACTAACAGTAAAAATCTGTGTATTAGATGGTTGGAGGCAATCCGTAGGAAGCTTTGGACCTAGTGTAGGATTATTTTTGTCCTACAGATTTAGTCCTTCCTCAATACTGACGATACAGAGTCTCGGCTTAGCTATAGTTAAAACAGAATAACTTGACTTTAACTTTATCTGTTTCTAAAACATAAAATAAACCATACAATTACACCAAGAAAAATGTACAAATCCATTGTCATTACAAAAATAGGACAAAAACGTACCGAACAGTATTGAAGGTACGGACAAAATGAACAGTCAATTAATTACATGTATATACAAGTAAAGTGACAGACAAAAAAGAACATTCAAGGTCATCACGTGGTGAGAGTTACAATAAATTGACCAATAATCGCGACAAAAAAGGTCACATAATATTGATTGGCTGTTTATCATACAGTATATCTATCTGTCGCGATTAACACTCCCCGCGAACGATCACCACGTTGACCTTTCGTACGCTTCTTATATCTTGTTCCACTTCTTGAGTTGAAGTTTTCAAACACAGTGTCCTGACGTGGCCATCTTGGTCATAGTACATCTGCTTAACTATAGCCTTTCGCCAGAGACCTCTCTGTGTGTCAGCACTGTTAACTAAGACGAGATCATCAGGTTGTAGGTTGTGCTTTATATCCAACCACTTAGATCTTGTTTGCAGCATCAGAAGATATCCACGTAGCCATTTATGCCAGAACAAATCAGTCAAATATTTTGAAAGTAGTTGACTATAGTGTTGGAAGAAAGCATATCCATACATAGCATTCGTTTTACCTTTGTAATATTGTAACTTTCTTAAGAATTCACCAATTGCTGAACGAGCCGCAGTTAAAAGCCTTTTTGGAACTAAGGAAATACACAAATCAGATGCATCGTCCTCACCGACTACTTTATGTGTACGTCCCATAGAATCGTCAGCTTCAATCAAAACTCGCAGAATCGCATAACAAGCACAATAATGTGCTTGACACCATGATCCAAAGTCATCAACATTTTCTGCTGGAGAATAAAACCCCATGGAAGTTACAACTGAAGGAATCATTGACAACCAATTAATATAGACTGCATCTGGGACATCGCCTTGAGCACAGTTGGTATTCAGACCGAACTGCTCCAGAACAAGAGGTAAATCAGATAAATAAATTCCAACGCACTCAGCTCGACACTTATCTATTGCAGATGGAAGGTTTGGAAACTTGCTGTCATACGTTTCTCCTGGTTCACACCAACCTTTTACAGGATCTGCATTTATGACATATTCAGTAGTTTTCGTGTGGAAATTCCGTTTTCCATAACAATCACGCCGAAACAGTTTACCTGAACCATATCCCGTCAGTTCATGAAGTCCAACTTGTAATTCAAAGGAACTTTCAGCATGTTCCACGTACATCTGTTTGTCTTCATTACGTAGAAATTCTGTTTTGGGATCGTTGAAACGAACACTAAGTACATTATTCAAAGAAACATTTTTAAATCCATCAACTTGTCGTACATCATCATAGTTAGGAATATTAGTTCCAACAGGAATTCCAGAAGTTTCAAACGTAACTACATCCAAACTAGTAAGGTCTGGCTGTAAGAAATTAACTTTTTCAAACGTAGAAGGCCATGGTAAACTTGTTAACAACCTTTCAGCATTATTTACAAGTCGTTGGCATTTTTTAGACACTGACCTATTTACAACAGCGACAAATGACTCAAACTTTGCACGAACGCCAAAGGGATCACGGTATGACTCTATAAACCCAATATACTTTTCAACAACAGGGTTCTTATCTTTAACCCATAACCTGAAGGCATCTTTGTGAGTGGCTAATGAGCCAGTAGTGAAGCTTTCAGCATACTGATGCCACATTTCTGATTCGATTTGGTTAAGCGAATGTGCTTTGAAATCTATACAACAATCGACTAGTAACTTCATCAGCTCACTATAGTCACCATATTCAAGCTGCAAAGATGTGTCCGAGGGAAGGGCATCTCTTAACTTCTCACGACGTTGACTTAGAGGGATTTGCAGGTCATGGTAACGTTGGGCTAACTGTCTTTGTTCTTCTTGGATAATAGGAGCGTCGAAATGACTTTCTGCAGCAAGCGTGTCAGCCTGGACTTTGAATGCATCTATACGTTCACGATGAGTAGCTACATCAGATTCAAGCAAGTTGTGCCGCTTTTGTGCGTTCATCACACCGTTTAGATCACGACCGACATCCTCTGAGGCTATCTGAGCTTCAACATCATTCAACCATAACTCGACATCTTCTACGTTGCGAGCGAACTGTTGTTGCCTACTTGCTTGATCTAAATTTTTCTTCTTGTCTCCCATGGCATTTACGAGATGAGACCAAGTTTCATCCAACTGTTCAATCTTTACTTTTATTTCTAGTGAGTTGTAGTGGTTTGCATTTAACAAATCCTGACCTGTCTTTTTAATATCTTCAACGCGGGACTGGTTCGCTTGTATTTCTGCCTCAAAACTCTGATGCTTCTGCACCTTTGTTTGCAAGTTCGTGGACTCTTTGTAACTTTCATCAAGTGCATTTTTAAGTTTTCCTGATATCCATGACTGCATTTCATCTGCATCTCTATCGAACATTTGGTAACGGTGGGAATCTTGAAGATGCTGACGGCGGTTCTGAGCTTTCTCTTTTAATGCATTTCGTCTGCTTTGAAGACCTTCCTGAATCTCATGAACCTGTGCAGCCGCATAGTGGTTTGACTCGATTAAGTTTGCAGCGAATTCATTAAGTTGTCGCATCTTTTCTTCTTGTGCTAAAAGTGACTTTTCGAAGTCTTCATGTTTCCTTATAAGTGCTTCCACAGAATCGAGTGAGTCTCCCACATCATTTATTTCTAAGAGGGCCTCTTGCTTACCAATCCAAGATTCCGACTGTTCAGCGTCGCGGTAAAAATACTGAAGGCCCATACACTGTTCTAGCTGTTCACGTCTTTCCTCACACAACTGCATCAAGGAGGCTCTCTCTCTTTCAAGGGTGGAAAGTTTAGCAGCTATGTCTCCATTACAGGGATGGCCAACACTTAGTAATGCCTGACCTTCTTGCATGCATGTATCGAAACTTTCAGCTCGAGAATTTATCTCAGCGGTGTATTCCTTATGTCGCTCTACTTGGGCTTCAGCACCAACTACATCCTTTGCCAAATCATCCGCCAACATTAACGTCTTCATGTCATTCATCCAGATACTCAAGTCTCTCCAGTCAGCCGAAAAGCGATGCATCTTGAATGACTCTTCCAGTTTACCTCTCCTATCTACAGCCTGACTTTTCAGCTTATCCCATGCAGTAATTAATTCGTCATACTTGCCTTGTATAGTGTCTTGCGAATCAGGATGCTTCTGTGCAAGCGCCTTAGCATCATCTCCAAGTTGAACAATCTTTTCATCTGGGGCAGTCAAATCCCTTTCTAATGCTTCGTGCTTCCTTTGTAAGGCTTGGACTGAGGCAAGATCACGACCACAGTCCTCAATGGATAAAGGAATGGACTTTTCATTCACCCACGATATAGCTCTATCTATGTCTCTAAAGAAGCGCTGTATATCATAGGCCTCCAGGAGCTTTCTTTGTCGTTTTCTAGTCAGACCCTTCAGACGTTCTAGAGCTTCGTGGACCTCTCTGGACTTTTCTATGACTAGGGCATCCTCAGGAAATTCCTCTTTTAGAAGTTCATCTGCCTTCCGATAGATATCTTCGGCACGACTTTCTTGATACTCGAGATCCTTTGTAAACTCATCAAACCTTTTTTGAAGTGTCTCAACATGTTCCAAGTCTTGACCGAAATCCTCTGATGTTACGTAAGTTTCGTTTTCACGTATCCAGAAAAGTATCTCGTCGACTTGGCGTGAAAACTGGACAAATTTAAGCGTTAGGTTAATAAGACGTGATTTTTCTCTGAAAATAGCCATAAGCCTTTCCCACAGGGCATGCAATTCATCAAGACGGTTTTTGATAATATCTGTTGCGTAGTACCCCTGACCAATCATTTCTTCTCCCGTAGAATCTAGAGCTGAGAGTGTTTCAGCATGAACTGTTACTTCGAACTCAAACTCTTGATGTTTCTGTTTTTTCAGCTGAAGATTACTGAGTTCTTTAAAATCCTCATTTGTATATGTTTGCAGTTTTTCACTGATCCAACACTCAAGTTCATCGGCATTCCACTTAAAATATTGATATCCTTTAAGCATGTCCAGAAACTTAGATATGGTTCTGGCGGACTCATCATTAGGAGATACAGAGACTTTATGAGAAGTAGAAGGTTTGTAAGGCGATTTATTGTGACAAGAACATTCGCGACTACCTTGTCGTAATCTTTCTAATTCCATTTCTTTCTCTTTTTGGACTATGCGCAATTTCGCTAGCTCCAATTCTATCATATAGCGTGATTTATCCTCATTGCTTCCAGGGAAATCAGCTTCATTACTCTTTTCTAACTGTGGAGTTAACGACGGCATAGTTTCATAACTTTCGTCTGCAGTACTGTTCGAAACTTTCGTCTGGAATACTGTTCGAAACTTTGTAGGATTATTTTTGTCCTACAGATTTAGTCCTTCCTCAATACTGACGATACAGAGTCTCGGCTTAGCTATAGTTAAAACAGAATAACTTGACTTTAACTTTATCTGTTTCTAAAACATAAAATAAACCATACAATTACACCAAGAAAAATGTACAAATCCATTGTCATTACAAAAATAGGACAAAAACGTACCGAACAGTATTGAAGGTACGGACAAAATGAACAGTCAATTAATTACATGTATATACAAGTAAAGTGACAGACAAAAAAGAACATTCAAGGTCATCACGTGGTGAGAGTTACAATAAATTGACCAATAATCGCGACAAAAAAGGTCACATAATATTGATTGGCTGTTTATCATACAATAATCTATCTGTCGCGATTAACACCTAGGTCTCGCGCTAGTCGGCACTCATCAGTAGGCCATATCTGCAACATCGAGGGACTCATGTCCCTTCTGAGATTGGGACCCGTGTCACCCAGTGCTGCAGTCAGAGACATTACCACTGAGCTATTCAGGCTCGCGATTGACCTCTTGTGGTACTGTATTGAACTTGACTGATAGAATTCAGTCTGCACCAAAGATAGGACTAGACACACACACAAACACATTACACTAGTTATTGACTAGTGTCCAATCAAAAATCTCTCTGTTAAAAGAATAAATTATCCCAAAAAGTGTGACGACTAAGATAGTAGTGAATTTGGTTCATGGCCTCTGGACTAACTTGATGTAGCAATCGACCATGGAAACCTTTCTCTTTATTTTTCTTTAATCTTCACTCCTTTTATAAACCTATAATATCTGTTGACATTTCGAGTATCGATTCACTTCATCATGGGGATTATGTACCTTTTTAAATTTCTTATAAGATTTTGATTCAATAAGATTATTGTGTCAGACAAGGGTGCTTATTATCACCAATGATATTCCTAATTGTGCTGGACTGGATTATGCGTCAGATAGTGGGAAACGAGAAGATAGGGATATCCTGGACCGACGTGAAGAACCTAGAAGACCTGGATTTCGCGCGTGGATGATTTATGTTTGATGTCACACAAAATCGAAGACTTGCAAGTGAAAACCGACAAACTGGTCGAAGAAGCAGCAAAGACAGGACTCCAGATGAACATAGACAAGACAGAGGTTACGAAAATAACCAACCAACAACAACAACAGCAGCAGCAACATCCAGCGCAAATCACCATCAACGGGAGGGATTTGAAAGAGGTCACTTCATTCACTTACCTAGGGAGCATTGTCTCAACTACAGGAGGAACGGATGAGGATGTCAAATCGAGAATCGGGAAGGCGAGAAACACATTCATCAACCTGAAACCAATCTGGATATCTTCGTCACTCAGCATCATCAACCAAATTCGGATTTTCAATACAAACGTCAAGTCAGTCAGTTCTTCTATACGGATCAGATACTTAGCGGGTCACAAAGAATATTTGCAACAGGTTGCAGACCTTTATCAACAGCTGTCTTCGTTCTATACTCAAGATCAGATGGCAGGAAAGAATCACCAACAAGAAACTATGGGAACAAACAAAACAAGAACCAATCGGCCGATAAATATGCAGGAGAAAGTGGAGATGGATTGGACACTCGCTGAGGAGGCCATTGGGTGACATCGCGCGTTAGGCCCTCGAGTGGAACCCGAAAGGGAAGCGGCGAGTGGGACGTCCAAGGGTGACATGGAGGAGATCGTGTGAAGAGTAGTTGAAACAGTATGGACTAACATGGATGCAAGTGAAAAGTACAGCAGAAGACAGAAGCAAGTGGAGACGTGCAGTTGAAGCCCTATGTTTCTCTAGAAACCCAAGGGAACAATAATAATAATAACTATTATACTGGCATGTAGAGTTTCCATTATTCTTATCATCATCTTATTCAACACCTGTCCCAGACATCTGGGAAAAATTCAACTAACCTAATGACAAATAGAAAAGAAGGATAAGAACTATAAAGAAAACCGAGTCTGGAATTTGTGTTATTGAAGTTGATATGTAATTCTATATTCTATTCTATGCATTGCACGCGCAGTGAAAACGTATTAGTGACTGAATGACGACGTTTCGAGCACAATTTATTGTTCTTAATCTTATTAGCAACTGTAACTGAACACAACTTCGAAACTTGATTTTTACAGTTTTCTTGCTTCCGTTCTACTTGTCAGACGGGATATCAGAATCTTAAGGATATCTGAGACTAATGTTGAATCATTCCTACTGCATGTATTCTCAGTTGATTCGACAAATTAAGTTCCAGTTATCGATCTCCTTCTCCACCTTGTCACATTAAGTTTCAAAATTACTAGTTTTTTCCATTCTGTTATGTGGATCCGTTTAACTGCATACAGTGCTAAGGCTAAGCTATTTTCCAGATTTCTGAGGGCCAACAAATCTAGGTTTCATTAGGTCTCAGAGTTTCAGTTTCAGGTCCCGAATAGACAGTCACTCGGTTATGTATAAGTCCTTTCGTACGATATTGAGTAAATCTGTGCATTACTGTGAACTAATCATGCAAGAGTTCTCTATACCTAGAGTTGAAAAAGTGTTCGAGGATGGAAGTGCTGGTATTTTACTTTTCTACCCTGGCTACCCAGGCTAGATAGCATTCCAGAATACGTTTGCCGACTTGATTCTGTGCACGGCTGAAAGACTTTACTCCACAGGAACAAGTAAACAGACGAATACCTTCTGAGGTGGCTAAAAGCGATGTGTTATCCTTATCACATAAATGGATTAAGTGTCTGCTGGAGAAGGTGATTTGCAATGGTGGTTGCTTGAAATATCTTCCTCGGGTAACTGGAAAGTCAGTTTCTAAGAATTTCTGCTTCAGTGTCACCCTTGGACTCTAGGTTCATGAAGACCGTTTTTCAACCTTCAGCGATAGAGGCCGTGCTCTCATGTTTCTGTCAACAAATCTAGGTGGATATGCGTTCACGAGTAGGTTATCTCTTAGATATTTCAATATTTCGAGCAGAAGTTTCGAATCTTTGTTCATAGAGAAAGCAATAGGTTCAACAGATTAAGAAAAAGACTTTTAAATACACTGAATATTGTGCAACTTTATTCTCCTTCACTTTTTAAAAAATGTTTTATACTTTCAGATTAATGTAATCAATGATAATTGTAAAGCAAAAGATGTTTATTATAAGCAAATAATAAATTCAATTAGCCAGTCGAGTGAATCTAGTGCATTCTCATCGCCAAGTATGATTGTAGCTGATGCCTTTATGAAGTATAAACAAGAAAGAGATCGTATAGAACAAATGAATTGTAAATATTATGAGGCAATAAAAAATGATGCTTGTAAGTATGAATTATTATTATTATCATTTTGTTTTGTTAATATACTACTACTACTAATAAGGCGAAAAGTATATGGACAAGTAACTTTTAAAAAATGTGTTAAGACTACTTAGTGTCTTTTACCGTGAAAGTGAAAACTCCAATTCCAATTTTATGCAAGAAATTTTCATATTAAAAGCAAAATTTTCCATGAGCTTAAGTAGAAAAATTAAATTTCATGTATTCCTAATTTTTTTAAATCATTAAATTCCTCTAAAATGGCAGCGAAGTTACGACTTCAAGTGATCATAGGGAAGACAGTCGTAATGAAGGTACCTAATTAACAACTACAAGGATCGACCACGATAAACGGGAGAAATCTAAAGGAAATCGTCTCTTTAACTTACTGTGGAAGCACGTATGAGGATGTCAAAGCGAAGAAGGATCGGAAAAGCAAGAGGGACCTATACTATCCAGAAATTATTGAGGAAATCTAGTGCAGTCAGCGTAAGGATCACGATTCGAACTTTTATTACTGTATCAAGTCAGTGATCCTCTATGGTTTAGATACTTGGCGTGCTTGTTACCCAAAAGCATTTCCAGCGGACTGCGAATTTATACCGACAACTGCCTTTTTCGTCTTGATACTGCTGTTCAGTTGGCTGGCAAGAAAGGATTAGCAAGCAGTCAGGAACTCTGACAATGAACCAACCAAGAACCTGATAACTAACAAATACGTAAAATAAAATGAGGATGGATTGGACACACACTGAAGAGACTACTGAGTTACTTCGCGCGCCAGGTCGTAGAGTGAAAGCTCAGTGGAAGGAGATGAGTTGGGCATCCCAGATTGACATGGAGGAGATCGTATGAGGATGAAATGAAGGCTTATGCGCAATCGTGGAGCCAAGTAAAAGAATACCCTAAAGAATATGTTAAATGAAGATGCTCTGCTGAAGCCCTATGCTTCTCTCAAAACACAAAGTGGTTTACTTCTATATAATAGCAATATTAACATCCTGACCTGAAGTATTATTAAGAGCGAAGCACTGAACAATCCACTTATTTGGCTACAGAGGGCCAGGTAAATTGATACTGGTAAACATTGAACGACTAAAAAAATACCATCTTCAAGGTTGTTAGGGGTAATATTTTTATTCAAATGTCAGAAAACCTTCTATTTGAAGAGTCACTATCATAATCATCTTTAAAATACCAAATTCATGTGGAGTACTCTACATGCTGTAGCTTTGATTGCTTATAATAGAAGAGCTTATGCTTCTTAACAAGGTCGGTGCTGAAAATTGGTACACAGAATGATTTGTGAAGACCGAAATTAAAAGTAGATTACAGATCATAGATACTTTCTTTATACGAATTTGGACGTAGAATTTAACCGTACCTAAGCATTGCCTTCTTCTATGGAAGGAAATATGTAGATTGTCGGATATCTGCCGAATCAGCTTCGAAATATACGTGGAAGGCTTTGGTATATATTCATCACATTTTACTAACAACTTCTGCAGGTCACACTCTACGTTCATCCTTAATGTGCGTCGGCGGCACAGTGGTTAGGACTCTCGCCGACCATGCACATGGTCCGGGGTTCGATCCCCTGCCGACGCACACCCGATATCTATGGTCGGCCTGCAATATTTGGGCTACCGATATCCATGCTGAAAATCCCATACTTGTACTGAAAATACGGTGTGGCATCAAGCTGTAGTCAAAATAAAATAATAATGGATGATGAGGTTATCTAGGGACAGTCTTGAATTAGCCAGTTAACATTGACATATAAGAAAAATTGAATTTCACATCGACAGTTTCTTGATGCTGACCTGGTTTGAAAAATTATCTTTAAAACAATTAGTTCCCTTTATGAATTTAGATAAAGCAATAAGAAGACGTAATTTGTCTGAATCGTGTAATGTATTTGCGCAACACATTTCGAACAATCTGATCACACACCGACTTGTCATAGGAATATATATATATGTATATATATAACACTCTCCAACTCACCCCTCAGAAAGACGTGTACATCAAGCTACCCTATACGGGGCATCAAAGCAGCTTGATAACTAGACAAAGACTGAACGCTGCTGTTAAAAAGACTTTGTATGCAGCCAGTATCATAATAATTGAGAATGTGAAGCCTATATATCCATCTAAGCTCCTCGAACATGCCAAAAATGACGTCAAATCCCACTGTATTTACCAATTTGAATGTACGTGTGGACACACATACTCAGGGAGAACTTGTCGATCTCTGTAAGTAAGGGCTGGCTTCAGAACGTACTCCTAAATGGCTTCAGAAGCAAATAGAATCCCCAGAACCCATTAGTGGTGAGAAAAAGTGACCTAGCTCCTCAATTGCGAAACGTATTATAGAGAAAGGACATAAACTTGATGTTTACAGGTCTTTTAAACTTACATACAGAACGTCTTTTGGGTGTATCCTAAAGTGCGCGGAAGCCCTAGCTGGCAATTAGGAAGTTTAAACCACCTCTATGCGTTCAAAAACAATCCGTCATTACAGTAAGCCTTCCTTGGTAAACTTTGTTTTGATACCATAACAGATGTACTATTACCTCTGCAATTTGGTTTAGTGGTCTTCATTATTACTTTGACCTTGAATATGTCCTTTTAACTTGACCTAAGTCTATTTTCTCACCTCTTACCTCTTTATTAATTTCATATATATATATATATATATATATATATATATATATATATATATACGTATATATATATGTTCCTATGACAAGTCCGTGTGTGATGGATCAGATTGTTCGAAATGTGTTGCGCAAATACATTACACGATTCAGACAAATTACTTCTTCTTATTGCTTTATCTAAAAATTATCTTACTATGAAATATTACTCAATGATGCATAGTTCAACTTGGAAATTGAAAACACTGGGAAAATAGTCAACTGAAGAGTAAATAATCTTTCTTATTTCAGTAATCAGATATTTTAATTACTGTAAAAATAAATAAATCAATAAATACTTGTATGTTTTTATGTTCACCAAAATTCTTAATGCAACTTTACACTTCATAATTAATTTATAATGGTTTGATGAATTTTTCATTTAAGTAATCTAAAACTGAACAGCTAACTGATTTGAATGAGTTTTCAGAGTAGAATTTTTTACAGAAGTGAAGCAGTACAAGATACGTTCCTGTCGTAAAGGAGACAAACTTAGAAGAAGAAAAAAATGTATAGGAAGGAAGGATAATGAACAGAAAGGTACTAGAGAATAGTTGGGATGTGTTGAATTTAAAAATCTTTATAAATATTGAATCCATGTGCACCAATGGGAATCACTTTCAGCCATATTGATATAATCAGCTAGGCAGTCTACACATCTCTGTATGGCTGGCTTAAACAAACTGCCGAAGACTTCATGGAGATTGATTGCTAGATTCAGATTTGACTTGAATGAACGGTTATTCTGTTGGCTAATGAATTACCTTTCTATAATTTGGTTTGTAAGGGTTAGTTTTGTTTTACGAGTTGATCACGGATTGATATCAGTTAGAGAACCATTGAAAACCAGTACTGGAGTACTGGACAGCTGTTTCATCCTAGCTTTGGGAGTCGTCAGCAGTATACACCCACACCACAGGGGGTTCGAACCCAGGACCTTCGGTTGCAAGGTAAGCTCGTATACCATTCAGCCACTGGGACCCCCTTTAATGGCCAGCCCATGAATTCTAACTTCTACCAATTCGTGATTTAGCGCGACCCCAACCAATGTCGTCAGTGGGAAATCCATCCTCAAACGTGACTTCTGGATGGACCTCACTGGTGACTACTTCTCACTAGAACTGACTTCAGGAAACTGCATCCTGTAGCAAGTCACTAGCGAGCATCATGAGTCATTGAATCGGGTCCCAGTGGCTCAATAGTATACGTGCTTGCCTTGTAACCGAAGGTCCTGGGTTCGAACGCTTTGTGGTGTCGGTGTGTACTGCTGATGATTCCCAAACTAGGATGAAGCAGCTGTCCAGTACTCCAGTACTGGTTATCAATGGTTCTCTAACTGATATCAATCCGTGATCAACTCGTAAAAAAAACTAATGAATTACCATTTTATATACATCTTAAATAGTTTATCGGTAATGTTTTATACAAATTAAGGTCATAAAGAGTATTACTTCTATGGAGCTAGTCATATTAATCATTGCTGTACAAACTTCATTTTTCATACATTCGGGAACACCTACCAGTGTGGTTAAATAAAGGTATATTTAAGACTGTGAACAATTCGATATTCAATCACTTGATCCAAAGAGGTGATACAGTCAGCTTTAAAGAACTTTATTTCACCATCCATCGGGTATCAAATAAACTACCAAAGGCCTATAGATACTGAATGCTTCGAACAGCAGAGGAAATTACAATTCCCTTAAAACAATTGGAGTCTGTCTATAAATGAGACAAGTCCAACCACTATTGCTACTCCGGCGTGTTGTGAAACGTATAAATTCTATATTATTTTTCGTAACTGATCTGATATTTAGCGTAGTGTTGCATCGATTAATATTGTCACTTACAAATGCTTTCGAAGAGTAACTCGATGTTATTTAAAACAGTGGTGTTGTTAATAACAATAATTCTTTAATTATTATAATTAATATTATTATTGTTCCCTTGGATTCCGAGTAGAACACAGGGCTTCAACAGAACATTCCCCACTACTTCCTATTCTCTGCGGTCCGCTTTATCTGGTTCCACAATTGCCCATAGTCTCTGGTCTCCCCCTCATAACATCTCCTGCATGTCACCCTCAGACCAACTCCCAACTTGTCCTTCCCCACTCGAGTTCCACTCGAGCAATGGCCTGGCTCGCTATGACATTCAACGGTCTCCTTAGCGTTTCTCCAATCCATCACCATTTTCTTCTACATATTCGTTGGGCAATAGGTTCTTGGTTGATTTGTTCCCAGAGTTTCTTAGTGCTGATTCTTTCTGGACGGCCATTTGATCTTCATTATGGAGCCAATAAAGTGGGCATCTGCTGATAAAAGTCTGCAGCCTGTGTTATAAACATATAGCTGGAAAACCTGATGAAGAAGTTAATGAAGTGGATATTATTTGTTCACTAATCATTCTTTCAATATTTTTTTGATAATTAAATCAATCAAAGATGTTAAACGCTTTATACACATTTTAGCAATCTTTATAAATGACTTATTAATACTTTCTATTCTTGAAATATCTCCAAAATTTTAGGTATTAACCTATGTGAAAATAAATCTCCTAAGCTAATCCATGCATTTGATGATAAACCAATTTCTCAACAACACCAGCATCAGCTAGCACAACCATCAATTGGTGGTACACCATTTTCATCTCATGTCGACAATAAACCAACTAATCCACAATTATGTAAGGATGTTATTACGCCTATGAAGCTAAACGATATGTGTCCTTTATTATATCAATATAATAATGCAAATAGTAATAATAATAATAAAGTCAATATATCTGTTGACATTAGTACAAAAGATCAAAGTCTCAGTGAAGATGACAGAAGTAAAGAGAGTAAATTTCCATCAGGTAAGAAATTTTCTATTTGTTCGCATTTATTCAGGCTTTATAGTTGATACTTATATAGACTGCTTGTTAGATTTTCTCTAAACTACAATACGATTACACTACATTTAATTGAATTTTAGATTTTCCCGTCAGTTGATTGGACCGAAGTGCTCGGTCTCAGGTTGACATGTCTGCTTCTTGTGCAGATGCGTCGACGATGTCTGGGCATGTAATGAGAGGTTAATTGGTGGATGGTGAGTCGCAGCAGAATCCAGAATGCACATTTCGTCCTATTTGGGACTCGTCATTCGGATGTACCTGCTTTCCCCAGTGAATGATGATGTCCCCACCGAGCCTCGAACCCAGTGCCCATAGCTTCAAACACCAAAGCGTTATCCACTAGACCACTCGAGCCACGAGAGCCACCTCTTGTGTAACGGGTCATGTTGATTATTTAATTAAATTTTAGATTTTCCCATCGATTGATTGGACTGAAGTGCTCGGTCTCAGGTTGACATGTCTGCTTCTTGTGCAGATGCTTCGGTGAGAACATCATCATTCACTAGGGAATGCAGGTACATCCAGTGACGAGTCCCAAACAGGACAAAATGCGCATCCTGGATTCCACTGCTAGTCATCATCCAACAGTTAGGTGACACTACGTGTTTAAATTGTAGCGAAATCGAGTATATTACGTAGCAAGTAAGAGTAATTGCGAAGTTTGACCACTTTGGAGAGATAGTCATTATAAGAGGACTAATAGGTGCTTAATGGTTCATATCTACCAGGCTGAAATGTTTGACTAAGACAAGCAGTATTTCTAGCTGTCGTGATTGTAGACTGTGTTAAAAAAGGAATGCAGGATGATAGAAATTTTAGATGAGCATTTTTAAGCATACGAAGAGTTTTGTTTGTTTTACTCTAATCTGGAGTGGTTTTGTATTTTTTTAGGAGACATTTTATATGTCAGTTTAAACGATATCTTAGATTATGTTTTAGAAAACAGTTTTCTTTCACTACTGTATAATTTTATTGTCTCCGAAGGATTTAGTCTAGGATTAACATTTGGATTTGATAAGATTGTGACGTGTGCTACTGATTAGGTTTGTCAGTAGTATATAGAGGGACGTTCGTCGGAATAAAAGCACCAAATAAAAGGGAGATAGATTCCACGTCAAAGAAAGCAAATAAACCAGTTTTGCGGGGAAACATGGGAGACACGAAAAGAAGACAAAGAAACACAATACGAATGGTAGAAGTGGCACAACACGGAAGATCTGATGCACATGTCATTTATACATTTTTGCGTTAGACTTGCCATTCATTTGAATAAATTACATATCACTTTCTCTTAAAGCAGCTCCTGTGAAATGTCTAACGTTTATCTCAACGTGCTACACGAGCCGACATAGGACAATGTCAGGGGAAAAGAAACATCTACTAGGCAAGGTATTATGCAAACAGACTCTTGATGTCACTTCTGAAAGCCAATGTGTGTTGCCGTTATATACGAGTAATGAGTGGCTATAAGTCTACCAAATAAGAATTTAAATTGTATAAATAGTGATTATCATTTCATCACAGGTGAACACTCAATTGGATTTTACTCTTTTGTAGATGTCCAATATTCAAGTTAGATTGTTTTATGATTAGTTTCCGTGTTACTTTTATCTGACACTTTCTTATTGTTTTTATATCATCTGTGTTAGTCTTCTTATTTACTAACTACAGGGGAGAAATTTACTAGGAAGTTATTGAATATCCACTGCTACTAGACGGTAGTCGTGAGAATACTTAGTGACAATAAACACTGTTTATTTGAAGTTCGTCTATTATAATTTCCTTGGGTTCCGAATGGAAAATAAGGCTTCAGTGGCATATCACTACATTCTATACTGTACAGTCGCTTTTGGATAGCTTCACGAATGCCTATAAGCTTTTTATTTCCTCCTCACACAATCTCTTTCATGTCATCCTCGTAACGACTCCTCGTTTCTCATTCAGGTTCCACTCGTGGTCCCGGTGCTTAAGGTTATTCAGCTATCTCCTTAGTAAATGTCCAATGCTTCTCCATTTCTCCTGCATATATGTTGGATAGTAGATTTTTGGTCGATTGGTTGCTAAAGTTTCTTGTTATCTATCCGTTCTGGCTAGCTATCTGGTCTTCAGTATCGCGGTAGCGAAGGCAGCTGTTCGTGAAAGCGTGCAGCAGTCTACTTGAAACGGACTTGTCGAGGTGGGAACCAATACTGTGGATGATGTAGAATCACTGACTTGGCATTTTAACGCCACACTAACTGCACTAGATTTCCACACTGATTTTAGGGTAGTAAAGGTTTGTCTTGCTTTTCCTACTCTTCCAGTCTTTGACATCCTCATACATGTCACCTCCTGTAGTTGAAAGGATGCTCTACAGATCAGGCAGGCGAAAGAGGTGACTTCCTTCAAGTTTCTCCCGTTGATGGTGATTGGTGTTTGTTTTTATTGGCTGTCGGATATCTCCATCACCTCTGTCTTCTGTGTGTTCATCTGTAGCGCTTTCTTTGCTGCTTCTTTTGCCAACTTGTTGGTTGCCTCTTGGAGGTTTTCGAGTTTGCGAGACATTCGATAAAAATTGTCAGTAAAGTCTAGATTTTCATGAGTCTTTTTATCAGTACAACCTTGTGCCTGTCTTCTCGCTCCGAAATATCTGTCGCATTATCCAATCCAAATGATATTATGATTAGAGACTCTGAATGATGTGTTACAAAATCGACTACACTGACATAGATGCTACCATACCAAATTTTTATCTTTTCATAGGATTATTTGTCTTCATTCACTGTGCACTTTTGTGTATTTTTCCTTAAAATATTTCGTAACTCTCATTCGTGTGATTTTGATTATATTTAAAAAAGAAATTAGTATGATAGAGATTTGGTTGGAAAAAAGTTTAAAAATGGTCAGACCAAAACCTGACATTATTCCTTGAAGTCCTTCACTGTTAGTTTGAGGTACAAACGGAGATGTAAGCTATTTGGCCAGGGCCTTTGAGACTCTAAGAACCTAAATGCAGATTATTTTCAATCATATTATTCTTTAATTGGTGGATGGTGATTAGCAGTGGAATTCAGGATGCGCGTTTCGTCCTATTTGGGACTCGCCATCTGGATGTACCTGCATTTCTCAGTGAGTGATGATGTTCCCAATCAATCGACGGGAAAATCTAAAATTCAATTAAACATATTATTCTTTCTTCTGTACATTCCCATTTATTGCACTTTCATAGTAAAGTGACAACTGAGGTCTGTTGTGCAAAGTTCGAAGCCAAAAAAATTTATTTCAGAGATTGTTATGTCTTCCTTTTTATCACCACCTACCCAATATGCATATATATGGATGGCCTACTTAAATCACTGAGCTACTAGAATTTCTTTTCATGCAAATACCTCAACTCTTCTGCATTACTTATTGTTTTAATCATTCAATTATATTAAACGATTGACTACATGAATTCGCGCCCATTTAATTGGCCTTCAACCAAACGCTGTTCAGTTCTTAAAGGAAATAAAGAAAGAATATACAGAATTGGTTCTCTTTTCATATACAGAAATACTACGTCACATGATATACTTCAGCTTGTTACTTTATATGTAAATTTTGTAAGAATAGAAACTATTTTGGAACTAAACACACTGTACTATGTGTTCACATACTGTCTGAAATAAAGCTTTTTTATTATTGTTATTATTATGGCTCCGAAACACTCGCTACATAGTAGTACTTGGTCTGTAAATCCGTTCATCTTTCTGAACACAATTCTAATACAATTACTTCTTTTAATTTTGCTTGTCTAATTGTTTTTTTTAGGATATTCTAAACCTCCTGAATCTGTTTTAAAAAATGAAAAAATTTATTCAGAAATACAACAATGTAAATTAGTTGAAGATTTTATATCAATTCGTCAACAGGCAGCATTTAATCGTGCTCGAGGTGCTGGACATATTATGGGTGTAGCTGGTATCCTAGGCGGTTCACCATTTGTTAATATAAATAATAAAGGTAATCTTTTTTCTTTCATCTGTATCAGTGTTAATTTTTATTGGACATTTTATTTGAATTCTATGCATCTAGGCAGTTAGTTGGTCGTAATAGTCTGCCTAGTTAAGACAATATTACTCCTCTTCACTTTGATTAGGAGCATATAAATAGGCACATTAATTCAGTATTTGATGATTGGAGACCATCGGTGGGAAGATCTGATCCCAGGTTTCGTGTTTTTACTAGCATTGCATATGGATCCTCCATGAAATTGGTGTCCACTTAGGTGATTTGAACTCGTGTCAGTCAGCGTTCCAGGTAGAGAGGTTGCTACTGATCTATTACATATTTGATAAAACAGAATCAAGACTGTTCCATCAACTGCACTTTCCATTATTTATCAAGTCTGAAAGTAGTCAAATATTCACTAAACATTGATTTAAGATTATTTCACTAATAAATTCTTGTGTGATTAACTTGATATGATTATGAGTGGCAATAGTTTGTGCTCGAAACGTGGTCATCAGTTAATATTACTGTATAACACACTGTGTGATTTATCAAACTAAAATCTTATCCATAAAATAGAGTTGTACTCTACCACAGTGCCGAAGTTTTATACTTATATCAATATTACCATCTATTATCTTAGCGTCGTATGATTGAACTAATTAAATTTGTTAGTATCACTTTTTGGATATAACTACCATGGGTTTTAACTGACAGTGATAACCGATTAGAATTAACTTGAAACAGGGCAGGCTGATTAAATTTCAATGTGCCTGCTGATTGAATAAAATCTGAGGTTGTCATTCCTAATATAGAAGCAGCAGCATTAAGCTTAATAAATATGACTACTGCGTTTACACTAAGACATCAGAAGACAGTGAGAAAGAACTTATAATGAGCAATGTTATGGAATGACAAGAAAACATAACATAACAAAGCAGAGCTTACTCTCAGCATCCTAATTTCTCTGAAAAAGTATGTCGTTTTCACCGAACGAAATTCTTTTATTGTTGCAATTATTTAAGGACAAACAAAAATATAGTTTATGTCAATTAATTTCCAAATGCTTAACAGAGAATCATAATTGTCCTTAATTTCTATCCTGTCAACGTTGCGTAGACACAACTTTCATAAAGTTGGCGTCTTCTAAGAAACCTTGGTTGACATTGACAAATTCTGTAGTCAAGAATATCACCATTTAGGTACTGTTCAAGTTGTATAGAAATAAGGGTTAATATTGAGTCAGTATAATACAACTAATACTCTAGAGTCCTTTCGGCTTATTGATTTCTTTAATAGTTAGTGTTATAAATAAACTTGTAACTGAAACTAGCGGTAGAAGCAGTGAAGACAGAACTCCAGGTAAACATGGAGAAGACGGAGGTAATGAAGATAACCAACGAGCAGCAACAACAACAACCAGCATCAATCACTATCAACTGCATAAATTTGAAAGAGGTTACTTCCTTCACTTATCTATGAAGCATTGTTTGGAACACTGGTAAAACGGATGAAGATGTCAAAACCAGTCAGCATAGAAAGGCAAGTTTCGTCTTCATCAATCAGAAACCAGCTTAGAAATCTTTTGTACCCAACAGCATTAAGAACAAGGTTTGGATTTTGAACACAAATGTGAACTGAGTCAGTTCTTCTAAATGCGTCAGAAACTTGACCAGCGTGTCTCGACAAGGATTTCCAAGAGGCTGCACACTTTTATCAACAGCTGCCTACTTCGCTGGCTCCATACTGAAGATCAAATGGTCAGGAAGAACAAGCAACAAGAAACTAGGGGAGCAAACCAACCAAGAATCTACCTTTCGGCAAACAAACAGGAGAAAATGGAGATGGATTGAGCATACACTGAGGAGACCGGCAAACAACATCGCATGCCAGGTCATCGACCGAATGGAATCTGAATGTGAAACAGCGAGTGGGTCGCCCGAAAGTGACGTGGAGGGGGAGATGACAGACCATGAGCAATCATGGACCCAGCTAAAGAGGACTGCAGAGAATAGAACAAATGGGAAACGGGTTGTTGAAGCCCTGTGTTCCACTCGGAACCCAAGGGAACAATACAATATAAACTGGAAATAACGCGAAAAACGAATATCTATTAAATTGTACTTTTCTAATAAGTACAAATAAATATATGAAACCATTAACAACCATTCCTTATAATGTTCAGAATATTCGATAGAAGAATAAGCTGTAAATACACGCATATACTCAGTTTTGTCGGTCAGTGGATATCCTGAAAACTTTCTGCGTAAATTCCCATCTAGTATTATGCATAAACTGCTCTACATTTCTTATTATTTTAATCATCTAACTGTGTTTTTCGGTTGCTACATGAACTCGAAAACAGTTTTAGTTTGCTGTAATGCAGAGTACTTCTCAAGCTAAGTGAGGAAAATATATAGTGTTTTGGAGATTACCTCAGTTGGATCAACACAGCGTCACACGATCTACTGTCAAATACGATTCTACTTGAGGATCGTGTACGAAGAATAGATATTTTGTAATTTGAATACGCTGAAACTTCTGTACTTTGTGCTAATATACTGTCTAGAATAGAGCTATTATTATTATTGTATATTACGTTTGCAGGAAACAGTAGACTTCAACCATTTGCCTACCATAAATTACATGACCTATTAAAATGCAATCTGTCATTCATACGCACTTTTGTTTAGCTAATTAAATGTCAAACATTTTATTTCATTTTTCCCATTCATGCTAGCTGTAAGGTTAACGTAAAGAAACTACAATCTATTATCACCACTTCATATTCATATTCCTAATGCTTTACTTAAAGTGGTCAAAAAGACTAACTGCCACAATCTTCTCAAGCAGAAAAATAGATTGGAAACATTTCTAACCCATTAGAACAAGCAACAACTGTAGAAAGTATGAATTCACTTTAATGTATTACCATCTCCCGTCTGATAGCTGTAGTTTTGCAAACAAAATTTATTCTACTGAAAAATTGTCAATAGTATAAGATGTTTTACAAAAATTCGTGAATCAGATTTTAAATGTAACGAGTCGTTGCCACTAGCATACAGTAATAAAATAAACACATTTTTGTATCATTCTTGCTGCTGTTTGACTGAAGCAAGTCATACCGCATGTAATATTTTCTAGTGATATCTTTATTTTCCACTCTGAGATATCATTTATCATAGAAACCTATTTCATTACACTGTATCTATTGTGTTTCCATATCAATGTCTATACGATTGATAGTTTAAATGTTAATTAAATTTTTTTATTTTAATTTATACAGGGGTTATACTTGATCACCAAAGAGAAGTGAGTACCCCTTTTGATTCATTCATTTTCCCTATAAATTACTCACTCCATGAATTCATTATCTGACCCGGTTACTGAATAACTAGTATAATGACATTGTAACATGCTGAGCGTCTAATCTATCCTTCACCAGGTTTCGAATCCTCACTGTTATATACTTTCCAAAGAGTGACCTTGAGTTTTTTCCAGTTTCATTCATTCAAAATTGCTCCTGTAAATGTTTTGTAGCTGATTGAAATCACTCTGGAAACTTCTCTTGTCCTTAGGAGAAGTTTGAAATCAGTATATTTTATTTTATTAAATTGTTACTATCCCTTTGTGCTCCAAGTGAAACATAGGACTTTAGCGGAACATCTCCATTTCATCCTGTTCTTTGAATTCTTTTTTTCGATGGCTCAGCAACTGCCTATTTTATCTTCACATAGTCTCTTCGATGTCAACCTTAGACCCAGGCCCAGGTCGTTGTTTCACACTTGAGTTCCACTCGAGGTCCTAGCAAGTGGTGTCAAGCAATGGTCTTCTTAGTGTATGTCCAATCTGTCTCCACTTCCTTCTGCATATTTGGTGGGTAATAGAGTATTGGCTGGTTCTCTGCCATAGTACCTTGTTTTTTATCCTTTTTGCGTGTGTAATAAGCATCAAAACCTGTGCATCTATCTGTTTATTTATCTGTCCACATAAGACAAGTAGGGAATGCTTCTATGTCATTATAAGATATAATACACAGGTTTAATACTGAATATAATGAAATTCATAGTGCGTGTTTCGTTCAGTTTAAGACTACTTTACTCAAAAACACCTATAATTTAGTATTGATGATGAAATGGGACTGTATGTCAACATATAGTAGATCAATGTAGTTCAGCAAAATAATTTCTAAATGATCCCTGTATCACAGATATTTATAGCCTATTAGATTGTCTTCAAGTAAAATTAAGAACAGTAACGTAAAATGCATTGTATCTCCCGTGTAAAGTGGTAATAATATGGTCAGTAATATTGCAGTTCAGCAGAGAGTACTAGGTAACGATGGAAAATTAATCAATCAGATATTGAAGTTACATCTGTTGAGATGGCTAGGATACATGTTACACGTACTGATCCATCACCTTCCTCATCAAGCAATGTTAGATTACATAGAATTGGGTTGACATGAAGGTAGGGTTAGTCAGACCGAAACTTGGCATCAATCCATAAAATCCTTAACTGTTGGTTTTAGCCACGTAAGGGGGGGGTGTAAACCGTCTAGCTGAGGTCCCTCAGGATACTAAGAACTATCGGCCTGAGACTGTTGTTGATATGGCTCAAAATTGTTCTCACTGGCACAGGTGTATTCACTCTTGGCAGTTACCAGGATTCTCTTAGTCCTCCTTATACTCGACGTAATTATTCTTTTTTCCGTACGTTTCTGCTCAGTGTAGTTCTTTTTGAATATCTTTTCCCTGATTTCTCTACCTTTTTATATTTTATGGAGTGTGATAACTTGAATTGTTGCACTTCTATGCGAAGTTCTAAGTTAGAACTAAGTTAGTCATAATTTGTATTTATGGTCTAAATTCCTTCAGAAATTAACATAAAACAAAGGGATATTGGAATAAGACTTAAAATGTATATATATGACACAAAGTATTAATGAGCATTTCAGTTCAGTTTTTTTTTCAAAGTTCTGAATAATAAAAATCACTTTATTCTTTCTTTCTTTATTTAGTTGAGAGCATTAGAAGAGAAACGGAAAAAGTTTGAAGCATTAAAGGTAGGCGATTGAGCGTAATAAGACGTTTCTCTGCATTATTTAAGTTACTTTATTATTATTGTTATTATTATTAGGAGTATTATTGTCCCCCTTAGGTCCCAAGTGGGCTTCAACAGAACATCTCCACTTTTTCCTGTCCTCTGAAGTCACTGAGCTTAAAGGTATATTGTGTAATCGATCGATAGCCTATGATTGGAAGTTAAAAGCTGACCAAATATATCACATTTATTATGTAATTAAAATATTTTTTGGGAAGATCCTTACAAGAAACAACCTTCTCTGACTAGCTTATATATGACCTCAGATAGAAGATTTCCTCTAATTTCTTATATTTCAATTCCCTATTACCCCTCAGTTTATGTAGACTAATTTCATCTTATCAGGATTTGCTCAGTATTCCTTTTTTTATACATATATACATATTTCCACTTCAGGAACAAGCAAACGAACGTGCACGTTTATTGAAAGAACACTTAGAACGTAGAAGAAAACAAGAAAAAGATTTTGAAACAGAAAGACAACATCAACTTGTTAAGGTAAAATAAAAATGGTTTTTATTCTTTTATTTCGTACTTTACAAACATAAAGAATAACGACCATGAAGTGCGAATGCACCAATAACCCTGAACACGTACTATTCGTTGAATTACGGGACATGCTGTGTATTTTACATTAACAAGTCGTTTATTTACGAAAAAGACTAATACAATAATAGTGAAACACATGAAAGAATTCATTGTACTCTGACGTAACTGAAAAATAGTTTCCAATTACAATGAAGGGTATTAGTTTTCAAGCTTCATAGTTATCAAAACAGTTTCACCTTTATGAATTTAGATATACTCTCCTCCCATATGTATATTTATTTACAAGGAAAACCCTAACCCTAACTAAACATCCTAATTCGTACCTAACGACAAATTCTAACCCTAAACCTAATCTTTACCTTGGCCATAATCCTAATCACAACTCTAACCCTAACGTCATTTTAACTCATTGCCCAAACATTACTTAAATCAGGATGAAATTAGTACTTCAGTTCGTGCACAGAGTTCATACTGGCCCTGTAATAATGGCAACTTCTATAGTCCAATGAATGATTTGCGTTCAGGATCACTGATGCATTCACACTCTGTGGTCGTTATTCTTTAGCTTAGCGCCATACTTTATCAGAATTTTTATTATTGAGATCTAGTGATAGAATGCTGGCTATCCACTCATATGGTAAGGGTTCAATTTCTGGTGGATGCACCACTAAACTTCGCCTAGTTTCCTAGTTGATACTAATCCTGGGAAAGGGGAAAGGCCTGGTACGAGACGAGCCTCAACCCTTTGAAAGAGCACTGCCGCTATTGACACATTAAAGCTTAAAACCTTATGTTCTATCTATCGTTATTCTGTATATTTAGAGATTAGTAAATTAAATCATGTGAATTACGGTTAACATTTACGGATCCTATTTATTTATCTTCCGTTTACTTGAAATCCATGAGTATTGTTCAGTAAAACAAAACGACATAGTTGTTGGTTAGAGCAAGAAGTACATCAGTTATGTCAAACAAACTGAGATATTCTGATGTAGTTGTGTTCTCTGAGCTGAATGGCTTACTGGCGAAGCTTTCATTACCCTATCAGGCAACATCTTCATTACATACATCAATTTTGTCACAAACTGATGTTATTTAGAGAACAGCTGAAAATCAGGGAGTACTAGACAGTTGTTTAGGCCTGTTCATGGACCATTGGATTCCGATTCCCATTGCCGATGATTCCCGGACTAGGATGAAACATCTGTCCAGTACTCCAGTGCTGGTTTTCAATGGTTCTCTAACTGACATCAACCCGTGATCAACTCGTAAAAAGAAAACTAATCCTTACAAACCAACTATAGAAAATTAAAACTATGTTGTATATTTTAGGCTATCTGAAGTTGAAGAGAAGTCTCGACATAAAAAAGGTGTACATTTTATACTGCAAATCTTGTTCTTTGTGCTTTGAGAGACGGATCACCACGGGAAGACACTGTATGAATCACTAATGATCTATAGATGAAAAACCTGGGAGGATACCATCAATTGCGTAATTTAATTAGACACTTTTTCTTGAAAAATGATTAGTAATCATGTTTAACTCGATTATTTTTCATTTTTATATTTTAGCTTGAACAATTTGAAAGATTAAATAAACTACAAAATAAAAATATTCATGAAGAAAATCAACAGAATGCATCAGAGTTAGTTATTAACAATTACTGTAATATTTGCTTTCATTTGAATCTTCTCTTTTGTTATTTCCGAGTGTTGGCTTACAGAGATTCGATTCCTTATTGGGTCGATCATCAGCTGACATCAGCTGGAGAACCAGGGAGTTCTGGTTTCATCCTGACGGGAGACTCCTTATCAGCACGCACCCTCTAGGGTTCAAACCGAGAACCTTCCGCTTAAAGGGTGAGCTCGTATACCAGTCTGCCAGTGACATCTTACCTAATAACCTACTTCTGTCAATCGCTGTTACTTATTATCACTGCTACTTTGGTTAATAGTGATGGTCAGTACAATCCTGGACACATATTTCTTCCTGTTTGGGACTCTTCAGGTAGATGAGCCTGGATCCGTCAGCCAATAATAATAGCTATAACAATAGCATTATACTAGACAATATTTTAACACATAGGACAGAATTTCCAGTGAATTTAAAACACTAAGTATCTGCTTTTCCTACAGGAACCACAGGTAAATAATAATCGGTAGTATATCGTGTTAGGCTGTTTGTTTTTTTCATCTGAAACAATATTCACTCCTCTTCAATATTTTCCCTTCATTGAGTACTCTGCATTAACTATTCTTATAGCCCACTAAAGGTGTACGTGAGTCCATGTAGCGGTTCAAACACACGAATGGACTAAAACAGTAAAAAGAAATGGAGAAGAGCTTATGTAAATGATATGTGTCCACAAATTATCCCGTTGGTCTGTTTGTCAGATTAAAATAAACCATACTTTGTTACATGATGAGCGTCAACCAATCAGAATCCAGCATCCCTACTATTCAAGTGTTAAATGTTAACAAATTGAACGATGCCATATTTATATGCCATAATATTTGATCACATCATCACTAAGATCTTTTTAGCTATAATATATGGCTACTTCTTCTGTGCTGTTAATAACGATTATGTATCGTGTCACTAACACTCTATAACCATTCATTTTTAGCATCTTACAAAGTTAATCATTTCAGTTGAATACACAGACGTGTTTGATTGGCTTAAAGCAATCGACTATCAGTCGGTGGATTCCGGGGTTAAAAGCTATCATACCTACTTCATCCTGGGCAACTGGATAGGATTATCAGTCCTCACACAATGAGTGTAGCTCATAGTCTGAATCATAAAACGTATGTTCCAGAAACTGATTTCAAACAAGCTACCGTATAAAATTACGTTATATGATAAGCTAAAAATTTGTTTTTAGCACAGAAGTGTAGCGGTTGAAGCTTCCACATAGTACACAATCAGAGAAATATTCAAAGCCATTAATCATAACAAACTGGAGGAACAATAAGTGTATAGAAAATAGTGAGAATTTGATGGATTCAGAAGCTTGTAAAGAGTGAATGCATTTGTGCTATTCTCAAGCCAATGGTTCTTGGTGTGTCTCAAGGACCTCCATCAGAAAGTCTAAAACTGCTGACATGACTCAAACCAACAGTGAGAGACTTCATGGACTGATGCGGGGTTTTGATTACTTCATCCTCAACTCTTTCCCAACCTAATCCTATATCATTGATTTAAATATAAAACTTGGGCACTGTGGTAGAGTATAACTCCATGATAGATAAGATTTTATTTTGATAAATCACACAGTATTATATAGTAATATTAAATGATGACGTTTCGAGCACAAATTATTACCGCTCATAATCATATCAAGTTACTCACAACGTTTTCCTTCATTTATATACATGTGTGAAATTGACTAGATATTGGAATAAAAATCAAAATAGGATAATGTACATTCAGAAATAATAATATGAGTGTTATCAATAAAATACATTCAGAGATGTTTCTTATAGCAAAATAAATAACTTGTTAGAATAGGCAGCTTTGTCCTATGAGTGAGTTCAGGATCTGCAGTTAGTTCTTTTTTAACTGCTTCTAAGGTCATATTGATTGGTAATTGTGAAACTTTTAATGATAAGATAAATAAGAGAGAATATAGGGCATCTACGGTTATACCATATAAGGAGGGGACATCTGAGACCCTACGTAGGGTTCTTAATAAAGCAATAACTAGGGTGGCATTCAAACCTACAAACTCACTCAGAGACAAGGCTAAAAGACCCGGTGGACCCAATTAAACAAAATAATATAATTTATAAAATACCGTGCAATGAGTGTGAGGTCAACTATGTAGGTCAAATTGTAACAATAGAAGACAAGGGCCAGGCAACAGATCCTTTATTAAGGAAATCAAAGCATATTTATATATTTTCATGTACATTATTATAGATTAGTTAAGCAAACAAACACAGTCTTCCGATTGGTTGTTTCTCACGTAAAGTTAATCTTTCATCTCTTTGTGATTGTTCTTGACTGTCAGATCATCTATATGTTAACTGTATCCGCCTACGCAAAGTCTGCTGTGATCGGCTTTGAATCAGTGTTTGTTCATATTTTCTCACGATAAATCTTGAGAACGTAAACATTGACGTAAATTACTGTCTACCAATTTGGCTAGTAGAAAGCTCTCACAACAAAACTAGTAGATTGGGAGTAATCAGATTGTCGGAACATAAGAATTTAGCTAAGGTAAGAATGGTTGACCCCACCCATGAAGATAAGTAATTTAGAAAAAAGCTCAGCTATTGCACTACATGCAGTAACACACAACCACACAACAGAGTGGGAGAGGGTTAAGATTCTAAGAAGTAATCTATGTAGGTGGAGAGCGAGAGAGATTGATTACTGAATCCTGGTTTTTTTAAGTCTACACCCAACACATGCAACAGAAATGACTCAATGCAAATACCAGAAATATGGAAGATAGTATTACCACCAGTCAGTCACATCAGAGGAGGATAATAAATAATCTCAAAATTCTATTTTAATTCACGTGCATCATAACATTCTAACAAGTTACTTATTATGACTATAAAAACACTCGTTTTATTTCCCAACTGATTGTAATTGATCAATAACACTCATATTATTATTTGTGAATGTACATTATCCTATATTGATTTTTATTCCAATATCTAATCGATCCCACACATGTATATAAATAAAGGAAAACGTTGTGTAAGTAGTGACTTGATATGATTATGAGTGGTAATAGTTTGTGCTCGAAACGTCATTAGTAAATATTTTTACTGTATAACACTGTGTGATTTATCAAAATAAAATCTTACCCATAATGGAGTTAATCCTATATCACTTAATAATGATGGACGAGCAAAGCAATGGCTTTACATGTCTAACAAGTGTCCTAGCCGTTGTAATCTGCGCGGCTTTACAACCTTATCCACTAACTTTCCTTCCTTACCTAACATTCTACGCCTTACTCAGCATATTCTTTGGCTTAACTCAGGAAAAAAAATGTATACATATGTGATCAAAGACAACTAGCCTACTCATATCTTCCACTTTCATTGACCATGTCTTACAGGCGTAGGGAAGGATGAAGTGAACTGTTGCTCAGTGCACACGTCCTTTGATTGACAGCCAGAGATGACATCGGTTAGAAAATGATTTTCGCATCTGTGCACAGATTTCGTCAGAAACAAGTCCATTAAAGCTGAAGTGGTCAAGACGCTTAACCACTTCACTCCTTATCTTTAAACTAGAAGTCAGTGCAGAACAGTTTTGAATCATCATTTTATATTTGAAAACGGTGAACCACATGCCTGATTTCAAGCTTGATGCTCAAAATATATAAATATATATACTTGTACTTTTAAGGGACTTATTTTAAAATATTTGACATTTTGATATTTCTTCATTTCGTTTAAATCCAGTTCATCTGATCTAACTCCACGACCTTTAGAAGCGCCAAGTATAAGTATGGTATTAGCAAAATTAAATGAAATGCCTACTTTACAAAAAATCAATAAACCTTCCGAATCTAATGAAAATATGAACAAACCTGATGATGGAGAGGAAAATTCAGTTATCATCACTGAAGATGATGAAGATCAAACATCGAATTCTAGTTCAATTCACTCAAATGAACTACATAAATGGTTAGAGTAATTTTGTTTTAATCTAAACAGAATTGATAATCAACTGATATATATATATATATATATATATATATATATATAGTTTCCTTTAACTCCTAGAGAAACATAGGGCTTCAGCCGTGCGTCTCCATTGCGTTCTGTTCTCTGCTAGAGTCTTCACCTGGCTCCAGGTCTGTCCACACGTTTTCATCTCCTCTTCACATGACCTCCTCCAAGTCACCCTTGCACTGACGACCAACTCGCCGCTTCCATTTCGGGTTCCACTCGAGCGATGGCTTGTCTAGTGATGTCACTTGATGGTTTCCTCAGAGTATGACCAGCCAATCCATCTCCATTTCTTCCTGCCTATTTGTTTCACAATCGGTTCCTGGTTGGTTCGTTCCCAAAGATTCCCTGTTGCTGATCTTTTCTGGCCATCTGATCTTGAGTATTGAGCGAAGGCAACTGTTAATGAAGGTCTGTAGTTTGTTTGAGATGCTCTTCATGACGCGCAGTGCAAGTCTCTGATCCGTATAGTAGCACTGACTTCACATTGGAGTTGAAAATCCGGATTCTATTTTTGATGCTGAGTGCTGTTGACCTCCACATAGACTTGAGAGTAGTGAAAGCTTGTCTTGCTTTTCCGATTCTTGCTTTGATATCCTCGTCAGTTCCGCTCGCCTGTAGTTGAAACGATGCTTCCCAGGTAGGTAAAAGAGGTTGTTTCTTTCGGGTTCCTCCCATTTATGCTGATTGTCGTCTGTTGCTGTTGTTGCTGTTGCTGGTGTTGCTCAGGGATCTTCATCACCTCTGTCTTCTCTATGTTCACCTGAAGTCCTATCTTCTCTGGATGCTTCTTCTGCCAGCATGTTGCTTTTCGCTTGCATATCTTCCAGTTTGTGGGAAATCAGACATATATCATTGGCGAAGTCCAGATCCTCTAATTTGTTTGTGTGAGTCCATTTTATGCCTGTTTCCTCATTATTTAACTAAACTTTTATCATATGAACTGATGTATTCGTTTAAAAAATTGTTCTCCTGGAGATATTTACATAGGTAGAATGAGATGCAACTTTCCTACCGTCGCCTTCTTGAATATTGTCGCGTGTAGTTAGTTAGGAAAAGGAGTCCTAGAGTCAATCAGAAGTTCCATAATGACACAGTCTTTAATAAATGCCACTTCAATTCTCTAGATTTACACACTTTTGATTGCTAAGCATAACCAAGGCATTTGCCATAGAAAATTTTCATCCCGAACCCAACCTAGAATAGTTTTTTTGTCCTAAATTACACCAGACAACAGTAAATATAATCTTTGTTTTTCATCGCCTTACTCGACGGGCAATGTTAGCTGATGTAGGGTCAGGCTGGAAAAGAGCTAGCGGCAGTCAAACCAAAACATGGCACCAGTCTATGAAATCTACAACAGTTAGTCTAAGTCACGTAGGGAGATGTAGACTTCCTGGTTGGGGTCCTCGGGACGGTAAAAACCAATGGTTGGAAACAATTGGTGACATGGCTCAAAGTGATCGTTCTCAATGGCTGGCGCAGATGCATCCACTCCTTGTGACTTATGATTTCCAATGAAAATGTTTTGTTCTTCGTTATTACTATTCCATTGTCTCACACCTCTGTTTACTGTCTCTAATATGCATTTTTTTCTACTTTCTTCTCTTGCTTTATGTGGTACATGGAGTGTGGTGACTTGAACTGCCGCATATATGTGCAAAGTTCTATGTCGAAAACAGAAAGACAGACTATCTTTATGTATATTAAAGAAGGGTGCATGCCCTGATAAAGCTCCATAAAACAAGTGGAATATATACGGTCAACGAGTTTTGGTGATATATTTTCGGATGATCCATCACAACGACCTTGAGGAATTTATACTGCGGCGTGTGCTACTCATAAGTTTCATCAGTAGTATCTAAAGAGATTTTCATCGACCTAAGAATATCCTATTTTAACGGTAGAAGACAAGAGAATTGGTAGAGAAATTTGGTATCGATATATAGAGAAATGATGTACACCATATCTTGACAATCGTCATTTGCACAGATCTTTCGTGTTGGGCTACTTCTGCCCTTCGTATTGTGTTTCTTTATCTTCTTTTCATGTCTCCCATGTTTCGCTGCAACGCTGGTTCATTTGTTCTCTTTGACGTCTAGTCTATCATTCTGCTATTTGATATTTTCATGCTGATGAACGTCTCTCCATATACTACTGATAGATCTTATCAGTAGCACTCACCACAAGGCTGTGTCATCATATTAATTGTAATGTCATATTTCCTTATTTGAGTTACACTTGCATATTTTGTCTTTAGCTACCTACCACTAAGTAGAACTTATTATCACCGGGGATATCTCTGATTGCAGTAAACTGGATCGTGCAACAGGCTGTATGGAAATAGAACACCGACAAAAGACTCAAGATCTGAACGTCGCAGACGATTTATATGCAATATCGCACAAACTTGAAGGTCTCCAAGCGAAAGCTAACATGATAGCAGAAAAAAGCGGCGAAGACCGGAAAGACTTCAAATGATTTTTGACAAGACAGATGTGATGAGCATATCTAACCAACAATGATCATTAGTCACCATCAATGGGAGAAATGTAAGGAAGGTCGTCTCTTTGACTTAACTGGAAGAAAAACATCTCTTCATCTGCAGTTGACATGGATGAGGATGTCCAATCCAACGAAGATCGGAAAAGCTAGGCAAACCTTCCTTACTTTAAATTCAGTGTGGAAAGTTATCGCAATCAGCATGAGGAACAATACTTCCTGAAATACTTC
This sequence comes from Trichobilharzia szidati, assembly GCA_944472155.2. Lineage (NCBI taxonomy): Eukaryota > Metazoa > Platyhelminthes > Trematoda > Strigeidida > Schistosomatidae > Trichobilharzia > Trichobilharzia szidati. The sequence continues at coordinate 94,890,744 of OX235274.1, read as the reverse complement.
CAATAAGCTACTGCAGACCTTCATCAACAGTTGCAATAACTGGCAACATATTGAAGATCAGATAGCTGAGCGGAAAGGATAATCAGTGAAGAACTCTGATTGATAACGAACCAACCAACAACCTACCGACTTACAAATATGAAGAAGGAAATAGAGATGGATTTGACATACTCTAAGGACACCAGTGAGTGATATCACGGCACATCAGTGTGATCCGAATGGAAAACGAGGAGTTGGACATGGGTTTGGGTGTGAGAAGGAAATGAAGATTATAAGAGAAGGGAGAGAAGTGGTGGTGGGCTATTGAAGCCCTATGTTTCACTCGAAACTTATGGGAATATTAGTAATTATTATTGTTTCCTTTAATTTCTAGAGAAACATAGGGCTTCAGCCACACGTCTCTATTGCGTTCGGTTCTCTGCTAGAGTCTTCACGTGGCCCCAAGTCTGCCCACATGTTTTCATCTCCTCTTCACATGACCTTCTCCAAGTCACCCTTGCACTGACGACCAAATCACCGCATCCCCTTCGGGTTCCACTCGAGCAATGGCTTGTCTAGTGATGTCACTTGATGGTTTCCTCAGAGTATGGCCAATCCATCTCCATTTCTTCCTGCCTATTTGTTTCACAATCGGTTCCTGCTGTGTTGGTTCGCTCATTGCCAGAGATCTCTGTTGCTGATCTTTTCTGGCCATCTGATCTTGAGTATTAGTTAGTGTTAAAACAAGCACAGAGTGGCAAATAGATAGTTATAAGTATTATCCAACAACAAAGTTTATATCCAAAGATTCAGTGTTCCAAAGGCAAATAATTGCAATAGTTTTTTGCAACGTTTTGGCAAAATATTCCACAAAATAATAGTTTTAGGTAACTATGTAAATGTAACGTAGTAGTCGAAAAATGGGAATATTAGTAATAATAATATGTTATAAAGCGGGGTTCTCAGTGTAACAAACTTTGAAAATATATGTGCGTAAAACGTTTCTTCCTTTTAGGTCGACTGTTTAATTTGATCTTTTTCTTTCTTGTGTTTTTCCTCTTTCTTTTCTTTTTTTTTGTAGTAATGCTATCCGAAAGAAAAAAGACAATATATTAAGGCGATTAAATGCAAAATCGACAGATTCACGTGGCAAATGGAATAAGCTACCATTAAATGCTAAAAATAGTAACAATTTAAAAAATTATCTTATTCAAGATAAAGATGTCATGATTAAGCAGTTAGGAAAATATCAGTTACTTGAAAATAGCACATTTTTAAACAATTTAGCTAAACGTACATTAGAAACAAGCGGTACATTAATGGAATCCACGCATTTATTATCTTCGTCACCACCATCATCATCATCAATAAATCAAGCTTATCCTGAAAATTCTACTTCTGACAGGTTGAATCCAACGCATACAGTTATTCATAGATTAAATGAAGTATCGGATGTCTCTGGTATTTATTTATTTTATTTTAATTTTTTGCAATTTTATTATAGCTTGATTCCACACAGTATTTACGATACAACTATGGAATTTTCAGTATGTGATATTGGTAGCCCAAATTTAGCAGGCCGACCATTGATATCAGGTGTGCGTCGGTCGGGGATCGAAACCCGGACAGTGTGCATGATCGGCGAGCGTCCTGACCAGCTTGCCAGAATGCACAGTTTAGTTTTCGTCATCTATTGATTTTATTTTTCTGTATCCGTCTTATAGGCACTAGTGTTTAAGATTTTTGGTTCATTTCATGATTTGAAAGTGAACACTCTCATCCATGAAAATCATACGAGAGAGAATCAGAGAGGATGAATGCTTTACCACATTTTATGCATGAGTCAACATCGAATTTAAGCTCTTCAAATATTAGAAACACTTCAAGTGAACTAAACTGAATTTTTGGACGAAGAGAAAAGAATTCAACCGACAGGATAAAATAGAACCGGTAGAACACAAGAGTATTTGGCAAGAGAATTATTTATTCGCACAGATATAGGCGAAATATGTTTACCATTTCTAAAAATCACAATTTGAATGAACATATCTTCCGTATTGTGTTTCTTTATCTTCCTTTCATGTTTTCCAGGTTGCTTTATAAGTGTCTTTCATTTCTTCTCTTCACCATTAAATCCAACTCTCCACCATTGGAACCTATTTCAGATGATATACATATTTATATCTACATCTATATACTACTCATAAATCTTGTCAGTAGTACACAACTTCAAGATGACGTCACTGTATCATTATTTGATTGAGTCATGACTACTCCATACAACCATAAATAATTTACTCCCAATATTACAAAATATTCAAACAATTTGGTTATTTATCATAAACCTGAAGTATAGCAGAAATTCAATATCCCGTTTTAGATAACATTGATTGGTAGTCAGTTAAGCCCAATAGCTGAAAGAATTTCTATGTTAAGAAACTACTCATTGATATCAGTATCAGTTAGAGAACCATTGAAAACCAGCACTGGAGTACTGAACAGCTGCTTCATCCTAGTTTGAGAATCATCGTAAGTACGCACCCACTCCACATGGGGTTCGAACCCAGGACCTTCCTGCTACAAGGCAAGCTCGATTACCATCCAGCCACTGGGACCCTATTCAATGGCCAACTCATCAATTCTAACTTCTTCCAATTCGTGAGTTAGCGTGACCCACACCAATGTCGTCAGGGGGACATCCATCTTCACACTTGAGTGGATGAACCTCACTGGTCACGACTTCTCACTAGAACTCCATGAAACTCCGTCGTGTAGCAAGTCACTAGCGAGCATCATATTAATTTTCTATGGTTGGTATGTAGGGAATCGATTTGTTTTTACGAGTTGATCACGGATTGATATCAGTTAGAGAACCATTAAAAGACCAACACTGGAGTACTGGAAAGTTGTTTCAATTGTATTCACGAAAACATCAATTGAAAATAAATGCTATAACTCACAAATGTAAAAAGTACATACACACAACATTTAATAAAGGACATTGGAATAAATCAATTTTGTCAAAAGGACCCAAGAAACTGATTGACCAGTTCCGTTCCTGCATTACAACAAGTTCTCCTTCTTCATTTCAATAAACAACGTATCAATCAATCAATCAATACAATATACATACAATAAAATAGGAAGTTAAGGAATTTTTCAGTTACTAAATGCTGGCGAAATTGAATGAATCCCTTATTACCCTGGATAACATTTTAGACACACCAATAATAACTACAACTATGTAAATACTCCTAACAGAAAAAAGCTAGCCGATGACACGGAAACTACGGTCAAAAGGAAACCGATTCGAAAAGAAGTCACCATAAAATCCAAACCGATTGGAAACAAAGAAAACATCTCTTTTTTCACATACACACACACACACACCAAACTGCATCATATTCATCTCACACTGGATATTCTTGACTCTGTCAAACAACTCACTACAAGAACCACGTCTACATTAAACAATCCCTCTTCCAAATCACACTCATTCTACCACCCACACATACATCATCAGTCGGTAAAGTCAACATTTCCATTCCACATGGGAGATATCAGTACATCGACGTGTTACCTACAATTCCAGTAAACCAGTGGAAATGGGTGAGGTGGAATGTCGACACATGAAAAAAGTAGACTACATGCTCTACTTTCAATCAATACACAAAGACAAAGTGGCATAGAACATGTCCATCCGACAACAGTGAATACGCCATTACCAACATTGTCTTCTCTGTCGATAATGCTCTGCAGTTCTCACTTGACACTCATTGATTCTTATTCACATAGGAAAATGGCCGTCTTGGTAGTAGTCTGAATTGAGTTACATCAGCCAATCTCGCTATACGCGCTCAGCACAGGCATTCTCAATCCGACGATCACACCTCCCCCTCCCAAGGAACGACCCTCAGTCACCGGGTATGCGGTGCAAATGTCAGAGCCGTTTCTGTTAACCTGCACTCTTGTTAGCAGAGCCTCTCATCACGAGAGTTAAGTGCTGCTTGTCTCAGACCTTCCCGCAAGGCAGAAATGGACAATTAGGTGTCCGTCGGTAACCTCACAGTGGCTATCTCCAAGGCGGCCGGCACTCCTTGCACTCGTGAACTCCATAAATCACAAATCCTAAAATTCATAACAAAAACTCTATTTGCACATATTGCTCAGGTACAGTCATCTGTTACACATAGTAATTTCTACTGCATATCCATATCGAGAAGACAAAAGCCAAATACTGAAACAGCCAACTTCGCTTCCCCTTATGTAATAACTCAGTTTTATGTACAAACTTTATTTAAGTAGTATATACAGTTCCGACGAATTTTTATACAGATGACTACCTTCCATTGTATATGGTTGAGCATCCATCCTTACTTCGAGTCGGTGGACCCTTTCGAGCTTATTGAGAAATTGTCTTGTAACTGTTTCCTAATGAGCAGTATTATCCCACGTGACTTGAATGTTATCGGTTCGATTTCTAGTAGGATGATTGGTTCATACTATTGAGGACTTCTACAAAGGGATGTAACAGTTCCGTAATCTTCCTTTGACTTCACTAATTGTTTATCTAGTATTTGTAATGAGACAACATAAAAACTGGACAGTGATATCCTGTGACATTTAAGTGGTATATACAGTTCCGACGAATTTTTATACAGATCACTACCTCCCATGGTATATGGTTGAGCTTCCATCCTTACTTCGAGTCGGTGGACTTTGTTGGGCTACATTAGAATTCGTCTTGTATCTGTTCCCTAATGAGTACTGCATATTAACTGGTAATGTCCCACATGAATGGAATGTTATGGGTTCGATGTATAGTAGGATCATTGGTTCATACTTTTGAAGACTTCTACAAAGGGATGTAACAGTTCCGTAGTATGCCTACGCCTTCACTAATTTTTTTATCTAGTATCTGTTTGTAATATTTGTAATGAGACAAAATGAAAACTGCAAAGTGATATCCTGTGACATTATATGTATATTATTTACACACAGTGTACAGAATTCTCAGCGTAATTGATTGCATATTTTTTTCTACTCATCCGGAATCTCCAAGTAAAAATAGCAATTTATAGTACATCACATAAAGTCATACTGTTCCTTTTGAAGCATAGACCAATCCCTTATGATATATGTCCTTCGTCTCCGAGATACATTTAATCGTATGAAATATTCCCATATCATGAATTAAAAGTCAATCTGAACGAAGAATATTCTTTTCAATAATTTCTCCTCTTCAGGTTCTTACAATTATAAAATATAATATATTTGTTGTCGTTACAATAATGGCCAGTTATGCGGCGGATACATTGTTTACGTAGAATAACAGATTAGTTATGGGGTGTCAAAATGAATAGTCGTATTTATGTGGCAAACGTGATAGACTGAATTCGATTACAAAATATTGTAAAACGGGAGACAATATGTGCCCTCCATGCAAACGTTTTGTCAATACTATCGAATTTTCCATTCATACTATTCGAACTTCTTATTTGTGATATTACCTCTTTTCTCAATATATGCCTCCACACATTCGTTATTTCATTATGAACCTCTCATTACAGTCTTACTATCTACTCTTTAATACATACCATTTTGTACTAAACACTCACCTGACACGTTTTATAACCTTGAACTGACTTGTCAATTTTCCTACCCTACACTCTACAAATCTATTATGTTGAAAAGAACAAGAAGTTCAGCAAATCCATTATGACTAATCACCACCATTGTCTCCCGTTTTACAATATTTTGTAATCGAATTCAGTCTATCACGTTTGCCACATAAATACGACTATTCATTTTGACACCCCATAACTAATCTGTTATTCTACGTAAACAATGTATCCGCCGGATAACTGGCCATTATTGTAACGACAACAAATATATTTTATAATTGTAAGAACCTGAAGAGGAGAAATTATTGAAAAGAATATTCTTCGTTCAGATTGACTTTTAATTCATGATATGGGAATATTTCATACGATTAAATGTATCTCGGAGACGAAGGACATATATCATAAGGGATTGGTCTATGCTTCAAAAGGAACAGTATGACTTTATGTGATGTACTATAAATTGCTATTTTTACTTGGAGATTCCGGATGAGTAGAAAAAATTATGCAATCAATTACGCTGAGAATTCTGTACACTGTGTGTAAATAATATACATATAATGTCACAGGATATCACTTTGCAGTTTTTATTTTGTCTCATTACAAATATTACAAACAGATACTAGATAAAAAAAATTAGTGAAGGCGTAGGCATACTACGGAACTGTTACATCCCTTTGTAGAAGTCTTCAAAAGTATGAACCAATGATCCTACTATACATCGAACCCATAACATTCCATTCATGTGGGACATTACCAGTTAATATGCAGTACTCATTAGGGAACAGATACAAGACGAATTCTAATGTAGCCCAACAAAGTCCACCGACTCGAAGTAAGGATGGAAGCTCAACCATATACCATGGGAGGTAGTGATCTGTATAAAACTTCGTCGGAACTGTATATACCACTTAAATGTCACAGGATATCACTGTCCAGTTTTTATGTTGTCTCATTACAAATACTAGATAAACAATTAGTGAAGTCAAAGGAAGATTACGGAACTGTTACATCCCTTTGTAGAAGTCCTCAATAGTATGAACCAATCATCCTACTAGAAATCGAACCGATAACATTCAAGTCACGTGGGATAATACTGCTCATTAGGAAACAGTTACAAGACAATTTCTCAATAAGCTCGAAAGGGTCCACCGACTCGAAGTAAGGATGGATGCTCAACCATATACAATGGAAGGTAGTCATCAGTATAAAAATTCGTCGGAACTGTATATACTACTTAAATAAAGTTTGTACATAAAACTGAGTTATTACATAAGGGGAAGCGAAGTTGGCTGTTTCAGTATTTGGCTTTTGTCTTCTCGATATGGATATGCAGTAGGAATTACTATGTGTAACAGATGACTGTACTTGAGAAATATGTGCAAATAGAGTTTTTGTTATGAATTTTAGGATTTGTGATTTATGGAGTTCACGAGTGCAAGGAGTGCCGGCCGCCTTGGAGATAGCCACTGTGAGGTTACCGACGGACACCTAATTGTCCATTTCTGCCTTGCGGGAAGGTCTGAGACAAGCAGCACTTAACTCTCGTGATGAGAGGCTCTGCTAACAAGAGTGCAGGTCAACAGAAACGGCTCTGACATTTGCACCGCATACCCGGTGACTGAGGGTTGTTCCTTGGGAGGGGGAGGTGTGATCGTCGGATTGAGAATGCCTGTGCTGAGCGCGTATAGCGAGATTGGCTGATGTAACTCAATTCAGACTACTACCAAGACGGCCATTTTCCTATGTGAATAAGAATCAATGAGTGTCAAGTGAGAACTGCAGAGCATTATCGACAGAGAAGACAATGTTGGTAATGGCGTATTCACTGTTGTCGGATGGACATGTTCTATGCCACTTTGTCTTTGTGTATTGATTGAAAGTAGAGCATGTAGTCTACTTTTTTCATGTGTCGACATTCCACCTCACCCATTTCCACTGGTTTACTGGAATTGTAGGTAACACGTCGATGTACTGATATCTCCCATGTGGAATGGAAATGTTGACTTTACCGACTGATGATGTATGTGTGGGTGGTAGAATGAGTGTGATTTGGAAGAGGGATTGTTTAATGTAGACGTGGTTCTTGTAGTGAGTTGTTTGACAGAGTCAAGAATATCCAGTGTGAGATGAATATGATGCAGTTTGGTGTGTGTGTGTGTGTATGTGAAAAAAGAGATGTTTTCTTTGTTTCCAATCGGTTTCCTTTTGACCGTAGTTTCCGTGTCATCGACTAGCTTTATTCCGTTAAAACTATTTACTGAGTTGTTGTCATTATTGGTGCCTGTAGAATTTTATCCAGGACGAGTATGCGTCTATTCAATTTTGTCACCATTTATTGAGTGAAAATTGTATGGGTGCTGAAGCCGACCTCTAGATGGGCCTTATTCATCTTGAATTACTTGACTTCCTTTACTCGTTTGACTGTGATCAATAAACTATCTATAGTGTGTGTGCAGATGAATGAATTTCGGGTATAAAGGTTATACACTGTTGTGTGCGCTGATATGAATTATGTTTATATAACACTACAGTTTTGTGTTTTAGCGATTTGAGGGAGAAATGCTTGCAAAAGGCTCATATTTAAAAGATTTGTTTTTTTCAAATAGTCTACTTTCAACTGTGTTTCTTAATCAACCGCTAACTTTGATATTATATGTGATAAAATGTTGGAAATTAATGTTTGTATATAACGTCTATTATTATTATTGTTATTATTATAAGTTGTATAGGGTGTTTTATTGAGTACTTTGATATTTTGCCTTTGTAGGTTCTGCTGATAGTCAAACAATAATTGATAACGCTGAATTAAATACAACAAAATCTAATTTACAAAATCGTTTAAATGGTTTAGGAAGTCTTGTTAAACGTAAGTTATGGTTAATTTTAATAATATCAACAACATTAATTAGACAAACAGCATCAGAATTTATAGAAGTGATTTTAAACTTGTCGTTAGTGATAACAATTAACGGGAAACCTCCTTCTCTGGTTACATATCATCTGATTGTGTGAATGTTTTGATGTCGTCTTCAAGTTTTAATATGATGTCATGTAATTGAGGATTGTTAGTGTCGTTTTCGTCTTCCTTTCACAGTCAAATTTTGCTTGCTACCAGTAGTAACTAATAGTTCTTCCTTAACCCATAGCGTCGGTAGCACAATGATAGAATGCTCGCCAACCACGCAGGTGGTGCGGCGTTCGATCCCCGGCCACCGACGCACCCGTTTACTTCTCTAAGCCAGTAGTAAGACTGGTAAAGAGGGAAGGTTGGGCGTGAGGCTAGCAATCTCATCCCGTGAAAATAAACATCACTGCTACCGAAACTTCAAAGCTCTAGCTTGAAGCCCTATGTTCCACTTGGAACGTAAAGGAATAAAATAAATGATAATAATAACCGGAAGCCGATAACCTGACGTGGTGGTTAGATTTGTATATCGCAATGACTCAATGAGCTACACTGACTGGAATGAATATTCCTGAAAGTTCTAACATGCTCAAAATATCGTTTGTATAGTGATAGGAGTGAAAGCAGTTACTATCATAATCTAAACTGTTTACACTATGTTGGGGGTCTTAGGGTGAAGTAGTAGTCCTGGCTTATAGGAGTGAGATAGTAGTACTTCCTTTGTTTAACTGAGTAATTAGTACAAGCATTATATATATATGGCATTTAATTCAGTGAATTTATTGAAACATAAGTTAAATGAACTCAAAGACTTTAGTGAAATAGAGAACAAAAGTAATGTTACACTTGTTTAAAAATTAAGCTCTTTTGAAACAATTTAACTTGATAATAAAAAGGGTCACCTATGTTGTATCAACTCAGAAAATAATCGATCTACTTAACATATGTAACGCAAAGTTTCTTTAATCATGATTTTTACCTCTTGAATTATTATTAATGTTATTAATATCCCTGACCAAAGATTAAAACTCAAACAAATCACTTATATATGTCATAAAATTCAGATGTACAAAGAGTCAATTGTGGCTGGAATAAATTAGAGGAGACGTCAGTAATTTTTAAGTGTTGATTTGCGGGGATTTGATTGACAACACGTCTGATTACAAACTGACTTCAGTTAGCGAACCACTAAAAACTAGGGGATACTTGACAAACATTTCGTTCTTGTTTGCGACCCATGATCCCATCAGGTATTGGACCTAAGTCTTTCAGGTTACAAGGCGAGCTCGTACAACATTCGGGCACCGTGAAAGGATGTAATGGCTCACGAATTCTAAATTCCACCAATTTTTGATATTTAGTGACGTCGCTAAACAGTGTCATCCGTTAGTATTTGTTTTCATACCCAACTTGGTGGCCACCAGTGGTTACAACTTCTGACTAGAAATTCAAGCACATTTGTCCTTTAATCACTCACTAGTGATCACCAGATTTTACTATTGACTGGCACACGTTAGAACTCATCAAACTAACATAAATTTCATCAATGCACCATACATTATGAATAAATGAAGATTCAAGAAAATTTTCGGAATCTGAAAGATGACAAGAAGTGAATATCCTCTAGGCTACTATTGTAAATGATTTTGATTCTTGTCACCAACATTAGTCAACCGTCGATTCTTGGGATCTTAATGATGCAAACCAGCTAGAGATGAAATGTAGGTGAAGCGGAAATTGCTGGCATACATAGATATTGACAGTTTATCTACGTACTTCTGTGTTACATAGTTGGAGTTGATTGGCAACTCAGCACTGACGAAGAGGTTAGTGATGATGTTACGAACCGTAAAAGTGAGCGACATGGGTTTGAATCTCAGAAAGAGCATCACTTTCTTTGGAGATCGCGGACACACTATTAATTCCTTTGATTGTGAAATACACTTGCTGTTGTTACTGCTATTTGAATCCCTTTCTGACAGCAATAGATCAGAGAATATATTGAAGGCATAAAGTTGGTTTAAACTTTCTAATTGCTAGGGCTTCCATAAACTTTAGGATACGTACCAAACACGTTTTAATATTATGAATAAGAATATGTACTCTTTTGATGTAAACTCGTTATTCACTAATGTGCCTTTGCTCAAAAGAGTTGACATTTCGTGTGATTACATTTCCACAAACAATTTTTTCATCCCGTTCCCTATATCATATTTAAGGGATTTATTACTTCTATGTAATAACAATGTTAGGTTTACATTTGAAGGCGATTATTTCCGCCAAGTTGATGGTGTTGCTATGGGAAGTCCGTTAGGGCCCCTTTTAGCAGATATTTATATGTCGTACATTGAGAATTCATCGGAGGATTTAATCGAAAATGTGCCACTTTATAGAAGGTATGTAGATCATATTGTAATCATCAGTGATAAGTCTTGTTCTGCCACCTCAACTTTAAATCGAATGAATGAAGTTCAGAGTAGCATATCACTTACATCCGTAGAAGAGGAAGATAATTGTTTATCTTTCCTAGACATATTGCTTAGTCGATAGCTTGATGGGTCAATAAAAAGATCTATTTATAGAAAACCTATCTGGACAGGACAGTATCTTAATTACCACAGTTTCTGCCCTGTTCGGTACAAAAGAGCCTTAGTAAGTTAGGTGTCGCTTCAGTAGAACCCAACGAATATGCACTGAAGACACACTTGATGAAGAAGAAAGAAAGTTGACACAAACTCTGGTTGATAACAGTTATCCAGACAAGTTCATCAGGAGATATAAAGTAGTCAGAACACCAAGACCCATTCTCCAACTACCCCCTAAGAAAGATATATACATCAATCTACCCTATATGGGGCATCATAGCAGGCAGCTTGATAACTAGACAAAGATTGAACACTGCTGTTAAAAAGAAGACTTTTCATGCAGCTAATATCATAATAATTGAGAATGTAAAGTCAATATATCTATCTAAGCCCTTCGAACATGCGAAAAATGATGTCACATCCCACTGTACTTACCAATTTGAATGTACGTGTGGACACAGATACATAGGGAGGACTCATCGATCTCTGCAAGTAAGGGCTGGCTTCAGAGCATATTCCTAAATGGCTCCAGAAACAAATGGAATCTTCTGAACCCATTAATGGTGAGAACAGGAGACCTACCTTGTCTATTGCGAAACATATCATAGAGACAGGACATACAATTGACGTTAGCAGATTTTTTAAACCTATCTATTAAACGTGTTTGGGGCGTATCCTAAGTTTGTGAAACCCTAGCGATTAGGAAGTTTAAACCACCTTTATGCGTTCAAAAACAATTTGTCATCACATTAAGCCTTCCTTGGTAAATGTATTGAAGAAATTCTACTAAATTATCAGCCTACGTTTTGTTAAATAATTCAAACGTTTTCAATTTTAAAATTAGAACTTATCGCAGTCTAATACTGCTTAGAGTACCATTCAAAACCATGGAGTATGAATCATATGTTTCCTTTTAGCTTTGGACAGTTCAACAGTACACCTCCGCTGGGGATCAAACTAAGGACCTTCAGATAACCAGGCGAGCATACTGCCACTTAGCCCATAAGTCCTGAATTCTGACAACTCACTCACTCACTCTCTCTCTCTCTCTCTCTCTATATATATATATATATATGCTCGAGCCTACAAGTTACCCTTTCTCATTAAGACTTCAGGAAGTCCATCCTGTAAAACGAATAATTTTCAGTTGCCTTCTACTTTCTGTTTGCTCAAACTCTCTGTGTTTCTTTTTACCATAGTATCTATCTTTTAATTATGATGCTGTTTTTTTTTCAAACTTAAATTATAGATGCCTGGCAGTTTGATTTACAAACACAAAACACTGAAACAACCAAGACATTCAATGTTACAACTACAACAATCACTACTGATACTGTTATCCCAAGTATACCGTCTTCATCGTCAGCATCTGTTATTCATAGTCCGTCGACACCAGGTCCAAGTGGACCTGGTGGTCCAAATGTTAATTTATCCGCCGATTGTCTGCATCCTACTAATGAGGTGAATGAGGTGAATTCATTTAATTCGGTGGCTGAGTCAACAGCTCTATTTAACAAGAAATTTTCACATAATCGTATGGCTACATATCGACTAAAGCATCCAAGAGTAATTAGTGCACGTGATGACAAATTATTTGAAAAGGTAATTTAAATGAGTTTAGTCCTCATTTTAATTGTTAAATGTGGTTTGATTACCATCCGGTTTAGAGGAGACAAATAACATTTTAAAAAAATACCCACCTGTTTCAGTATAACTAGTTGAATTCTCTTGATAAACTATGTAGTGTGCTACCAGGTCTCACGAGAAAACAACCATACTGGTTTCCATAGAATTTTCTAATTCTCATCAGTTATTCAGTTCTACGGTGGTGGCTTGAATAGGACGATACCAAAGTATTATGTTCGCCGAGTCTTCACATGAACTAGAATAACAACAATCAGCGCTAAATAATTTCTTAGTTGATCTCCCCTGACCCTAACTGGCAGTTTGAATAAGGCTCATATATTAATATCAGAAATGTGTACCTCCAACGTATGGGTGAGTGGAAGTGTAGTTACAAACATATAAAATTAAAATAGTCAATCAAAAATGTATCATGGACTAATGATATACTACGACATTGGATCGATTAATGAGGGGCAATCAATGTAGTGAAATCTGATTGGTTGGCTATTTGACCAACGTATAGAGGAAGTCGATATTTGATATAAGAATAAAACTTGTGCACTTTGGTAGAGTGATATAATTATGAGCAATAAATTGTGCTCGAAACGTAATCAGTAAACATTACTGTATAACACTGTGAGACTTTATCAAAACAAAATTTACCCATAATGGAAGTCGATATTTGTATAATTTAAATTCTGACTGATAGACTGTCGTTCTAGTCTGTAGTTAGACATAACACAAAGTCTTTGTAACTTCATTACTTAGTTATACGAGTTTAAATCATTAAAAGAACAGAAGTCTGTTCAAAGTTAAAGATGGTCCTTGCTGATAAATGTCAAGAAGTATGAAATATGGATCAAGAAATGCTCTCTTGAACATGCAATTCTGGTTTAAAGTACACCAACCAAGGTGCTCAATAGGATCTCGTATGATATATTTTAAGAACCTCGCTAGATAGATTTTATTTGACAATTTTGGATATAAACAGCTAAACTTAATTGTATACCAAACGACTCATCTGTGTGGACAAAATAAAAATGTTTGCTTATACTTGTGCTTTCCCGTTGATGTTTATTGACTGAAGTGATCGGCCACATTCACTCATATGGGTTCCTTGAACAGATGCCTCGATGTTGATCATGATTAAACTTAAAGTTATTCGTTTGATAGTGGCTAACAGAAGAATGCAGGAGGCAAGTTCCATCCTACTTGGAACTCGTCAGCTGAATATACATGCTCCCCAGTGAATGATGATGTTCTCACTGAGGCTGGCACCCAACATCTGCTATCTCAGTGGGAACAAAGTCACTCACTGAAGAACAAACATATCCAGATGACGAGTTCCAAATGAGACGAAATACACCTCAAGGATTCCGCTGTTAGCTACCACCAAACAAATAAAGCAAAATATGTCAGAAAAATGATTTTATGAATCTTTAAACTCAAAATCTCTTCACAACTTAAATATACACTAGAATTCACTCAGTTTATCAATAAATGACAGTGAAATCAGAAGGAAAAAACCAGAACAAGGTCCGAGTTCATATGCACATTAGGATCAATGAAAACAGATATTCAAACAACAACAACAAACATTACAAAAAAAAATCAATAAAGACTAAATTTAACGGTGAATTATTTGTGTTAAGGCTAATTTGAACTTCCCATTGATTGATCATGTTGGACTGAAATGCTTGGTCTCTGTTGACACGTTACATCATGATATGAACGTTTCTATGATGTTTGAGGATTAACATAGTGTTATTTTGGTTTATTGTGACTACCAGCACAACCCAAAGGTGTGTATGTCATCGTACTCGGGATGTACCTGCATTCCCGGTGAGTGGCAATGTCCCGACTAAGAAATGAACCCTGTAGCCATCGTTTCAAATGCCAAGGGATCATCCAGTAGACCACAGGGGCCACCATAGTCACTTCTTTGCAATAGATATCAGTTATTATTTGTTTTGTTTTTATAAGATTAATTTGCATTTTCTGTTTACTGATTATGTTGTCAGCTGGATGTATCTGCATTCCCAGTGGGTGGATAACACTTTTGCAGAGATGCATGGTTCAATTCTCAGTCGGAACATCACTCATCACTCACTAGGAATACAGGTACATCCAGTGGATGAGTCTCAAATAGAATGAAATGCACATTGTCAACTCTATTGCTAATGTACATCAACTAAAATAAAAGCCAGAAGGCTGAATAAACATAACGTTTTAAAAGGTTAATACATAATTCAGTTTATACTGACTGCTAGTTCTCTTATCCTTTTCCCTACCCTACACTTCTATCTTTCTTACTTTAGGTGGATTTTGTAGATGATCCAGTATCTGAACAAAGTACGACAGATCATAATAAGTTGAATCGTTTATACTGTGAATTAGAAGATTTAGAAGATGGTCAAATTCCTTTAGAAAATCAATGCGATACAGATAAATATGGACAAGTAAGTTTATTTACAATTAAAAGCTGAGCTACAAATCTTCTCTATTATTTCAAGTAAGTTTATTATTATTATTGTTCCCTTAGATTCCGAGTGGAACATATCTCCACTTTGTTCTATTCTCTGCTGTTCTCTTCAGCTGGGTCCACGATTGACCATAATCTCTCATCTCCTCCTCCTCCTCCTCGCATGATCTCCTAGATATCACTCTTCCACCGATGACCGACTCGTTGCTTCCTATTGGGATTCCACTCGAGGAATGGCCTGGATTGCGCGTGATGTCATTCGACGGCCACCTTAATGTATGCCCGATCCATCTCCATTTTCCCTTCATATTTGTTGAGTGATCGACCCTTAGTTGGTTTGTTTCCAGTCATAGTTTCTTGTTGCTAATTCTTTCTGACCGGCTAGTCATTTGATCTTCAGTATGGAGCCAGCGGAGGGAGCTGCTGATAAAAGTCTGTAACTTGTTGGAAATCCGCGTTTCTGACCTTTATAGAAGAGCTGAGAGGAATCATTAACAATCCAGCTAATTGACTGATGATCTCTGGGTCAAGGAGCACAATTCATTCATTGTCTCAATTAAGGTATAACTTAAGTGGAATGCCGAATCTTTTCTAGGAGTCTTTCAAAGGAAACTTTAAAAGTCTTTCATAATTCAACAGTTTTCTATCCATGTTAGATAAGTTTATTTGTTATAATATACACAATGATGGTACGGTGTTAGTAACTGGAAAAATTTCCAGGAGTGTTTATTGCTGCTCATAATTACGTCATAGAAATTCCCTTCCGTTTATTTACTACAGTTTTCCATAGATCCGAGACAGTTGTTGCGTCACTTCATTGTATGTGTTTGATATTGATTCGATTTCTCTCTCCACCTAAATATATTACTTGTTAATACGTTTAATCTATTCCACCCTATTGTGTGGTTTTATGCAAATGAATGCATTGCAATCGCTGAGCTATTTCTGAAATCAATAAGTTTTTCAGAGTCAACCACTCTAGCTAGCTCTAGCTAAATTTCTATATTCTGATAAACTATTACAACTTTTACTAGTTTTATTCCCCTTGAGTTCCGATTGGGACATAGGGGCTGAAAAAGCAGATCTTCATCTTATCCTATTGTTTGCTGTCCTTTTTAGCCAGCTCGATGTTTGATCATACACCTTCATTTCCTATTCACAAGATCTTTTTTTCACTGCAACCTTCGCATTCGAGTTTCACTCAAGGGTTTGCCTGACGCGCGATCTCCTTTGATTGTCTCCTCAACGTATGCTCATTTAGTGTCCATTTTCTTATGCATGTTTGTTAATCGATAGGTTGTTGGTTGGCCGGTTGC
The DNA here is from genome assembly GCA_944472155.2 of Trichobilharzia szidati. Taxonomy (NCBI): domain Eukaryota; kingdom Metazoa; phylum Platyhelminthes; class Trematoda; order Strigeidida; family Schistosomatidae; genus Trichobilharzia; species Trichobilharzia szidati. Next base: position 94,874,227 of record OX235274.1, on the reverse strand, counting down.
CAGAGTTCCTTGTCGCTTATGTATTTTGGCTAGTCATCTGATCTTCAATATCGAGGTAGCAAAGGCAGCTATTGGTGAAGGTGCAAAATAGCCTACTTGAAATGAACCTGTTGAAACATGCGCCAATTCTCTCTCATAGCATATTAGAAGCCATGGATTGATATTACTTTTGAAAATTCAGATCGTGTTCATTACCCTGAGTTTAGCAGATTTACACACTGATTTAGGATTAGTAAAGGTCTGTCTTACCTTTCTGGTCCTGTTGTTCATATCCTCATTCGTGTCAACGCCTGTAGCTGAAACGATATTGCTTATATAACTGAAAGAGATGAATTATTATGATTTCCTTTAATTCCTTGCGGAACATAGGGCTTCAGCTGCACGTCCCCATTGCGTTCGGTTTCCCGCTAAAGTTTTCGCCTGGCTCCAAGTCTGCCCACATGCTTTCATCTCCTCTTCACATGACCTCCCCCAAGTCACCCTTGCACTGACGACCAACTCGCCGCTTCCCTATCGGGTTCCACTCGAGCGATGGCTTGTCTAGTGATGTCACTTGATGGTTTCCTCAGAGTATGGCCAGCCAATCCATCTCCAATTCTTCCTGCCTTTTTTTTCACAATCGGTTCCCGGTTGGTTTGCTCCCAGAGATCTCTGTTGATGATCAACTCTGGCCATGTGATCTTGAGTATTGAGCGAAGACAACTGTTAATGAAGGTCTGTAGTTTGTTTGAGATGCTCTTCATGACGCGCAGTGCAAGTCTCTGATCCGTATAGAAGTATTGACTTTACATTAGAGTTGAAAATCCGGATCTTATTTTTCATGCTGAGTGTTGTTTACCTCCACACAGACTTGAGAGTAATGAAAGCTTGTTTTGCTTTCCCGATCCTTGCTTTGAGATCCTGGGCAGTTCCGCCTGTAGTTGAAACGATGCTTCCCAGGTAGGTAGATAGGTAGGTAGGTAAAGGAGGTTGCTTCTTTCAGATTTCTCCTATTTATGTTGATTGTTGTCTGTTGTTGTTGCTGTTGGTGGTGTTGCCCAGGAATCTTCATCACCTCTATCTCAACCTTCTCTATGTTCACCTGAAGTCCTCTCTTCTCTGGATGCTTCTTCTGCCACCTTGTTGCTTTTCACTTGCATATCTTCCAGTTTGTGGGAAATCAGACGTATATCATTGGCGAAGTCCAGATCCTCCAAGTTTTTTGTGTGGGTCCATTTGATACCTGTTTCCTCACTGCCCGCTGTCTGTCTCATTATCGAATCTACTGCAATCAGGGAAAATCATTGGCGATAGTAGGCAGTTAGCTTGTCTTACTCCCGTCTTCACCTTGAAGCATTTCGTGAGTTTCCCGTTGTGGATTACTTGGCATGCAGTATTGTCGTGCAGCTGTTGGATGAGATGTATACTTGTCGATGGCACACCGTAGTAGCGTAGTTGCCAAATCACCTCTCGATCGACTCTGTCAATTGCCTTTTCAAAGTCGATGAAGTTGAGATAGGGAGAAAGAGATGACTTCCTTCAAATTTCTCCAATTGATGGTAACTGGTGCTGTTTGTTGTTGGTTAAATATCTTCATCACCTCTATCTTCTCTATGCTCACTTAAAGCGCCGTCTTTGTATGGATTTAGACGTAAATCGTCCTCGGAATCTAGAGTCTTTTTCTCATTCTAATGTATGTGTGTCTCCTTGCTTCCCAATGTCTGTTGCATAAACTAACTCACCACAATCAAGAATATTATCGGCAGTGGTAGACGACCTTGCCTTGCTCCTACCTCCACTTCTCTTAGCTTTTTGTTGCACATCACATGGCATTTGACATCACCATGTAATTATTGAACGAGGCTGATGAAGTTTTGGGGAATTTCGTAGTGTTAAAGGGGTTTCCAAATAATTTCAAGCTTGATGTTATCGAAAGCCTTTTCAAAGTCGATAAAATTGAGATAGACATTTCGCCACGCATTCTTTTCTATGTTCATCAGAAATATACTGATAGTATATCAACGTGTGAAATGAAATGTCTAATTACGTAATTTGTTGTCAAAAATTAACAATTGCATTAACACATCTTTGGAAATATTCCTTTTGTTGCCAAGAAAAATTACTATAAATTTGCGGTTTGTACAGCTTGAGAATGATATCGCCGAAAAGAGTAACTCTTTGCTGAACGCCTTTTCTTTTAAATGTCTAAAAGTCTGAGTTATATTTACATGAAAAGTGAATAGAGTAACAAACAAGTGCATAAACTGTAGTGAAGAACACATGAAAGTTTAATTGTTAATCACAATTAACAGAATGGAAGGGGGGAGCATTTGATTGGTAGGCTATCATGCCAGTTATGTTTTGTAATTAATATCACTTACTTGATTATGAGACTATGAGAGAGACAGTTTTGAGTCAACAGACTTTCGTTTTGATTTAATGAGTGATGGTTGAAGGTGGAGATGGAAATCTACTTCTCAGCCTCGTCAAGAAGGTGGTTCTTGTGACTAAGCACCTAACTGATCATCCGAAGGGCTTCATAGAACTCCAATGCTGACATCCTCAGGAACCGGAGAGTACTGAACAGCTGTTTCGCCCCAGTCTTGGGGCGGACCCGGGACGTCCAGGTCGCCAGACTAGCTCGTAGACCACTGACTCACTGGAAGCTGGTTCAATGGCCTTATGAATTCCAGCCTCCTCCAATCCGTGATTTTACCGCGACTACCAGCTTATGTCATCGACAGGTATTAGTCCTCATGCCCGACCTAGTGGACCCTACTGATCACGACTTATCAGCCCTGTAACCAGTCACTAGCGAGCATCAGACTAATTTTCAAGAGTAAGTTTGTAGGGATTCGATTTATTTCAAGTTTCCGAACCCAGGACCTTCCATTTATAAGGCAAGTCCGAACTCCGGTGGGAGCGTACTGCCGAAGATTCCCAAACTAGCATGAAACAGCTGTCTAGCACTCCCGAATTTTCAATGGTTCTCTAATTGCGAACAACCAGTGGCCAAACTTGAAACAAATCAAAGCTCTAAAAACTAACTCTTAAAAATAAGTCATATATTGTTCAATCTTTTTGAAATAATCTTAAAACATAAACGTATAATTCTAATATACATTTATACCTATTTATTCCCTTTTTTCTACCTTCTGTCTGCCTGCCTCTCTCTCTCTCCATAGATGATTAAATCAGGTTCATTACCAAATATTAGTAGTTTATTTCCAATATCCAATTATACTGATGTGGAAAAAGACGAGGAAGAATGTGTCTTAGTTCAAGAGAAGTGCTTACAAGATGGAGTCATAGTTAATACTGCACAACTGGATAATAATTCTAAGTACAATAGTGCTGAAAAATTAGAGTAAGTGTTGAATATATATATATATATATATATATATATATAATTTTTGATATAAGACTTAACAATGAAAGATAACTGGGAACAATGATGAACTGTCTACTTTCCGCAACCGTATGGTTCCATCCTATGTATCCACTACAATCCTACAAGAGGTCAGTTGTGATCCCAAATAACTCAGTGGTAACATGTCTGACCACAGCACTGGATAACGTGTTCTCAAATATCAATGGGGAATATTAGAGGCGCTTAGTGGAGAGTTGCTCTACATTTATAAGTCACACTGGAGAGTAACCAATATGTCATGCGTCTATTTCTTGGTGTTCGTGTAGACTGAGCTGTGTGACTCACCATCAGAGTGTACTCTGTTACATGTACACCTTGCTGATGTTTGACAAAAAACACGAAACCTGGGTCCTGGGTCGATTCCCTCCAATCATCTAATACCAATAATAATAACATTAATAGGGAGGACATAATAATAAAATGACTCCTTACTTATTATTATATCCCGTTGATAACCGAATTCATCAGCAGTTATTTTAGCATACAAATTCCTTGAACGCATGCCCCGATATTACCTTGATTGCTGGCTAAGAGTGTGATTCAGGAGGCATGTCTCATGGCTCAGTTACTTAGTGGATAATACTTTGGCATTTGTGATGATGACTGGTGAGTTCAAGTCACATTGTAGACGCCACTACTCATTGGGATACACGTATATCACGTGAGAAATCCTCGGTAGCGACCTCATGTTTTCGTCAAAAGAGAAACTGAACATATAACGACTTCGGGAATTCTCAGATACACATACACATGCAAGAACTAATGCATCGTTGGGGTTTACACAGGTGCATTAGAAGGAATGGTAATCTTCTGCCTACACATTTCGTCAATAGCTTAAAGGAAGGTGATATTTTCATGTAAATCTGTGGCTCAGTGGTGGTGATGGCCACGAACAAATCTTTATCAGAACAGAAATATAAGAAATGATACAGGTTCCAATAGGACTCTGTAGACGCCTCACCTTTTACATTATATGAACTGTAGTCAATTGGTGCGCAAGTGGAGACCACAATAGATATGGAGACTACGCTGACCTTCCCTTCATCTTTCACACTGATCCAGTGAAGCAGAACAGAGGCAGCTGTCTACTAGAATCCAGTTGAGTAGTAAGTTTTCTGCAGTCGCTGTAAATAGTATTGTAACGACAGAAGACAAGGGCCAGGCAATAGATCGTTTGTAGAGAAAATCAACAGATATTTATAGATTTTTATGTACATTATTATTCGTTATTGTTAGCAGAGAAACAGCGTCTTCTGATTGGTTGTTTTCCTGCTGAAGGTTATTCTTTGTTGCTGTTTCTCAGACAGTCCGTTGATATATCTGCAAATCTTATCCGCCCACGCCAAGTCTGCTGTGATTGGTTGTTGAGTTCCTCAACATTATGCTTTGTTTCTGTTTTTTCTCATGACCCCGATTTGGGACGTAATTATTGACGTAAATTGCTGTCTACCATTTTTGGCTAGCAGACTGCCCTCACCACAGTATCATTTGAAAGTCTGGTCAGCTTATGTCAAATTCATCTCTATTTTCTTTTCCATATCTTCTGTTGGGGGTAGTAGCTGTTGGCCGGTTCGCTGTCAGAGTTCCTTATTGCTTAACCTTTCTGACATATTATAAACTAATTAGACAATTAGGTCTATTGACTCTGTTTCAGGGCTCTCACATTTCAAGCTTTTTTTTACTGAGGATATACGACGGGTGGATATAAATTCATTCGTAAGATATTTATGTTTACGCAGTTGCTTGATGGTAGGATTTTGTATCATACTAATATCGCTCTTTTTCCTCTCAGAGATCCTAAAATTCATGAAATAAGCTTCCAAAATATCCATATACCTTCAAATAAAACTAAAAGCGAAAAAGAAGAAGAAGGGGGCCAAGAGGAAGGAAAAGGAAGCAGTTCAATTATTCCAGTTAATGAATTAGAAGATGATGAGAAAGATATTGAATTAGTACGTCAAAGTATGCTACAAATTATTTTAAATACAAATTCAAATCCAATGAATTATGCATCCTCTGATAATGATAATGACGCGAATGAAGGTGAAAATGATTATTCTTCTTCACAGAATTCACTTGAAGCCGAAGTTGAATCTTCTAAACAAAGTTTATCAATGGTGGATGATACTAATAATCATTCTGATCAAAATAATGAATATTCTTTTAGTAAAGAAAATGGAATTCATTCAGAAAGGATTCAACGATCTATAGGCCCAATAAATAACAATTACATTGTTAAATCTACTCATGAACATGATCTTAGTACATCAAGGAAACGATCAGGTATGTTTTTTTTTTTTAGTTTGACTTTGCAGATTTTAATTTTGGTTACTAAGTCTACTGTGGCCAATGGCACTGTTCAAGCATCAAAATCGTTGCCAATCTTATCATGTTGCATATTTTATTAGATTAACGAAATTATGCGAATTCTCCCCTATGTCATTCAACATTAAGATGTAAATGACAAGGTCGTTACTCCTACTCTGCAAATGGACCAATCATAAATTAAGCTGTGCTAGCTGGACGATAGTTGGACTGACAGACAACCAATCAATTTTACCCTTTTTTTTAAAACGCTTACTATACTGACCACTATTATTTGACGTTTTAATTCTTTATCTTTTCGCCTATCAACACATGTGCTACTCGTCTCAATGTATCTCTTTTAAGTAGCTTCGTGGAAACTCACTTGAGGGCGTAGATGGTTGATAATCAATTTTCGTAAATTCATTAGTGGCTACTTTAATATTTTCCGCATAATACGCTAGTAACATTAAGTTAACGAGCATTAAATAGTGTCGTTAAAAGTTCGACCCCAGCGTTTCATTTGGAGTGATGTGAATAAGGCTTCCATCAGTGTAACTGATTCTCATGAAAACAAAAAATAAATAGTACTCATGAAAATTTAAGAATAATCTTGTTCTAGTTCTCAGTCAGTTACCTAGAACTGAAATTATTGTTTCATAATAGCTTGGTTGCTAACACTCGGAGTATATTTCATAGTATATGGAAAACGCTATATGGTGAGAAGATAGGATAGACGTTATGTTAGTACAATCACGTCTTGATTTTGAATCCGTTTGTGTGATGGAGATGGACACTACTTACTTAACATATATGTGATGTTTCCAGTGTACCAGATAGACTAGAGCTCAAAAGTATATCTCCTACAACAGATGCCTACCCAATATTATCATTCTAAAACGGTTGGACATAAAAAAACCCTCAAATCTGTGTGTTTCCTTATCTTTGTTCTTTTAATAAACATGGTGAGAATCCCCATGATTGCGTAACCACTTGGCTATGAAGTATTACTTACTAGTGTATCACATTCACACTGATTGTTTTAGTATTTCTCTTCGGTTGCATTTATTTTCAGCGTACAATTCATTTAACTAATTAGTCACGTATTTCACCTTTCTAATATTCATTTTACAGAAGATAAGTTTGATACTTACTACTCTTATATAATTAGTGATTCTAATCCTGTGTATTTCTATGTTAATTACACCATGAGTAGGAATCTCAAAACACATGACATGTGATTCGCGTCTGTTAAATGGTAATGCTGATACAGCAGGATTGGTTACAACCTACACCAAGTTCAAAGATAGGGAGTGAGGCGGTTGATTGCTGATGAAATCTTAGCTCAGATACGAAAGGCCCACATGCCATTCACAAACTCACGTAATCTCTAATGTAGACGTGTACTGCTTAGCTGTTCATTCTATCCTACTTCACAGCAGTAACACATGTCTGATGAAAGAAGGAGGGGTAAGTAGGTGTCTTGCTTCACATGTTCACATCAGATGATTTAAACAAAGAAAGAAGAAATATTGGCGCAGAATAATCTGGATCCATTTTATTTCGTTGGTTCTCATCAGCTGCGTACAACCTGAATTTTTAATTAAAATAAAAATAAAAAGTGAACGATTTTAACAAACTTTTGTCCATTAGCAAGCATATTGTCAGAGTCATAGTAAAATAAGGCGTTGTGATTTACAGGGTGTCTAAAGTGTTACGACATATATATATCTTGTTAGAGAGAAGTTTCTTGAAAAAATTAATTAACAGTTGTGTTGTTGGGGTGGTAACAAAAGAAAATTAGTAGTAGTTACGTAATTAGATAAGAGAAGATCAAAATTTTAAAATTTCGGTGCACATGAGGTCAGATGAGAAGTTGGTGATATAATGCATTGAGCAGAACTCAAAAGATGAAGAAAAATTATCTCTTAAGAGAGTCAAGCGAAAAATAAAGGGGGGGGGGGTGAGTGAAAAGATAAGTTAACAAAATTAGAAAACAAAGAGTTACTAAGAAGTGAGTCACTAGGATAATTGAAGTCCAACAACGGATTCTTTTTGGACACATAAGTCAGGCTTCATTCGTTTTATTGCTATAGCTTCAGCAAACCTGAGAAGACTGAGGTATTTTGTCTGTTAATTATTTTGAATGACTACAGCACATCTACTCGGTGTCCTGTGTCAATCAGGTGTTTGGCGATTGAAGAGCTTAAACAATTAGGTCCCTTTAGCCGGAGGCTTCTTGGCACATGTTTGCAGAATCTGATGTAGGCCCTCCTCTCTGTTCTTCCAATGTAACTGCTCCCGCAGATACATGTGAATTGGTATACTAATTTTCTTTTGTTACCACCCCAACAACACAACTGTTAATTAATTTTTTCAAGAAACTTCTCTCTAACAAGATATATATATGTCGTAACACTTTAGACACCCTGTAAATCACAACGCCTTATTTTACTATGACTCTCTGACAATATGCTTGCTAATGGACAAAAGTTTGTTAAAATTGTACACTTTTTATTTTTATTTTAATAAAGAATTCAGGTTGTACGCAGCTGATGAGAACCAACGAAATAAAATGGATCCAGATTATTCTGCGTCAATGTTTCTACTTTCTTTGTTTAAATTTATAAAAGGGAATCATTGTATGAAATTACATTAGATAAGCTTAGCCTTAGGTATTCCAGTAGAGAGGTAAACATAGTCATTGAGGTTTTAAAACTCCATTAATTGTGAAGTGATTATAACACATGTTACGAATACTGGGCCATCACCATCATGGATGAGCAGTTTCAACTGAAATAAGATTAATAGCACCAATTGGTGACGTCTTTATCTGTATTACTCCAACTGATATCTTCAAGATACTAAAAATCAATAAATGAATACAGTTGGTGAGCATGGCTCAAAGTAGTTCCCAGTAGGATAGATATATGTTCACATCTTGTAACTCCTTCAGATTCATTCAATCCTCATTATTCTCTTTAGGTCACACATTTCCTTTTTTACGCCCCCCCTTTACATTTCTTTTTTTTCTTCTACTTTTATGTAGTATCTATTAATCTACCAGTTCAAGGAAGTGTTATTGATCATCGTCGATCAAGAAAGTCTTCATCTAATAGTTATACTGGAATGAATTATTCATGCTCTAAAAGATCACAAGATGTTCATAGTAATAAACCTGATGAGATTACACCAAGTGAAGAACAATTAGGTAATTTTCTTAATCGATTAGACTGTGTATCAATGGTTTATGCAACAACGACAACAGCAACAACCGCCAGAGATGACCAATTCGATGAAAAGAATACAGATGATGAAATCACTGAAGAATTAGAAGATGATGATGATGAAGAAGCAATCATCAAAGTCAACGACGTTGAAGAAGAAAGAAAAGAAACATTCAACAATAATAATAATAAATCATATATTAATATTTGTAAACCAATAAATAATGATCGGCTAGCACGTGTTACTGAAGTGAATGAATCAGATTTTGATATTAGTGACAGTGAAGAAGACTCTGATGAAATCTCCAGCACTGATGATGATGGTGATGATGACTTATCCGATGATTCAGATGTATTCAGCGATGATGATGACGCCGACTCAATGTTGAATGATGAATTGAAAGAAACTCTTCAACAACATCATCCTGATTATCAGAACAGTCATATTTACATGGAAACAAATAGAAAAAATAATCCACATGAAATAAATGGCGAAAATCATTTAGAAAATAGTCAATTTCTACGTTTAGAACAAATGAGAGCTGATTTAGAAGAAGAATTAGGTTTCGAGCTGTTAATTAAAGCTTACAATGTGATTCAGGTAGGATGAATTAATTTAATCTTTTTGATGTAATAATTATGTTCTTTCTGAGCTAGTTAGGTGATTTAAATGCATAGCTTTCATTAGCGTTTTAGGCACAAGATCCTCACTGTTATTTGAATTCTCGATGTATATGACATAAGCTGACATTAGTTAAAGAACCACTGGAAAGCCTGGGAGTACTGGCAGCTGTTTCGTCCCAGTTTGGGACTCTTCAGAATTACGCACCCACCGCCACGGTTCGAACCCAGGACCTTCTGGTTACAAGGCGAGCTAGCTCGTAAACCATTAAGCCACTGGGAGTCGATCCAATGGCCCATGAATTCTAACTTCTGCCAATTCACGACATAGCGCGACCCCTAGCCAATGTCTTTGGCGAGTAGTTGTCCCGGTGAGTGCGTACTGATGAAGAATCCCAAACTAGGACGAAACAGCTGTCCAGCACTCCCAGGTTTTCCAATGGTTCTCTAACTAATGTCAGTTCATGATGAAAATCCTGTAACTAATCAAATCCCTACAAACCAACACTTGAGTATATGACATAGTTGTCTCTTCTGATGATCTTAGTCGTGATTGGTTTTTTGTTCGCATTAGTATTGATCGTTTTTATTGAATGACCTTGAGGCTTGACTTTTTTGTCATGTGATCTACTCTTTATCAGTTGATTCCTCTGAGTACCAGGATTCTAGGAATTTCCTGTCATTTTTTTTGGTGTTCCCACTGTTTTTTTTTGCTGTTAGATGTCATGATTTAAAAGACAAAAGGCTTTTAAGTTCTAATTTTCGTCTTATTGATAATCCGTGCATGTAATGTTTGAGATTCCAATCTTAATCTATTTAGTTTATTGAAATGAAAGCGTTAACACGAGGCGGTTAAAATTATCTTCTGAATGATTCATAGCTAAGTTTCAAGTGCATAAACTTTGACTCTACAGCTGTATGATATTCGATAATTGTAGAAAGCCCCTCTTGTAATCAAAACAGTCACAACTTAGAATTTAATTTGCCTCGCACCTTGTGTTAATGAGAATGTGAGCTTCTGGCTTGTCTAAAATCTATGTTGTTTTTTCTGCAATACATCATATTAAAGCAGCGGGAAAGGATACACAAACTAGTATCCTTCAAACAAAGACAAACATTGGTTAGAGTTTAGTCTAAGGCACTATTCCGGATATTAATCTACTCCTTAAGCCATGAAATACCACACGTTAATCAATAATAAACTCAATTTACCATGCAGACTCCTATTGGACGCTTCAAGGTCATTTGTACGCTTTTCTGTCTGAAGACTAGCACCTTCACATATCCAAGATTACCAGAGTGGCAGATGAAGTGTTTAATCTGAGTCATTTTTGGCATGGAAATAGGAGAGCATAGGATAACAAACATATTTTTTCAGTCCGGAATGGTATGTATGTATACTAGAGAAAAAGGTAAATCACATGACAGCCAAATTGTTACAGGTAGTTAACACAAGGGAATTGACATCTGATTGACAGAATGTCATTCGAATTAGCCATAGAAATTAACAGAGGTTAAATACAAATTTCAACCAGCCGTAAAATCAGGCCATACAAACTGATTTATGTCTGCGTATAATTTAGACGTCAAGAATCGGTCGATAAAATGTTATTAGCCTCCTACATTTAGAGATGTTAGCACTCGTCATTAAGATATGTATTAGGAGTTTTTAAACATGTGCACACCCCTATCACTCAGTTCTGAATTTAGAGAATTTGCCATGAAATCTGTGTTCGGCTATCCCACCCTACCAACTGAATCCTAATGTGTAAGTTAAAAACATTTGATTCAGTACTTAGTGTATAGATCTCGTTGCATACAGTAACTATAATTACTGTGGAACATAGCGAAGCGCAAACGCAACGAACCATTACATAAAGAACGCAGTTCTCACAGCTATAATTGTTCGGATGCTTAACCTGTCTATGTACTCCGCTCTTAATATAAGTGGATTTATGTGCCTAAACGGGACAATGCAAACCGAAGGCCTCGTCGAGACTCGAACTCGGGTCGCTGGATTCAGAGTCCAGAGTGCTAACCGCTACACCACGAGGCCTTGATACCAGCAGTCGCACTTGTGGAAACACAAACACATCGACTTCTCATTGGCTCACCAGAGTCAAATTTAATACTAACAAACAAGAAGTATATAGCTTGCCATCAAACTAGCACCAAAATACCAGTAATGGCAGCTTCACTTGATAAGTAGGTATACCATAAATTGAATAAATCTTCCTCTGTAAAATATCGATGAGGCAACTTAAGTTAGATAAACTCGACCTCCTTCTGCATTCACAAATTTACGTCGGATGCACAAGTGTTAGGTACTAACTTAAAATATATATGTCAAGTCTCACCTTCAGTAATGACTAAGGTCACCGAACCACTCCTTGTCCACACTTCAATCTCCACTGTTCTACTCTCACAACTTGCGTTACATTGTTATGTTTATAATTTTTACTCACATCCTCATGAATTTATTAAACAATCTCACTGAAAGTGAAGATATTTGTTGTATTCGTATATGTTATTTCTCTTGAGGTACTTGGATTACGTGGTCCGAATAAACAAACGAACGAATAAATGAGTACAGTGTACACAGATTCAGGATTTCTGTCAACTAACTACACAGAATATCGAAAATGCCTATTTTCCCATACTAATGCACACGTCACTTGTATAACACAAAATTCGATTTCACATCAACAACTAAAAGTTTCAGCCAGCTGTCCTCTGAAGTTAATATTTGTTACACTACCATATTTCTTAGTTCAGTCGGTACAGCACCAAGTTAGTAACTTTGTGACCATTGTTTTAACTCTTATCCTTGTACTAGCAAGATAAGAAATCTAGAAAGAAAATGTTCAACTATAGACTTGCAGACAATCACACAAGATCATACATGATGAAGGAACAAAGTTACACTCTCCAAAACTTACTAAGTAGAGTAGAAATAGAGATTCATAACTGAAGGACTGTTTTCTTTTAAATAAACCAAGAATATGTTCAACATCTATGAAGCTACATCCATTGTGATGGTTAGGACACATGTTACATGCATGCTGGGCTACCACATTCAACAATGAGCAATTTTAGCTGACATAGGCTTGGGTTGAAAAATGAATTAGGGGTGGTCATATCAAAACCTGATGTCAATCCACCAAGTCTTTGACTGTTGGTTTGTGCCATTTATATAGGGAGGTGTAAACTACTTGGTTGGGGACATCTGAATGCTGAGAATCAGCGGCTTGAGATTGTTGGTAATATGACTCAAGATCATTCTCAATGCGGTCAGATGCATTCACTCTTTGTCTGTCTGTTTTCAACATAGAACTTTGCATCGATGTACAGCAGTTCAAGTCGCCACACTCCCTCCATGTACCACAGAGATATGAAGAAAAATACAATAGTAATATCGAAGAACAATATAGTTTCATTGGGTATTATAAGTCACGAGGAGTGGGTGCATCTGCTCCATTGAGAACGATTTTGAGCCATATCACCGATTGTCTCCAGCCTTCATTGGTATTTACCGTCCATAGGACCACAACCAGGAAGTCTACACCTTCCTATATGGGTTAAACTAACTTTTGTGGATTTCGTTGACTGATGAAGCCATGTTTTGGTTTGACCGCCGCTAGCTCTTTTCCAGTCTGACCCTATGTCAGCCAACATAGCCCGTCGACGGAGGCGATGACTACGCATACATAACACATGTCCTAACCATCTCAGTCAATGTAACTTCCCCTCTCACCTACGTAGCACTCGACCGAAGCCTAAGCTCAGTATTGCTTATCCTACTATACATTCACTCTTTGTAATCCCGCAGATTCGTCAAACTTTCATGTTTTTCCATGTTACTATTCTTTCTCCTTCATAACAGTTTCTTTAAATTCTTACCGTTGTGTGGTATATGAAGTGTGTTAACTTGAACTGCTGCACCTCTGTGCACAGTTTCATGTTGTAACTAAGCGGTCATAGCCTTGTAACAACAGAAGACAAGGGCCAGGCAACAGGTCCTTTATTGAGGAAATCAACACATATTTATAGATTTTCATGTACATTATTATAAATTATTGTTAGCAGACAAACATAGTCTTCTGATTGGTGATTTCTTGTTGAACGTTAATCTTTCATCTCTTTATGGCCGTTTCTTGAAGTTCAGATTATCTATCTGCAAATTGTATCCGTCTAAGCAAAGTCTGCTGTGGTTGGTTGTTGAATCAGTCGTTGTTCTTATTTTTCTCACGATCAATATTGAGGACGTAGACATTGACGTAAATTACTGTCTACCAATTTGGGTAGCAGCCAGCTCTCACCACAGCCTCATTTCTACGACAAGATAAAGGGTGAAACTGAGGGTCATAAGTGATTGAGCACTCGAAGTATAAACTTTGTTTCGGTGTACTATGTACTACATAAATAGATAATAAATGTAGAATTACATTCCACTGCACTGTTGAAGTTCTATTCTTTATATTAGATATATTATAACCCCTTTGTTTTCTTTTATTCATACTTTTCATTAGGCATTACAAGAAGATGAAGATGAAACTATCACAGAAAGTGAACAGATTGTTACAAATGTTTTAGGCGAAGAAAAAACAAAACTCTATTATGATCGTATTCTACAATTAGTACTTGCTGATGGTGTTTATATGGATGGTGAGTTTGTTGATTCACTGTGAGTAAGTATTGTTTGATTGAAGAAAGGTGTCACGAAATGGAAGGTTTTAATTAAAATATCTCTCAGATACTATTTACAGGTCAATTTTAAGAGACACTATCCAAAATTGTAACGAGAGGGAGAAGCAAGGCGTATATGTAACCCTGAAGGAACTCGTAGCACTTTTGAGATTCGAATTCGAGCTATTCGGGCCTGCGAATGACCGCCTGTAGTAGTGCATTTGATATACCAACAGTTTACAGTGGACCGTGATGGTGAGCTGTTTAGCATGATGACCACATTGCAAACTTGACTGATGGAATTCAGTCTGTACAAAAGATACGACTGGATAAATTACACTAGTTACTGACTAATGTTCAGTCAAAAATATCCAGTACAGTCTTATAGGAGGTCAATCGCTAGCCTGAGTAACTCAGATATGTCTTTTCCCAAGTTTTATCACCGACTGATATCAGTTAGATTACTGGATATGTGTTTCGTCCTAGTTTGAGACTTTTCAGGAGTATGCACCTATGACTCCCATCGGAGATTCAACATAGGACCTTCAGGTGACGGGACTAACTCGTTGACCACTTGGCTACTGCAACAGAACCTAATGCCTGGCCCGTGAATTCTAACTTCTAATAGTTCACAGTTTTTCTAATAAAACTGTTTCTTTCTATTTCAGACGAATAAATATCTCGTGTTGGTGATATCCATACAGTTGAATGGGATAACTTTCTGTGAATTTCCCTCCCTAATCCTCTTTCTTCTTGTCAAATAATTTGTAAAACAAAAGAAATAGCGTATATCTTTTAGGATGTATTTAATGAATTATGAATCATGAATTCAAAACAAAAGAAAATACGTTACTTCTGGCATATATTTATTTTATTGATTTACTTATTGATTTATTTTGATCAGTTAGCTAACAATCGAATCATTCGTTCACTCAATGTTTTTACTTGTAAGAAGTTTAATTATCTCATTTGAAAAAAAGTTTTTCTTCATACATAATATCATACATTGAATGTTTATTTGCATGATTCTAACATAGATGTCAACTTTCGTAATCATCATCTTCATTTAATTTATTCTAGTGCAATTTCAAAATATGTTGCTTCCGATCATATTTCATTGAATATATATATATATTTTCAATTACCTGTAATATATATATATATAGATAAAATATTCATGTATGATAATTTATATATGCTTTAAATATATTGACATTTTGTGTCTAATAATTTGAATTTTTTATATTCTTTTCCGTACGTTGAAGTTTCTGCGGCGGTTGGATTGATTTCCTGGATTAGAGTAGCTAGCTTCATACCCAACCGTCGAGTGACATCGCGCGCCAGGTCCTGAAGCCTGAGCCCAAAAATGAAACAATGAACTGGGCTTCCAATGGTGATGTGAAGCAGATCTTATGAGGAGAAGATAAGAGCTTATAGATAATTGCCGAGAACCACCTAAAGACGACTACAGAAAAAATAGCATGATTTGGAAATGGTATGTTGAAGCACTATGCTCCAAACAGAATCTAAGGGAATAATTCTACTACTGCTAATAATAATAGTAGTGATTTGAATCCTTATACACAAATGCAATAGCAGATACTTCACTATGTTACAACTAACTGCTGTACTGTTTCTGGAATAAAGCAAATTATTATTATTATTCTAAGAAATCCGAGACAATAATTTGTAATCGAATTTTCAACTAGTTGAAATTAACTTAATTGGTGGATGAAGAATAGCAGTGGGATCCAGGATGCGGATTTCGTCGTTTTTGGGACTCGTCACTGGATGTACCTACATTCCCCAGTGAGTATTTACACCGAGGCTTGAACCTATTGCCCATAGTTTCAAATTGCATGCCCAGACATCGTTGAAGCATCTGCACAAGAAGCCGACATGTCAACTCGAAACCGAGCACTTCGGTGCAATCAATCGACGGGGAAATCTAAAGTTCAATTAAATTGAACTAAACGTTATGCGTAAAAATCCAAAACACAACATTTGTCTACAATACAACGGTACCGTATTACACCAGACATATGATAAATAGAATGAATAGAAACACCTCGAAAATTGTGAGGTATCTAGGCTGTGAGTGTCATCAAATGCACTGACACTTCGGGTTAATAAGAAAAAAAGCCAGCGAAACTGTGTCAGCAGTGATCCGCATGGAGATAAAAATACTGAGACAATGTACAGATCACCAAAAAAGGCATCTGAATGTTCAACGAATAAACTTTAAC
Organism: Trichobilharzia szidati; assembly: GCA_944472155.2. Classification (NCBI taxonomy): domain Eukaryota; kingdom Metazoa; phylum Platyhelminthes; class Trematoda; order Strigeidida; family Schistosomatidae; genus Trichobilharzia; species Trichobilharzia szidati. The sequence goes on along the minus strand of OX235274.1, from coordinate 94,857,734 downwards.
CCTAAGAAGATAATTACGCCATACCACATGGTATGCTTTAACAATAAATGAGAAGTTTCAGTGATATTCAACAGCTTTGGTTACTTAAAAATATATGATTATACTACTTACTAATAATAAGTAGTATAAGTTAAACGTAAAAAAGGTGAGAGAAGAATTAAAAGTTACAACATTAGGATTTCATCATTAAATGACATCGGTTAGAGGACCAGTGGGAAACCTGGAAGTACTGTGAACTACTGTTTCATCCTAGTTCAGGACTCTTCATCTGTATGCATCCACCGCCAGGGTTCAAACCCAGGACCTTCCGGTTACAAGACGAGCTCGTAGACCATTAAGTCACCGGAACCAGAGCCAATGGCCAGTTCATGAATTCCAGCTTCTCCCATTTCACAATATGGCGCGACCACAAGCCAATGTCTTCGGCGAGTATTTTTCCTCACACCGGGCCTGCTGTAGCCCACTAGTCACGACTTCCCACTAGAACCCAGGTAACTAACTACATGAATAGGGCCATTGACTAGTGAGCATCAGAGCTCGCCTTGTAACCAAGAGGTTCTGGATTCGAACGTCAGTGGGTGCGTATTGAGAAGAGTCCCAAACTAGGACGAAACAGTTGTCCAGTACTACCAGGTTTTCCAATGGTCCTCTAACCATTGTCAATTCATGATGAAATCCTGAAACCAATCAAATCCCTGCAAACCAACACTATTGTGAATTGATATTCATTTACCTGTGGATTCTACTGGTTAGTATTTAGGGTAGCTGATTGTTTACTGCTCACGGGAAACTTAGTTACTCATAGAAGTTCATACTAAATTGACATCAGAATATAGGACAACTATTCATCAACACACATTTCACATGAAGAATCTTTTTGTCTGACTAGTAGTGAATTGGCATTAATGGAACAGAATATGAAAACAAACAATTGACCAAGGATTATTTAAAAGATCATAGACAGCAGATGAACTCTTAACAATAGATATTAAGCCAAGCTTCTGTCCTTTGCATTCCGACTAGAGAATAGGGCTTTACTCACATATTTCCATTTCACTTTGTTCTATAGGATTACTTTCGGGTGGCTCCAAGACTGTGTACAGACTTATATCTCCTTCTCACACAGTCTCTTCTTTGAGTCACTCGAGCCAAACCAAACTCGGTACTCGCTTCCCATTACGATTCCACTCGAGATGGGTGGTGTTACTCTGTGGTCTCCTCAGCGTGTGTTCAATCTATCTCAACAACAGCTGCAGCAGCATATCTCCATGTCATCCTATTTTCTAAAGTGGGCTCTACAACTGTCAATAAACTTTCATCTCCTCTGTACATGGTCTTCTCTATGTCACCTTTGGACGCCCAACTTCGTTCCATACTAGATAAGTTTATTTTATATAACACACAATTATACAGTATTAATATTATTCTACTCTCTTACATTAATGATGCTTATGGTCTGTAAATTAGAATACCAATCAATAAACTCACACAACCATCATAGGTTAAAGTAAGATTTACAAATTATCATATTTTTAACATCTGATTCTTAAAGAATGGGACAATTTCTAAACATTTTCGTATATGCGTTCCGGATGCAACAAGAGAGGTGAAAGCAGTAAGAGTGTAACTTAATAAACCCAGAATTATCAATAAACTAACATCTATATTAACGACAGTGAACAATTGAAATTCATACTCAAAAATATAATAAATAACAAGAATTATCAATGCATACTCAAAACATCTAAGTAGTCAAGATAAGTTGCGTTACGTAAATCCAAAAATATTCAAATTAAGAAATCCAGTTATTAATACTGTATCACTGTGTGTCATATCAAATAAAGTTATCTAATATGCAGTTATACTCTGCCACAGTGCCCAAATTCTGCTCACACGTTAATTATCTCATTCTTTTGGGCTGTGTCGTTGTGTAACTAACAGTATTGTTCTTAGGTGAGGTTTATTATTCATCAGTATTTTTACATTTTCTACTAAACGAGGTTGTTTAGGCTACTAACAAGTAGACGAAGTTAATCACAAAAGAATTTCACAGTAGGTATACTCGGGATCTATTCATGATTTGTCCCAGCGAGAAGTCGTGACCAGCGACGTTCATCCAGTAGGGATTGAGGATGGAGTTCTCGCCGATGATATTGGTTGGTAGTTGGAAGTCAGAATTTATGGGCTATTGAATCGGGTTCCAGTGGTTGAATGGTATTGTAAATCAAATCGAGACATGAGGTACAGGCAGGACAAAAATGTTATGATAATAGCTAGGATGAGAAAAGTGTTCGCGTGCGTATTTATCTTCGGTATACGAAGGTGGGCAAAAACGAAGTTTGATTTTGTTGCCTACCGATTGTCATACAGAAAGCCGAAATATCCACTACGTCCCTATTCGACCAGATGTTGAACGAATGTTCCAGTAAAGTGCTGGGAATCATTGAATCTAAAGCTTTTGCGGAAATGTCTAGAGAATCGATTCGATACCGATTTCACTGTCCGTCCAGTGTACTTACTTTGCATCCTGATGTATTGCCTCGGTTCAGATTAGAGACAGTTTTTTAACCTTATTTACAGTTGAGTGACCTAGGTTTTTTCAAGGAATAGTCCTGTGGACTCAGAATATGCGGATGTTATTGTCCTTCTAGGTGGAGACACTGGTAAAATGCAGTCTTCCGAACATCTCGAGCAGAAATCTTGATACGTTTGGCATGCGATTCACCCCTGTCAAATGTAAGGTGACGCTGCAGGACTGAACTACACCGGCTCCTAGCTTAAAATTAGGAAGTGAAATGGTAGATTGTGTTGACCACTTCCCTTACTTGGGAAGTTGCATTAGCCTTAGTGGATTGATCGTTGACGAAATCACAGCATGAATACATTAGGCTCATGTGATATTTGCCAAAATACATCATCTGTGGCGTAGACGTAATATCTTGCTTTCAGTCAAAGGACGTGTGTACTGCGTAGCAGATCGGTATGTCCTTCTTTATAGCTGGAAGACACAGACAATGAAAATGGGAGATATGGAAAGGGTAGCTGTCTTTGACTACAAGTGTTTACCTTCTATCTCCCGTATAATATGGTGAGTAATAGTGAGGTTTAGCGTAGCATTTATCAATGAACTTGTGAAGTTACATCGACTTAGATGCCTAGGATAAATGTTAAGCATAGCTTCCATTGCATTCCTCGTCCAACAGTGTTAGCTGACATGCGATGAGGATGGAAAAGAGTTATAAATAGTCAAACCAAAACCCGGCATCAATCCACGGAGCTGTTGGTTTGGGCACATGAAGAGGAGCAGACTGCCTCTCTGGGGTCCTTGGGGAGCTAAGAACCGATAGCTTCAAATTGTTAATGATATGACTCAGAATAGTTCTTAATGGTACAGATACATTTACTTGTTTTAATCTCCCTGAGTCATTAAATCCTCATTTTCGTTCATGTACTTATTCTTCCTCACGTACATTTCTACTCACTATTATTTTTTTATTTTGAATAAATTTTTCCTCCCAGTTTTCTAGCTTAGTGTGTGTGGCAATTTGAACTGGTGCACTTCTATGCAAATGTCGGAACGCAGTCAATCAGTCAGTACTTACTTGTGAATTGGTAAAAGCAGTTAGAGTGAATATCAATGAGTACCTGTCAACTTTCCATTGATAAAGAGCAGAAATAGTGCTATAAACAGAAATGCATTTGACAGCCGAATAAGTACTAGTCAGAGCAACTGTAGTATTTTCCTTCTCTCTTAGCTGAGTTTGGTAGAATTGTTAAGTTACTGAAACCACTCTTAATACTTATCTCAAAACCACATTATTCTACTTAATTCATTTCAGTAGCTAGGTACGTGTCCACTCAAAAATTTCAAATGTTTAGTCAGCTTACTCATATCCACTGTGTTATTATCTCAAGTAAAACAACCAGATTGTAGAGCCAGCTGTCTCTCTCATTTTATCCTCACATAATTCTTCCTTATTTGTATTTAATGCCCAGTAGAATCTATCGATTAACCCATTTTACTATCTGACTGAAGGCTTTTACGCTTGTCTGTCCGTAGGGCGGGAACGGTGTAGACTGCCTGGTTGGGGGGTTCGCCAGACAGTGAGATCTAGCGGCTTGGAACTTTTGTTGAAATAATTCAGAATCACTGCCAATGACGTATATGAATTCCCTCTTAATGAAATCCTTTCTGGACCCATCAAATTCTCATTTTTTTTCTGCATATACTTATCCTTTCTCCCACCCTTCAATTTCAGTTCTTTTGAGTATTTTCTCTTTCTCCACAACCTTTACGTGCTCTACAGAGTGTGACAACATTGACTGTTGAGCTTTTATGTGAAGTTCAACGTTGGGAACTCGGTCTGGTGATTTGGTTCATTGGCGTAAGCACTAGACTTCTGGCCAATAGCTCCGGGGTTCGACTCTCGCTGCATTTACTTCACTCTGGTTAGTACTATCATCAAACCTAACAGACACACACACACACACATTGAGTGTAACTCAACTGAGTGCTACCGAGTGGTGACTTAGATCTAACTGAATGTCTACAAATTCCAAACCAAGCCATCAAGTATTAATCATGCGCTCTATTTACGAGACAAATGAATCGTTAAGTTCATTTGCATGTCTTATATTATCCCCTGATCAAAGAAGCGCTATTATTGATTTGTACTCTTCAAACACAATGAAAATATTCAAATGTAATATCAGACATCTTTGATTTATTGTTTTTTTTTTATAGAAATGAGTGGTTATCAACAAAAAATAGAGCACAATTGAACATGAAATCCAAAATGCGAAAATTTTCTTTATGGTTTAAAAAACCCAGTAGTAACTCTTGTTTTTGAAAGAAACAAACAAATAAATGTATATAGCTCTGGTAGAGAAAAAGGCAAAAACCTGAGATTAAAAAATAAACAATAGGAAGGAGAAAGAGTTCGTTTTGTATTTTACAAGATGATTACCAATTAGGACTGCCAAAACGTTGAATCACTTTGTAAGCTTCTTCTACATCTTTACGTGATTTCATACGCATATAGAAGATTGGACAATCACGACTGAAATTGGGAATTATTACCCGAAAAAAAGTAAAAAAAAAAAAAACAGAAACAATGTGATTGGATGAAAATTAAAAAAGAATTGCACTGTAAACAGATATTTGGATAGCGTTATTAGAAGACGGAGATTATCTGAAAAGTTATGTGATGTATTTGCGCTAGACATTTCGAACAGTCTGATCACACATTTGCGTGTCAGGTCGATATATGTTAAAAAATTAAGGACAGTTAAATTAAACAAAGTGAGAAAAAAATTTAAGAATGATTAACACAACGTTTCTGAAACCTAACAAGGGATCTGATGTAGTTGTAATGGACAGAAGTGATTACAAAACAAAAGTGTTATCCATCCTTAATGACAAAAGCAAATTCATAGCCGATGTTCCTTCTGATGATATCAGAAAATTGGAAGGAAAAGTAACTTCGCACTTAATAAAACTTCGTGGCATGGATGTTATCGATGAACAAGAGTTTAATTCCTTGAAACCCATAGGATCTGGCTTCCCAAATCTTTATAGATTACCCAAGATTCATAAGGCTGATAATCCATTACGTCCAATTCCATCAATGTGTCACTTTCTTACACATAAATTAGCAAAATGGTTAGTTGATGTCCTAAGTCCAGTACGCAATGAATTATGTAAGTTTACTTTGAAAGGCACATTTGAACTTGTTGACTGTCTTGTAGATATGAACATAAAAGATAGGAAAATGTATTCATTTGATGTTAATTATTTGTTTACTAAGGTACCATTGGTTAAGACTGTTGATATTCTTTGTGACTATATATCTTCTAGTTGTTTTTCACTTCCTTTTCCTTTAACTTATTTGAAAGATTTATTACTATTGTGTACTGACAACGTCCATTTCACGTTTGAAGGTGAGCATTTCCGACAAGTGGATGGTGTTGCTATGGGGAGTCCATTAGGATCTTTGTTAACGGACGTTTACATGTCTTATATTGAGAAATTGTCCCTTGATTTAATTTCTAAATTGCCCTCCTATAGGAGATATGTAGATGATATCATTTTGATATGTGACGATCATGAAGATGCGAGTCGTCCATTAGATAGACTTAACTCTGTACATAATCATATAAGTCTTACATGCGAGGAAGAAAGTCACAACCAGCTTGCATTTTTAGACATGCTTCTGAGCTGAAGAGATGATGGTTCAATAAGATGACCAATTTACAGAAAGCCCAATTGGACAGGGTAATACCTTAATTGTCACAGTTTCTGTGCATTACAGTATAAGAGAGGCTTGGTGAAATATCTATTTAAGAGGATTCAACGTATTTGCACGGCTGATGTTATAGAGAAGGAAAATGAAATATTGGTGGATACCCTTGTTGAAAACGGATATCCTTTAAATTTTTTAAACAGGTGTAGAAGTCAATTAGTCTTTAAATCTACAATCTATACCGCCCCTAAGCAAAATGTTTTCATCAAATTACCATATAATGGGGAAATAAACAGTAGGATTTTGAGATGAGGATTGAATTCGGTCATCTGTAGGATTTATTATGCAGCCCGGCTTGTAATTATCGAAAAAGCGAAAAATATGCTCCACTGCAAACCTCAAAAGTGCACAAGTGATTATGTCACATCCCACACTATTTACCAATTTTCGTGTGTGTGTGTGTGGACACACATACATAGGGAGGAGTAATTGTGCTTCGCACGTGAGGGTGGGAGAGCATATCCCGAAATGGTTAGAAAAACAAATGTATTGTGGAAAATCAATAGATGCAGGTGTCAGACTACCAGCTTCGTCTATATAGCTAAACATCTAATCGAGATGAACCATGAGACTGATGTCAACTCAGCCTTTAAGGTCATCTATAAAAACGGTGAAGGGCGCTTATTGAAATACGCTGAGGCTATAGTTTTTTCATGAAGTTAAGCTAATATATATCGACTTGACAAGTAAATATGTGCGGGATCAGATTCTTCGAAATGTATAGTGCAAATACATCACATCACATTTTTCAGATAATCTCCGTCTTCTAATAATGCTATCGAAATTTATAAAAATGACTAATTGTTTTAAAGAAATATTGTCGATGAATTCTCTCTATTGAAGGAAATTAAGCATCCAATATATACAAAAATAAACAAACATAATTTGCAGTTAGCTGGACTTCATCACAAACTGATAATCATTAAAAACTAGGGAAGCTTTTGAACAGAGCAGTTTGGGACTCTTTCATGCACAGCTTTCAATGACCCCTACCAAAGGATGAACTCAAGATAGCCTAGCTTTTCAAGGATTCCCTTCATGATATCTGTTCGGGATGACAAACTGATTAGAAGTCATTGAAATCTCGGCAAAAACCAACATTTGAAAAATATAATTTATAGACAAAAGCTGATGAAAGTGGGTGTCATACACCAGTACTTGGATAACAGACCAATGTCAGAGAAAATTAAAACAATTAGTCCCTTTGATAAATTTGAATAAGGCATTTGCAAGACAAATTTCGCGAGATGATATCGTCATTTCGTAGTTTCTCTACAACCGCTTTACAACTAACATGGTTAACAATAGTAAAATAAAGTTCATGACAATTACTCAGTTAAATAAAAAAACAAAAGTACATACTGATGACCAATCATATTTTAGATAGGTCATGTTGTCCATGGTAGGCGAAGATTGAAGTCTATTTGGTTGCTTTTGTACACACAGTTTAGGCTGTATGTGATTAATCCAAAGTGCTTCCATCACCTTCAATAACCTTGAGTTAGAGTTGTGTGAAATAATTGTGAAACAGTCATTAATATTGGTTTTGTGACCTGACATTAATAAGTGTTTTGTAATGGATGATGATGGATTTCTATTCAGATTAATCGCATTGGGATTTTCTATATGATTTAGTATCCATTTTGGAACATGTTCTTTTCGACGACATTGGAACATTCTGTTGGTTCTACCTATATAGGTGTCACCGCAGCTGCAGGTGAACTTGTAGATACAGTTTGAAGTAGAGTCGACAGAATTTCGTCCTTTAATCGTAAGTACAGGGATCGGAAATGTTCGGCAAATGAGAAAAAGAGATGCGGCGTAGAATGTGCGTTTGATGGCTGACCGGAGTCTTTGAGCTGTCAACTGCATAATCTGATCACCCTTGAATGGTAGGTTTATAAAGATAGCTTTCTTTGGTACCGAAGCTGTCTTTTCGAGATGTGGTTTTTCTTTACTGTGACAAGTGATAAAGTTCTCCGGATAACTATTAGCTAATAAAACTGAATGTGTATATGTCGAAACTCATCCATCAATGTGTCACTCGTGCATATTTTTCGGGCCCTCGAGAACAAACATTTTACTCACTAGGGAACGTTTATAGTGGATAGGAACAAAACTGGTAAAATGAAAATATTGTCCACTCCATGTCTGTTTACGAAAAATAGATCGTTGAATCGTTCCATCATCTCTCCTAGTCACTTTGGATTAATCACATACAGCCTAAACTGTGTGTACAAAAGCAACAAAATAGACTTCAATCTTCGCCTACCATGGACATGACCTATCTAAAATATGATTGGTCATTAGTATGTACTTTTGTTTTTTATTTAACTGAGTAATTGTCATGAACTTTATTTTATTATTGTTAACCATGTTAGTTGTAAAGCGGTTGAAATGACGATATCATCATCTCGCGAAATTTGTCTTCTTAATGCCTTATTCAATGTTAGAGTCAAGTATGCTGTGATACACCTTTATGTATATCAACTTATGACGTACATTTAATATGGGAGGGTTAGTGATGAAGCTTTTTGGTTCTGTGGGAACCTACTTTGTCCTAGTTTAAAACTCTGTTTAGCCGTATACACTGATAATCTTGTAGCAAAAAGTAATGGTTCTTAGTTCCACCTCTCTCATGTGGTTATGAATATGAACCACTGAAGTATTGGTGTGTAAGGATTTGATTGATTTCAGTTTTGGCAACGAATTGAGTTCAGTCAGAGAACCTCTGGAAACCAGCAAGGAGTAATGGACAGCTCTCTCTCTCATCCTAGTTTCAGACTCTTCATCAGTATGCACCCATGACCACACCAGGGATCGAACCCAAGACTTCGAGGTTAGAAGGCGAGATTGTTAGCCATTCAACCGCTGAGATGGATTCCATTGGCTGGTCCATGAATTCGAATTTCTGTCAATTCGCGATATAGCGTGGTCGCTAGCCGATGTCACTGGTGAGTATCTGCTCTCAAGCTTAACTCGATGGAGCCTGTTGATCACGAATTCACATTAGAATTTCAGGCAAATTGATTCTGTAGTGAGTCATCAGTGAGCACTAGTTTAATTTTCAAGAGTTGGCGTGTGCATGAATTCAGCTGACTTCAATTTCGATTACTAACCGACTTCAGTTAGAGGATCATAATTTTAAAACCAACAGGGAATACTTGACAGACAGCTGTTCCGTCCTTGTCCGGTACTCTTCAGCACTGCACACTAATAAAAAACTCCACACCCACCAATAGTGAACTAATTTCAAAAGCAATGGTGGGTGAAAGGCAGACGGAGAGAAAGCGAAAGTACTCAATTACACATACCTTGTACATATAACTTCTTCATGTATACTTTGTTGACATCGTTGACATTCAGTCCATAATGAAGCAAATTTCTGTTCTAATGAATTCAATTGGACAATTTCTTTTTGATATATTTCTGATGCTCGTGGTTCACAGAATTTACATAAAGCAGAGTCTAGCAATGCAGAAAAGTATGGCCGAACATAAAGAGAACATTTAATGGCATAGATATTTTATATAAGAGGAAGGAATATACGACAAACTGATATGTCAGCCAACAAACTGTAAACCAGTGATATTTTCTATGGAAATTGTAAGAAGTATACACATAATTCTTCTTCTTAATGTGGATTCCTACAGCCTCAGAAATATGTACCAGAAAAACTCTTAAGGTAAAATTAAGATATTGATCGGTATACGGTAGATAAATATGAAAGCCATGTTAGCATTTATCTTGTGTTCTGTATCTTCAAGATGAGACAGAATAGAACTATGAATGGACTTTGTTTGTTTCTTGCCTGACAACGACGCAGGATAATGTTCAGAAGTCTGAGGATAGACACGCCTAATTGTACGCCCTATGTAATTAACTGGCTGTACAGGAGCAGTTGAATTGATAGATACACATAGAAGAGGTAAAATGCAGTAGTTCACTCTTTTACTCCCGAAGGTTAACTAGGGGAGTAAGTATAAAACTTGGGCACTGTGGTAGAGTATAACTCCATAATAGATAGGATTTTATTTTAATAAATCACACAGTGTTGTACAGTTAAATTAACTGATGACGTTTCGAGCACAAACTATTGCTCATAATCATATCAAGGAAAGGAGGAAAGAAGTTGTGTGAGTAACTTAATATGATTATGAGCAATAGTTTGTGCTCGAAACGTCATCAGTTAATTTAACTGTACAACACTGTGTGATTTATTAAAATAAAGTCCTATCCATTATGGAGTTAACTAGGGAAGGTTGTCAAGAGACAGATTACTTTAGCGGCATTGTGAATAACCATTTTCCCACATTCCCTTAGTCATTGTCTTGTGACCTTACTGGTGTGTTATTACCGAGGAAACGAAGTCGTAAGGACAAGTAATTTTTCGAAACTGTTGGTACTTTGGCTGTTCCCTGGCTTTAAATTCATATTCTTGACGATGAATTTTTTCTAGGTAACCATTTTCACTCGGTAATTGTTTAATAATGTCGAGTTCTTCAGTAGCTTAGAATTTTAATGACACATATTTGAAAACATTCTTTTTATTGATACAATAATGTGTTATATATATGCAGTTGTACAGTTTGAGAGTGATATCGCAGAAAAGAGTAACACTTCATTGTTGTTAGACGGATGGAGGCAATCGATAAGAATCTCTGGACCTGGGATTCATGCTTGTTGGCACTCGTTAGAAATGTTGAAGTTAGGCGTAGAGTGTTAGGTAAGTGGTAAATCAATGAAGTTGTGAAACTACATCAATTGAGATGGCTAGGGCACATTTTGTGTATGCCAAGCCACAGCCTTTGTTAGATGACATAAGGTTGGGTTGGAGAAGAGTTAGGGGTAATCAAACCAAAACATGCTATCGACTCATTAAGTCTGATAGTTGCTCTGAGCTAACCACGTAGGTGGGTATAGACTGCCTGGTTGGAGTCCTTGGGATGCGCTAACAACCAAAGGCTTGAGACTGTTGGTAATATGGTTCAGAATCGTTCTCAATGGCTACTTTTCTGTATCCCATGAAATGTGGCAACTTGAATTGATGCACTTTCGCGCAAGGTTCTATGTTAAAACTCAGTCACTAAGTGTATTCCCAACACAGTGCACTCCAATGGTGACTCATCTGGCTTGGTACTAACCATATAGGAAACTTGACTGATAGAATTCAACCTACAAGAACAACAAGGACTACACACACACGTTAATCAGTTACCCAGTATTGAGCTATTAGCTACACTTTTATCGTATGAGGATTGAGAATGCTAGCCAGCTGCCCAGATTAAAGTTGGTGGAGAGGGACTCGAACCCATGACACAATATATATATATAAACACCTATGGTCATCTTACCTGCTTTGTCAGTTGGCAATGGTGTTCGACAACCAATACACGTTGCACGTACTTTTGTAAAAGCTGATAACTGTCCAACAGTGGAGTGTACAACAGCTTTAACGCGTGTATGTTCACCGTCTAGAAGGAAACAACACATATGGAGAATTTATCAACAGTAAACAAGGAATAAAAATATGACTAGAGTAGCAAAACAATGATAAATTTAACTTTGAAAAGCAAAAATCAAATTGCTAGTAGCTAAGATTGGCAAAGTTCTTAAATGGTATAATCTCACAGTGAGAAATAAACAGTACCTCTATAACATACAAATAATTGAATTCTTGCAAGGATAGTATGGATAAAGGTGTCAAAGTAAGACAGACTTTCATTGCTGTGAAACCAGTATATAAATCTGCTGTACTCAAGCGCCCAAGGAACAATACCCGAATATTCAAGAATAATGCTAAGTCATTCAGTGCGCTTCGATATGATTCAGAGACTTGACGAATTATGTCACAAAAATCATTTGCAACTGGCTACTGTAGGCTAATTTCATCGACAACTGCCACTGCTGGCTTGATGCTGAAGATGAGATGGCTGAGAGGAAAGGATTAGCAGTAAAGAACTCTGACTGATAACGAACCAACCAACAACCTATCCCATAAATAAAGTATCCAGAAGGGAACGCAGATGGACTGGATATATGTGGCGGACACCACTGAGTGACATTACGGAACCGCAGGCCCTCAAGTGTGAGATGCTCAATGGGAGACGACCGACGAGTTGGACACGGGTCTGAGTGTCACATGGAGATCGTGTTAAGAGGTAATGAAAGCCTATGGGCAATCATGAATCCAGATAAAAAAAGATTGTAGAGAAAGTAGTAATATGGAGGTGAGTTACTGAAGTCTTATATTCCACGAGGAATCCAAGGGAATGATACTATAGTATAATAATAAGAGTAATCGATGACTTTCCATAATCCATGAAAGTGTGATAACTCTGATAAATATGCCACATGAAAAGCCCCAAAACCAATTTTATCCCGCGTGGAACTGTAGACGAAGGATTTATAGATAACACCTTCATACATTTTTCTAAATGACTTTAAATGTGCCCTAGTTAACATGAGTGGACACCAGCAACATATGCTTATTAGTACAATGTGTCGTGTTCTTAGATTGCGTGTTTTTTTCCAGGCAGAATACTGTATAGCAGCGGGAGAAGTTTGACCGAAGCCATGTCTTCCACTCATCCAAGTTGGGATCGTTTCAACTGCAAGCGACATAGATGAGGATAACATCAGCAGGGTTGGAAAAACAATGTAGATCTTAAATGCTTTGGAATCAGTGTCCAAATCTACTGCACTCAGCATTAGGAACAAGACACGGATAGTCATCACTGATGTCATATCAGTCAGCGCTTTCATATGGTTGAGAGACTTTGGCTCGCTAAGAGCACTTTCCAAAGACTGATGCAGAATGTCATCAACGGTTGTCTTTGCTCTATACTAAAGATCAGATGGCCGGCCAGACAGAATAAGAACCAGCTAAGAAATATTCGGAAGTAAATTTAGATTAACTGGACATACGCTGAGGAGACCGATGGGTGACATCATACACTAAGCAGACCCTTGAGTGGGACCTAGATGGGAAACAACGAATTGGACGTTGATCTGAGAGAGAAATGAAAGAGATCGTGTGAACAGGGAATGAAAGCTTATAGGTAATCGTGGAGTCAGTCAAAAAAAAGACTGCAGAGAAGGCAGTGAGACGGGGATGAGTGGTTAGAGTCCTATGTATTAGATGGTTGGAGGCAATCGGTAGGTAACCGATTGGCACTCGTCAACATTGTGTATCTACAACTTTGAAGGAACTCATGTCCCTTCTGAGGTTCAAACTCGCGTCACCCAGTGCTGCAGTCAGAGGCGGAAGGGACATGAGTTCCTTCGAGGTTGCCTTGCTGATGAGTGCCAACTAGCACGAAACCTAGGTCAGGCAAGGCTTCCTGCCGATTGCCTCCAACCATCTAATACCAATAATTCACAGTGCACCGTGATGGCGAGCCACCTAGCATGGTGTGGCCACATGGCAAGCTTGACTGATAGAAATCAGTCTGCACCGAAGATAGGACTAGACACATTACACTAGTTACTGACGTCTGTCCAATCAAAAATAGAGCCCTATGTTTCACATGGAACAATAATAATAATCATAAAAGTGAGTTAGTTAATTGAGGGAAAGACAAAATAAATTCAGTTATTAGGAAAATAAAATAAACCATTGAATTGTATTGAATTTCAACTTACTTAACAATACAGACTTGGCTTTAGTTTCACCTAATATAGGCTCAAATATACGTAGTAATGGATTAGCTATTTGATTCTCTAAATAATATTTTGTATCAATCGGGATATTATGCTCTAATACATAGAGGGGATCTTCAGCTTTTGCATAGGCTGCTGTATTTTTTCCACCGACAGCTGTTATCACATATGGGACACGATCACCGAGATTCGGTGCTGAACCAGCATCACGTTTACGCATTTTTGTTGCTAATTCTACATGAGCTTGTTTCCCCGAGTATTCTTCATCTGTTTTTGTCAATTCTTTACTAATCACTAATTGTGAGATATCGATACGATTGCATAATAAATCGGATATAATTGATTGAGCATAGGTAATTGCTGCATTCGGATCACTGAAATGTAATATAAAAACCGGGGGGGGGGGAGAGAGAAAAGGGGGAATATGGAAATTAAATCATTATAAAGTGTAACAGAGCGATAAACACTTGCAACTTAAATTCTGGATGCTCTGATTGTCAGACTATTGTCGAAACGTGAGTTTTTAAGAAGTACTCTCAATTACATTAGGAATTACAAATCAAAAACGGAAATATAGCAGCATGTACACTACACTAGGAAGGCGAATTTCAGTATACAATTAAGAGTACGTTAAATCAACATAAAAAGCAGCCAATTCATGCTGAAAATAAAGGTTAGAGGTAAATTTACAGAAAGAAATCCCTGTTAAGGTCAACTCCACAAAGTTACGGAAACTTTAAAGGACAGGTAGGTAGTTACCTGGGGTTCTAGTGGGAAGTCGTGACCAGTGGGGTGCAGCAGGTCAGGTGTGAGGACAAATACTCGCCGAAGACATTGGCTAGCAATAACATTATCTCGTGAATTGACAGAAGTTAGAATTCATGGGACAACGGACTGGGTCCCAGTGGCTTAATGGTATACGAGCTCGCCTTGTAACCAGAAGGTCCTGGGTTCGAATCCCGGTATGTGCGTTCTGATGAAGAGTTCCAAAGTAGGACGAAACAGCTATCCAGTACCCCTAGGTTTTCCAGTGGTTCTCGAACTAACGTCACCTCATGATGAAATCCTGTAACAGAGAATATAAACTTATTCTATGAAGAAATCGAAAAGACTACTTAGTTCGAAGATGGATTATGCTGGTTGGTGAAAGTCTCCTGGAAGTCAGTTGGCCGATTTGTCGTCATCGAATTAAAGAAAAAGTAAGCGTGGGGACATGGGAGATCTTTATGATGTTTGAGGTTGGGCAAGGCTGTTCAGATTACAGAAGAAATAAGACTTTTCGTTCCACTCGGAATAAATGGGACGAATAATCCTGTTAGGATTAATTAAGGTGGGATATTTCCTTGGATTTCACCTATTTATGAATCAATGTAGGACTACGTACATAGAGGGCTGCGCAGTGAATGTGTACCGAGGACATTCCGAATTTGCAGGATGACAAGGAGTGAATGCGTCGGTGGCACAGTGGTTAGGACTCTCGCCGACCATGCACATGGTCCGGTTCGATACCCTGCCGGCGCACACCCGATATCTATGGTCGGCCTGAATTTGGGCTACCGATATCCATGCTGAAAATTCCATACTTGTACTGAAAATACGGTGTGGAATCAAGCTGTAAATCAAAAAAAAAACAAGACCCTCCTCATGGAAACATTTCAGTAACTCTTCTACCATCCAGCTGATCAATAATAACCTCCATAAAAACCTATCAAGATTACGTCAGCCTTATTTTTTCAAGAAGGTGCACTGAAAATAACGCCTACATTCATATGTAAGGAGGGGAGCTGATAAAAAAAATGAAGTTTTCAGGGTACAATAAAACTATTAGAACATTACATGTCACTTTGATTGGAGACTAACTAGTGCCATGAGTCTAGTTCCTTTGTTTGCTGCAGACTGAGAATTCCATCAGTCAAGTTTGCAATATGGCCACACCATGCTACGTGGCTCGCCCAGCAGGGTGTACTCAGAATTGTTGGCATTAGATGGTAGGAGGCAGTCGGTAGGAAGCTTTGAACTTGAGTTTCGTGCTTGTTGCCACTCATCAGCATGGCGTATCCATAATCTTGAAGGAACCCATGTCCCTTCTGAGATTCAGTGGTAACGTTTCTAACTGTAGCAATGGGTGACACGATGACACACATGTACATTACACAAGCGGCTGAAGAGAATCCAACGAAATAAATAAATAATGAAAATGTAATCTATCTAAAATATGTTCCCACCACCGATGTATTTGTCCCTCTTGAGACAATAGAGACCAAGTAGTATGTTAAAAGCCACTCAGAGACGTGAGTACAGATTGTTCTCCACAAAGGTAAATAAGTGGTTCAGTCAAAGCATAACTACTGAGTAAACTAAAGGTATTGTATTTAATTGGTGGATGGTGACTAGCAGTGGAATCCAGGATAACGCGCATTTCGTCCTGTTTGGGACTCGTCATCTGGACGTACCTGCACTTCTCAGTGAGTGATGTTCTCACCGAGGCTCGAACCCAGTGCCTATAGTTTCAAACGTCAAAGCGTTATTCGCTAGATCACTTGGGCCACGAGAGCCGACATGTCAAACCTGAGATCGACCACTACGATCCAATCAATCGACGAAAAAAATCTAAAATTCAATTAAAGGCATTGTACTCCACGGAAAATTAAATAGCTACGTTTAGTAACTATGGCGGTTGTTACACGTGTTTATCTTTTATCTATTTGTTATACAACGCAGTATAGAGTAGCACTAATATTAGAATAAAAGGCGAAAAGCAGATAAAGTCAGCTGGACTATTTCACTTTCATCTCTTTCTAACCAAAAAAAAACAATATTTAAAGTCAACACTTACCGATCAATTAGTATCTTTTCCAAGCATGCATTTATCAGATTAGCTACCAATGGACTATTATCACGTCGTACAGTTTCAATGCCTTTACAATCCATTTTATCATGACGATCTGGTTTAGTGAAATATAAGCCAGCATAACGTTTCTTATTGATGAGTAAATAGGGAAAATATACCTGAAATACAGAATAAAAATAAAAATAAAACAAGACAAAGCAAAGATATGAGAGTATAGGCAAAGGTTAGATTACAGTGGAATTCTGTTGTTGAAAGGGAAGGTTATTTAGCATTAATCAGATGGTACATTGGTGATTATTCAATGGTAGAATGTTTGTAAACCGCCCACGTGTCCTAAGTTCAATTCCCAGCTAACGTGTTCCTAAACTTCGATTAGCCGGTGGAAAGCTCTGTGCGTCGGTAGAATGCCCGCCAGCCATGCAGGTGGCCCGGGGTTCGATTCCCGGTCGATTCAGTCCTTTACCTCGCTGAGTCTGTTATGGGACTGGCAAAGAGGGAAGGTTGGGCATGAGGCTGGCAACCCCATCCCGTAAAAATAAACATAACTGCTAAAGAAACTTCAAGCCTGTACCTTGAAGCCCTATGTTGTACTGGGAACGTAAAGGGATAAAAAAACCTAGGAATCTCACCCTGTAGAAATAATGCCATCGTTACTGGAACTTCAGAGGTCAAGCTTAAAGCCTTATGTCCCATTCAGAAAGCATAAGAAACATGCAAATGTGTCTAAATATTACACACCAGAGAACACCATGTATTTTTTCAACCCTCACACCATTAGCTGTGAATCAATTAATTCAAGAATCAACTTTTCAGCAGTTTATCGTTGTTTTCAATCCCACTCCGCCTAGTGAGATATTATAAACACCAAAAACAGTATTCCTAGTTTGAACGCACATTTATTTCTTGCTTTCACTTGTCTCATATATATATTGATTTGTCTATGGTCTACTTGTTTATTACCACTGCTATTACGTAACAAACTATGACGTCAAGATTGCATGTAAAATGAATGGCATCAATTAAATTTCAAAAAATCTCAATTGGTTACACCTAGAGCGAATGTAAATAGTACAAATGGTATAAAATACTTTGTACGGTTAGCTACATTCACCCCACTGGGACTATAATGATTCAAAACTTATCTTGCTAAAATAGAAAATATTACTTATTTCTGTAGATTACGTAAAACACAGCAAAGCTTGATAGATTTCTCTGAGATTTGTTTGTGTTCTCACATTTACAGACGTATTGAACAACTCAATTTTTGTACTGACTTTAATTTAATTTATGCTCCGGGAATATCTCACACTCTTAAAACTCATTAGTGTTTTATTGCACGCTACAACACAGCATGAAAAGGAAAAGCATTTGTATCTGTTGGAAAGCATCAGTTAGTTAGAATTCCGTTGTCACGGAGAGAGAGATTTCTCACATGATACACTGTGCTCTGGTACTTGGACAGTATTGGATGAATAATGTCAGATGCTTGAATCCGATGGATACTGTTATCAACTTGTTTCTCCCGAAGTTTTTTCACACTGTCCATCTAAGTATTCCATATTACAAGGACCGCAGATGTCCAGAACAAATTTCTTATATGTTGGATTACGAGGCCCACTTTTTTATGTGTGGGAGGGAGGGTTGATGATACTACACAGTTGTCTAGACTGAGACGGGATTTTAATCCAGAACCAGAATCCGTTTGAATGTAATTCACCGACCACTTTGTTCTACACGTCAATACTGATTTGTCTACTTTCGTTCTTTCTTCAATGGCAGTTTTTTTGTATTGTTACCCGTGTGTAACTGTATTATTTCCTTTATATTTCAGAAACAGATAAAGTTGATGTTAAGTCACCTGCGTTCTACTAACTATAGCAAAGCCCAGACTCTGCGTGTTGTCACCATTGATAGTGAGAACTAAGATATGGAGATGGGGGGGGGGGGGATTTTGTCTTAGACTGGATACACTGTTGATGAGCTTAACTCCATACAAGTGAAACGGCCATCCGGTGAGTAGATCACTTCGATTTGACTAGCAAGTACCACTGTGGTGTGTGCTACTGATAAGATTCATCAGTAGTATATAGAGAGACATTCAACGGCATGAAAATATCAAATAGAGAGAGGAGAGATAGATTTGATGTCAAAGAGAGCAAATAGTTCAGAGTTGCGGCAAAACATGGGAAACATGAAAAAAGACAAAGAAACATAATAGGAAGGGTAGAAGTGACAGAACACGAAAGATCTGTGCATTAAATGACTATTCGGAGATAAGGTGTACACACAATTTTGCTACATAGAGACATCGAATTCCATCCAAATAAACATTCGTTTACCAAGTCTTTCGTCTTCTACCATTACACTACTCATTCATATACCAGTAGTATATAGTATTATACACTTTATAAAAGAAAAATGAGATTAAAAAGAAAGATAAAGTAACCTTTTCAAATTCTAATCGAATAGGATTTGGAAATTCTTCAGAGATCATTTCAGCAGCTTTACGACCAAGTTCCATAGCTTCAGCAACTGTTGATACACCAAATTTACACATGACAGAATCTGTATCACCATAAATAACCTTTAGAATCAAGAGATAAATAAATAAAAAAATAGGTGAGAAGATTCCAAGATAAATTATTGTTGAAAACTATACATAGTGAAGGTGCATAAAAAACTGAATACATATTTCAATTAAATTCAGTGAATAGAAGGAGAGAAGAAAGGTAGGCTGAAAGTTGAGTTATATACAGACTGATAGATCGAATTTAGTACCATTACATACCACATATCATTGCAGAGAAACAAGGAAGATAAAAGAAATGTGAAGGTGTGAAGACCTGCTTCACATCTACTTTCGATGCTTTCTTTTAGCATTTATCACCAAGGTGTATTTGTAAACCTGAGCAAAACACACGTTTCCATAACTATTATCACTGAATTATTTTGATCAGAATGGTTTCTATTTCTGTATGACCAGTTCATATTGTGGTGAGAGCTGTCTGCTAGCCGAAATTGGTAGACAGCAATTCACGTCAATGTTTACGTCCCAAATCTTGATCATTAGAAAAAAAACAACCAAGAATAAAGACTAACTCAACAACCAATCACAGCAGACTTGGCGTGGGCGGATACGATTCACAGATATATGGTCTGACCTTCAAAGAAACAGCCACAAAGAGATGACAGATTAACTTCCGGCGTGAAAACAACCAATCAGAAGACGCTGTTTGTCTGCTGACAATAACCTATAATAATCTACATAAAAATTTATAAATATCTCTTGATTTCCTCAATAAAGGATCTGTTGCCTGGCCCTTGTCTTCTGTCGTTACAATATGAGTAAGTAGTGTCGTAACACTTAGGATAGTTATCACAATGTACAGGTGAGCAGTTGATATTGACCTGTAATTGGGGCTGAAAACAGTTACACTGATCAAAGTATGACAATTAATTTGTGTATAGAAGTAAATAAAGGATAGGGGTTATTGTCAGTATTCGAAAACTCAAAGATGTCATAGTGAAGGAATTCGAAACATTTCGTAAAGTTTTTTTCTTTTCTTTTCTGATTCACACTTTTAGCCATAGAGATGAAAGTATGTGAGAATAAGGAATACAAGTAAAAAAATTCTAGGACTTGCCTACTTTACATAGCATAAAATAAGAATTTAATCAAATTGTTTCGGTCAATATGAAAAATAAATAAATATAGAAACAATGGTTTAATTATCCCAAATAACTAAATCCTACTGAAACTTTAAACAAACCGTAATGATTTATACTTGTGGATGACGTTTCAAAATATTAATTTTTAAAGTTTCTTTTCCCAAAAGATTTTCGAATTAAATTGAAATACTATCATAAACAACTTGGTACGACCAAGAGTAACTAGACTTACATCTTCCTCCCGAAGTGCTTCCATTTATCGACGGGTTCATAGCTTCTGTCAGGTAGGTACAATACATTACCTTCACGCTGTGGAGTGCTCCTCACAAAGCTGAAGGAGCGAATCAGAACGTCTGGCACTAATAACCAGACTGGTGGACATGTAGGACTATACCTTGGGGGGGGGGGGTGGATAACCCAGATTCCAAAAAATACGGTGAACATGGGCTCCAGAATCCACACAAATCAACCCATTTCGGTGTGCCTTCCTTGATTACACATCTGCATTTGACTCTGTACCCAGGTCTCTCTTGTTAAGTAAGCTTGCTGCAACACAGACTGAGAGCTGGATAAATAAGTGGTTGTATTCCTACTTTTCTGATAGGAAGCAGTACACTGTCTACAATGGAAAGTCCTCCACTACCTCACTTACTTTAGCTGGTGTTCCTCAAGGTGCTGTTCTTTCTCCTTTTCTGTTTTCTTTTTTCTTACATGACTTGCCCCATTCTGATGTAGCAACTTTTGTCAAGTATGCTGATGACCTCTCTGTCTCCATGCCTGTCAACTCTCAGTCAGACTGTTCCATACTAAATAACTTTCTCTCGGAAATTAGTCAGTGGTCCTCTTCAAACGGTCTTAAGCTGAATCCGTCTAAATGTCAGGTAGTAAATTTCTCTTTCAGACGAAAAAGTGACCTACAACAACTAGCTAGCTCACATGGTCCCACTATCATTGACGGCATAGAGGTTGAAACTACATCAAATGTCAAGTACCTTGGACTGAGTATTTCCTCCGATCTTTCCTGGTCCTCTCACATCTTGCTAGTGACTAGAAAGATGTTTCGCTTAACGTTCTACGTTAGGAAGTTTAGGCAGTCTGGTAGAAAGCAGTCTTTGCTTTCTCAGTTTGTCAATTCCTGTATTCTACCCATCCCTCTTTACTGCTCCCCATTAATCTTTCCAGGACTACTTAAGAAAGACTTTGCTTCGCTGCATAGGGCACTAAAAGCTGTTAGTAGGGCAAGTGGGATATCGTTAAACCAACTGGTTAACACCATAGTGGATAGGCATATAATGTCATGTAAGAAACTAGCGAATACTATATTGTCAGACCCTGAGCATCCTCTCTATACACAGCTCTCTCCTTGCATTTCATCTGGTAGAACTAGAAGTAACTATAGGAAGCTATATGCCAGGACTACCAAGTATAAAAACTCCACAATACCTTACCTGGCACAGCTGTTATGTGATGAGAAAACTGTTAAGCATGACACGATCACCTTACTGCGGCACTCTAACAAATAGTTCCCATTAGCTTTTGTTCTCCTTTCTTTGTTACTATTATATTGTTGCTCATATATTCTATTACAGACTAATTTTATATATCATATCCTGTGCTGTATTGTTTAAATATGTGAACGCAATACTGTTCTTTTTTTATTTCTTCTATTTCTCTTTCTTTTTTTCTTTTGTTGTTGTTGCTTTTTATTTTTAAATTCTTATAAAATTTATGAGGTAATTAGATGCAATATTGTAATGAACGCTGAAAATTCCAAACCTGTACCACAAATACTGTTTGGAATAAAGCCATTATTATTATTATTTGATTATCGACAACCATGGGAACACAGATGCTGACGCTGCTCCACTGCCTTGTGGGTCGGACTTCAAGTCGAAGGCTTGGTCTAGGCGTTCGAGCAGTTATTTCAGCCTTCACACAAACTACAAGATTTCGTGCGGCCCATCTCTTGGCGCCGATAATGTGTCACGTTTGTATTTTAATAAATGGCTATACTATAATGGACAAACTTGACTGTTTCGAATTGACCACTGGAATTCATCGTCTGAGACTCAAGACGATATAAATCAGAATTGACTACAGTAATGTAGATTTGACAATACATCACGTTTATTGTAATAGAAATGTCGTATTTCACTGTTTACTTTACTCTTCATGAATCTTAAAGCGTCAACCGGTAGTACTTACTAGCCAGTTGTTGTTGTTGGTGGTGGTGGTTCAAGCACTGAACGGTTGTCCAATTGATTTAGAACAAAGCTAATCAAATATGCGATCCGCTTGACATCATAAGAAGCATCAAGAAAGCAATTCAAACTGTACGATGGTATATACCACTGATTGGTGTGAGTGGTCGGAGACCCATTAATTTCTATCATATCATTTCAATCTCTGAAAGGTATCCTATTACACTTTAGGAGTCACTGAACTTATTTGGGAAATCGCATCGACTCGAACAGACTGGATGCTGACAAAATCTCAGCACAGAAACAAACGGCTCGTGTAGCATTCGTCAACAAACGTCATTTCTGTCGCAGAAGTGATATACGGTTATTGATCAAAACACGTGGGTACCGTTCAGCAGTTTGTTCAGTCTTTCTTAATGAATGTTAAACATGGCCATCGAGAGTAGGATATATGAAGAGCCTAGCTGTTGGGTGGTGAAATGGGTTGGGTAATGTTGAGGTTAGGTGTAGATTGTTAGGTAAGGAGAGAAAGTCAATCGACTGAGATGGCCAGGAGACGTGTTACACATCCTGAGGCACAACTTTTCTTGATGAGCAATGTTAGCCGACACAGAATCAGGTTGGAAAAGAGTTAGAGATAGTCAGATCAATCCGTAAAGTATTTGACAGTTGTTTTGAGCCGCGTGGAGAGATGTAGGCTGCCTGTTTGAGGAGGTCGGGATGTTAAGAACCAATGGCTACAGTCGTTTTCAATAGAGAGGTGCATTCACTCTCGACGATCCCACATGTTTTTCCGGGTTACTATTTTTCCTGTCATACATTTCTGCGTATTATAATCCTTTTGAATATCTTTTTGCTTTCTTTTCTATCTTTGTGGGCTACAAGGAGTATGGGGACTTGAACTGGTACACTTCTGCGAAAAGTTCTACTCTGGAACTCAGTCAATCAGGCAACGACAGTTAAATCTACTGTGTACAGGCTAGTGATCCACAAACCAATACCTGAAATCTGTGCTCATGATGAAATCCTGTAGCCAATCAATCAAATCCCTACAAACAACATTTAAATATCGATGAGATGCTCACTGGCGACTTGCCCTATTCAGGTAGGGAGTTACCTGGGATTCCAGCTGGAAGTCGTGACCAGTAGGGTGCAGCAACCAGTCGGGTGTGAAGACAAATACTTGCCAAAGACATTGGCTAGCGGTCACGCTATTTCGTGAATTAGTAGAAGTTGGAATTCATGGGCTTGCCATTGGATCGGTTCCCAGTGGCTTAATGGTCTAAGACCTAGCTCGCCTTTTAACCAGAAGGTCCTGAGTTCTAATCCCAGTGGGTGCGTACTACTGAAGAGTTCCAAACTAGGACGAAACAGTTGTCCAATACTCCCAGGTTTTCCAACCAATGTCAGCTCATGATGAAATCCTGTAACCAATCAATAAAATCCCTACAAACCAATACTTGAATAATAGGTTATACATCTCCTGATGGATTCCAAGTAAAAGTATCTTTAAAAGAGATATTCTCTTTGAAGCAATTTATCAACAACAACAAAAGAACTCCAAAAAGATAAACATTCATACTTACCACAGCATTGTGTGCATATCCGTTAGCTATCGAAAATTTCTGCTCAACATGCGTTTTAGTCTGTTCAATCATAAGGCGACCAAAGGATGTCACTGAAGCTGATATTTCTAAACACGGCAACTTGCCAACTTGTGCACCAGTAAAACCATATACAGAGTTAGCACTAATCTTTAATGCCAACTGACGACCGTCTAAAACACGTTTACGCAGTGGATCAGTTTCTTTGGCAAGTTCTGCTTTGGCTCTATCATTTGATTATTATTATTATTATTCAGTTGGAATATGAAATAATTAAAAGATTTAATATGAGAATAATTTTATAGCTGGGTTTTTATACTACTTAATATCCTAACAGAAACGAAATGAGGAAGTTACACGGATTATGTGATAAATGAGGATTAAAATTCGGCTCAATTTTATAGGTCTGAAAGAATTTGGCTGATATCAAAGCACGTTACATTATGAATTAATATATTACCTGAAAAGACAACAAGAATCATTGAGTACTGGACAGCAATTTTCTTTTTCTTTTCCTTCACGTTCCCCAGTGGAACATAGGGCTTCAAGCTAGTGACGCACGGACATCAATTACGTCCTAAGAATACACAATCACAGATTTCTAGGAAGAAACAGCTGTTGATGAATTTCTAACTGGTATCGATTCGTGAAGCGATTTACCTCGAAGGTGATGAATAATCCCTACTTTCATAGTACCTTATCATTTGGAACGCATGAAACAATTGCTGAGAAATAAAGTGAAAATGGTTTTCCATGCTACACTTCCATGTTTTGTGATTAAACTATGGCTCTAAAACGTATCGCAATCCATACAGAAGGTTGTACTGTGAGATTTATAACTGAAAATCTAGATGCTCTTCATAAGGGGAGATTTACTGACCTAAACAACAAATGGCTTTCAAGTACTGGGTATTGCATCCGAATCTTCTCCTACTGCATTCGGTCTGGAATGCGAAATGTCATCGTTAGTAGATTTACGCTAAGAGTACTTCTTAATGCAAAGTTTGTAGTAGCGCATAACAGGATGTATTCATATGACAATTATCTTCCAGGAAGCCGTAATAAGTCAGCTGCATGTTTTATAATGTAAACGCACTTCCTTATACAGAATCATGCTTTAACCAGATGGTTAGTAAATATTCTCAAACCATTGCATGAGAAGATAGTGAAATATAGTGTCAAAGATGTATATGAATTTGTAGACAAAATCAAAGATATCCATATCAAGGACAAAACCATGATATATTTGGACATAACATCTTTATTCACCAACGCACCTATACAAAAAACGGTTAACTACATATGTGGACAAGCGTACAACCAGTCGATAAATATTGCCATCACAGCGGAAATCCTAAAAACATTAATATTAGGGTGTACCATGAATGTAAATTAAAAATTTGATGGCACACTTTACAAACAAGTGGACGGGGTGACGAAGGGATCCCATTTCGGCTGATTTCTTTCTAAGTAAACTAGAAAATGGACCTTTGAAAACGCTTATCAGGAAATTCTTATTTTACTGTCCATATATGGATGACACCTTCATTCTTTGTGATAATGATTCGGATAGGAGTACAACAATAACTCAATTCAATGAAGTACATTCTGCTATGAAATTTACATACGAAGATGAATCCCAAAATAGAATTGCTTTCCTAGATGTCCTCCTTACAAGAAAACCAGATGGTAGTATAAAGAGAAACTTCCATAGGAAAAGCACATGGACACGACAATATAAACATTGTCATGGCTTCGTTCTTCTCCAGTACAAAGTAAATTTAGTCAGAGTTAGAGCTATATGCTCAGAAGAGGTACTTGAAGATGAACTAGGGATTGTATACGATAACTTGATTGGAAATAGTTGTCCAGAGAAGTTCATCAACAAGCACATGACCAAGAAGGCAGAAAAGGACTATTCACTATCAGTAAACAAGAAGCCTTTCTATATAGAACTGTCACCCAGTGATATTATTCCTGATTCAATGTTAATTAAACAACATCAGTGTTGTCAGTAACACTAATTCACGGACTATTATGTACATATATAACTATAGAACCTGATGATAAAGTTATCGGAAAGAATATTCTTTGTTCAGTTACCATCTTTTTTTAAATTTTAATGAGCATTTCTAATCAATTATTCAGTTATTTCAAAATTTAAGTACAGTATACAATGTTACAACTAACTACCAATTACTTGAACTGTCTGACAATTTTAATATATATAATCACCTTTGTTTCTCATAATAAAAATGATCATAGTTTGTGTATAATACTCCGTGGAACTAGAATCGATCGATACGTAAATTCCAGCATGCAAGTATTAAGTAAATGTATTTAATTGTGCAGACTACTGAAATTTCTGTCGATTGAACTTGGAAGTTGAATAAATACATTTTTTTTCACTTCTAATGGCATATTCGTATTCAACGAGAAGAAGTGCAAACAATATCAGGTTTATATGACCCGGGGTATTGACATATCTGTCTGAAACACTGTGGTCGCATAAATTTAGTCTCATTAACTGAATCATATTTCTTTGAAATTCAAAGGCGACATACCTAGCGAAATAATTACGAAGAAGTTAAGAAAATCAGTTCAAAGAACTTTTAACGCTGGCAAACTACAAGTCTTATTTTTAATACGACCGATGGTGATTCCTCAATTGAAAGATGAAGTACCTAGACTAGCCACTTCCAACTGTATTTACCAATCCAACTGCGCTTGTGGAGAGAGTTATATAGGCTGTTGCTGTAGGAACTTGATTTTTTGTGATAGAAAACACATCCCAGTATGGCTAAGTAAAGGTGTAGTAAAGACCATCAACAGTTCGATATTAAACCACCTGGTCCAAACCGACAACAAAGCCAGCATTGAAGGATCCTCCTCTATTACCTTATTATTATTATTATCCCCTTGCGTTCCGAGTGGAACATAGGACTTCAGCAACATATCTCCACTTTTTTCTGTTTTCTGCCATCATCTTCAGCTGGATAGCTCCACGACTGACCAAACTCTCTCATCTCTTCCTCACACGACCTCCTCCATGTCACCCTCTCACCGATGACCCACTCGTCGCTTACCGTTTGGATTCCATTGGAGAGCCTGGCGTACGATGTCATTCGGTGGTCTTCTCAATGTATACCCGATCCATCTCCACTTTCTCCTACATATTTGTTGAGCGATCGGCTCTTGCTCGGTTGGTGTGTTCCCAGCCAGAGTTTCTTACTGCTTATTCTTTGTAGCCATTTGATCATCAGTATGGAGTCAGCGAAGGCAGTTGTTGATAAAAGTCTGCAGTAGCCTTTTGGAAATTCTTTACGTGACATGCCAAGTTTCTGACCCGTGTGGAAGAACCGACTTCACATTAGTGTTGAAAATGCAAATCTTGTTCTTTATGCTGAATGCGGAAGATTTCCAAACCGGTTTCAGGTTGATGAGGGCTCTCTGTCATCTACCACGTACCAAATAAATTGCCAAAAACATCCAGGTACCGCATGCTCAAAACAGCAGAGGCTATCGCCATTCGCCTGAAACAATAAGTGCTTTGTGTGCAGAAGAAGCAAGTCTAGCTAGTCACTACTACTGCCCTGGCCTTCAGTGAAGACTATAAATTCATGAATTTGAATCATCACCATTTTTCCTAATTTTTCTGACATTCAGCTTATTTTATGTTGATGCTATTGATATTATTGATTCGATGTTATTTAAACAACATTGATGTTGTTCATAACACTAATTCATTCACTACTAGTATGTATATATAATTGTAGAGCCCGATGATGAAGATATCGAAAAGAATATTCTTTGTTCAGTTACCATTCTTTTGTAAATTTTATTGGGCATTTTTAATGAGTTAAAAATGGGCTACCATAAGTGAATATGTCACAATCTATTGCAGATTCTTACCTAAACAACATTTTCTTACTTTTAAGGTATCTATTGGCACTACACACGAAAAATCTTTGACAAAACTATTTCAAAGATGGAAAATAAGATTTTGTGACGCCCTACTTTTGAAACGTCGTAAATGCCGAGTATTTTCGTCTATTTTGAATTGTTGGTGGTTTGCAGTGACTTCATTTAGAGAAACACTTGAAACCACTAGCAGCGAGCATTCGACACTTGTCTCCTCCTCGTTTGTGACTGTTCAGTAGTACGTACCTATGACCCCACCAGGGATCGGACGCTGGACGTTCAGGTCACAAGGTGAGCTCGTTGGTCACTCAGACACTGGGATGAAATCCAATGGCTCCCAATATTTCAACTTCCGATGAAGAGTCCCAAACAAGGACGAAACACCTATCCAATACTTCCTGCTGGTTTTCAATGGTTCTCTAAGTGAAGTCAGTTCGTGATCAATCCTAACTTTCCATTATGTTTCATTTTATTATTGATAAATTGTGTACTTTTACTTCTATCATTCTAAGTGCCAGTTTTTTCACTACTACAACGCTAGTTTTGAAATATAAAACCTCTGTAAATGGCATTTGCAGTCGGCATTCTATTTACAAAAAACTGTTAGACTACAAGGAAAATGTTCATTGTTCACTGTTCGGTAGCTGATGTTATCTGGAAAAAATTATCATTTAGGAGTGGTTTTATACGCCACAACTTAAGAACACTTCTCAACCCCCCAATAAACACATTGATGTTAAAATTGCTGTACAGCAGAATATCATCTCATAAATTACACAAACAAGTAATTATTTCTTTTTAACACTATGGTTTATCCCGGCAATCTGTTCCAACCTCGGGATCTAAGTAGAATAATCAGCTGTCACGCAGTCAGTATGGCTCATGGTATATGAAGTATCTGTTCCGAGTAGGTGAATTCTGAAAGAGGCATGTGGTAAAAACCAGCTTTCTAGAGATACCACCTTACTAGGACCCCATAAACGATTCGGTACAGTCGAGGGTGGATAGACATCGATCTCTCTCCCTTGAAATGCTTTTACGTGACCACATATTCATAACACCTATCAGGTAAGTCCTATTCATTTACTTCGCACAGTTGAGTGTTCCTAACAAAAGTGTAAGAGCGAATGCAAACAAACGCCTAGCTCTTAAAGCCAGACTGGTGGAAATGTAGGACAATACCTAAGGGAGGTGGAAATCCCAGATTCCAATAAAATATGGTGAACATGGGCTCCAGAATCCACACGGATTGAAAGACGTACGCACCTGATTCGGTCACCGACAATCATGGGAACGCAGTTACTAACGCTGACCTACGAGTGGCTTTATTACGCAATCCAAATAACTGTAGCACCGTAGTCAATTGCTATAGCGGTTTAATGAAAAAATATATTTTTGTATGATTTTTAAATGAAATTAAGCGTTACAAATTTGTTTCTGGCGTACATATTATCGGTGGTATTATCTTCTTCAACTCAGTTAAACATTTGCTACACTCTTATCAGAAAATGTTGCTTGATACTGATATCTGAGCAATGTAGTGGATTGAAGGATACAGTAATTTCATGAAATCATGCCGGTCTGTTTTGGCCTATTTACTGAAACGCCCTAATACCCACCGGGTAGAGCAGGTGGCGTCACTTCAAAAAAAGGATATGCCACGTAATAATCGTACCTGCTCTACTGCCTTGTGATTCAGAATTTAAATCGAAGGCTTGGGGGTGGCCTCTTATGACAACCATCTCCTTCGGTCTGGGCTTCCGAGCAGTATTTGAAACCCTTCGTACAAACTATGGGATTTTGTGTGGCTCATCTCTCTTGGCGCCGATAATGTGTCAAGTTTTGAGTTGTGTAAACACGCCCTAAACGCAAATACTGATAATAACTTATGCATTAGACTGGATGGGAACGATACAAAACTCCATGAAAATGTAACATCAACTTAGGGAATTGCATAGACATGTTATAATATTAAGCTGATGAAGTAGTTATGAAACAGTGATGAGGTTAACAATCACATCTTTTAGCAAAAGTGTCTAATAGTGTAATCTTTGATCAATAATTTCCCTCAATCACTGTAACCTAGAAACTAATCAGGGAAAAACGAGTGTGCGAGTGTGGGAAATGCACGCATATGTGTAATTCAATTCAATTCAATTCCAGATTACTTATCTTAGCAATATCTATCATTCTAGCTAAATTCATAAATTAATGGAGGAGATTTGTAGCTCAGGTGGATGATATTGAATTCATAAGTTCTCGTCACTTAACTGACTCCGATTTACTGGTTAGAAGAGAGAAATTAATTTTCCTGATCCCTTGGGTTCGGAGCCGAACATATAGTTTCAGCAGCACAACTCCATTCCATCTTATTATTTGCAGTCCTCTTCAGGTGGCTCTACGGTTGACCAAAAGATTTCACTCCCACCCGATACGATCTCCACAATGTCACCCTCGGAGGCCCAAAGAGTCACCTCCCATTCTGATTCCACTTAAAGGCCTTTTAGATGATGCCCTTCAACAAACTCCTCAGTGTATGTCCTATCCATCCCTACTTTCTTCTGCATGTTTGTTGACCGATAAGTCCTTGGTTGGTTCGCCACTAGAGTTCCTTCCTGCTCACACTTTCGGACTAATCAACTGATGGTGACATTCTACAGCAGGCTGTTGGATTTGTCTTCCATAACGCGCATGTCAGGTCCCTGAAACATATAGTAGTACTGACTTAAAAGTGTAAGAAGTCACTTAAAAAGCCTAATCAACTCGAACACCCATTCCTCCAATGGAGTGTTACACAATGAAGTTTGTCAGGCTTCATGAACTGGATTCCAGTTGAAAAATTACAATTACAAATAACAATCATATAAGTACACTTACTTTTTTCTAGCACTTAATAACTGTTGTAAAATCTCCGGTAGAATACCTTGACGCACATGTGATTTAACAAAATACGCCCCAGTCGGAGTTCTGATATAATCTTCATCAGTTAAATTATATCGTTGTACCAGGGCTTGAATACCACCGCCTGTTGAACCATGAGGCGATGTATTTACTTGTAACAAAGTTGTATAGCATAAATTATACGCCATCATAATACTTGGATATAGACTAGCAAAATCCAATGTAGCTATCGGTTCATTATAAAAACCTTTACGTGGTTCTAAAACTGTTGCACCAACAAATTCATCACCTTGTTGTGATTGATATGTAGGCAATAAATAACCGTGTTCATGAGCTTTACGTAATAATTGAGATACAACCTATAGAAAATATTATAAGAAATTAAAAGGAGACAAGAAAGTTTTTGAAATATTTTTATACTACTCATTATTTTTAAGTAGCTCCAGGAAATTTTCAGCCATGTACATAGTCCAGGGTTTACTCCTTAGCCAGTGCACCCATAAACCTCGACTAGTTAACTAACCAATAGTGAGCCCAGAAAAAAAGAGGACGTTGGACTAACAAAATTAATTCATAAGAAACAACACCACAGTTAACTGAACTTTAAACCTGGAGCGCTGTGTTCCTCTCAGAACGCAAAGGAATGTGAAGAAACAGAATTCAAGTAACATATTAACCTGGGAACATAATTAAGCCCCTAGTAACCAACTTGCCACCACCAGATTGGTAAATTCTGTGTTATGTGAAACTTGTTATATATATATATATTTCTTAAGTTTATTAAAGGGTTACACTGTGGAGCAAGGTACATTGGCCGTAGCCGGTAAGTGCTTTACACACGGATACGAGTGCACATTCCAGGATGGTCTTACAAGGAAGAAAGGAAGAGTGTGAACACTTTATCGACTTATGTCACTCAACCAACCTTGACCGCAATTGTAAGATCATCTATCGATCGAATTCACGCTAACTTGTCGCGTTCTCTCTATTTGACACTTCTAAAGACAGAAGAGGATGCCTCGGCTATTCATAAATTTAGGCCAAATCTTTGTATATCTTTGTCAAAACCGATTTCTACCTTGTTCGTTTTGGCCTTATGTAACCCATGTAACTTTCTCTTATTACTACGAATGTTACGATGTTGGGCAATTCTCAGTATTATTCATTATGCTGATATCTGTCTTATCGAACTCCCCTCTCCATGTTATGTAATATTTTATTCACCTACTAATCCTGTTAGTCATATTAATTTTGCATCCCTTTCCAAGACCCATACATTTTATACGTGACATTACTTGTCTTATCGGTTAATATTGAAGTATGATTATGATCACAAACATTTCATAGTACTTCATATTATTATTATTGTTATTGTTAGTATTATCATTACAAGAATTCATACCAATTGTTCAAATTTCTTCATAAGATGTTCTTTCTAAAAAAAATAATCAAATTTACACACGATTGTACAGCTTAATGATGAATGTCCATTGAAAAGAGTCTCTTTGCTGAATATTTGTGTTTTTAACGTTATAATGTAGTAACAACAGAAGACAAGGGTCAGGAAACAGATCGCTTATTTAAGAAATCAACACATATTCATAGATTTTCATCTACATTATTATAGATTTTTGTAAGCAAACAAACACAGTCTTCTGATTGGTGGTTTCTCGCTGAAAGTTAATCTTTCATCTCTTTGTGGCCGTTTCTTGAAGTTCAGACTGTCTATCTGCAAACTGTATCCGCCTACGCAAAGTCTGCTGTGGTTGGTTGTTGAGTCAGTCTTTGTTCTTATTTTTCTCATGACAAATACTGGGAACCTACGCGTCGACGTAAATAACTATCTACCAATTTTGGCTAGTAGCCAGCTCTCACCACACTCGTCCCCCCGTCAAAGACTTGCGACTGAAGTTGGTTCGGTCTTCGTGGTTCTAGGGGCTTTGTTCGTTTGTCTTACTACCTGGGATCTCGGCGCTCGCGGATGTTCACCTGTTTCTCTTTGCTTATCATTGCGATTGTGTCTGCGTAACCCTATCTCAAAGTGACCATATGTGGTCCTTCCCACTTTGGAAACTATTTGACTGACCCTGTCGCACATTCGTCGGTATTTCGCCTCACACTTTCATATGCTACTTTCTCCCGACCTCCCAGCAGCGTCCCAAGTAACAGCCTCATCGCTGACAGATCTTGAACGCCATTCAACTGCGAAGAAGCCTCGAAGTCCTGCCCGAAGATCCATATGTGTCAATCAAAAACTGCAGGGCATAGGCTTTCCATTTGTCGGTGGTAGGCAGCGACACCAAATGTAACGACAGAAGACAAGGGTCAGGAAACAGATCGTTTACTTAGGAAATCAACACATATTTAGAGATTCTCATCTACATTATTGTAAGCAAACAAAGACAGTCTTCTGATTGGTGGTTTCTCGCTGAACGTTAATCTTTCATCTCTTTGTGGCCGTTTCTTAAAGTTCAGATTATCTATCTGCAAATTGTATCCACCTACACAAAGTCTTCTGTGGTTGGTGGTTGAGTCAGTCATTGTTCTTATTTTTCTCATGACCAATATTGAGGACCTACGCATCGACGTAAATAACTATCTCCCAATTTCGGCTAGCAGACAGCTCTCACCACAATGTGAATTATTAAATTATTAAAGAAAACAAATCTTTTAACAGTGAAAAGTATAAGACGAAAAGGAAAATAGAAACAACACCGGATACTAACCTTTACTTGTTGACCTCTAGTTAGGAGATAGGTTAACGGTACACCTGTAACACGTGCCATTTCAATATTATTTACAATACACATTAGTTTATCTAATAAACGTAATGGTAAATAGGCATCTTTCAGACAATAAACAGCTAAACGTCTTCGTGTCTGTGAATCACCATTTTGTAAATCTGTTATCACATTGTGATGCACATCTTCTTTTTGTTCTTCAAGAAAATGATAACTAACAGCATTCAGTGTATAACTGCGTAATTTATAATCACGGAATAATATCTACAACAACAAAAAATACAATTATAATATGGCTGTTTAATGTAGTTCATACGATGAGAACGGAAAGGAAAAAGTGTCTTTCCAACGACTTGATAATGTGATACGAAAAACAATGTCATTTGTCTGTGAGGACACTATACGATAATGTCATTCAGCCTCTCATAATTTGTCTTTTTAACTAAATCTGTAACAACAGAAGACAAGGGCCAGGCAACAGATCGTTTATTGAGGAAACCATTAGGTATTTATGTATTTTTATGCACATTAATATTAGCAGACAAACAGCGTCTTCTGATTGGTTGTTTTCTCGCTGAAAGTTATCCTCTCATCTCTTTGTGGCTGTTTCTTTGATGGTCAGACGATATATCTGCGAATTGTATCCGCCCACGCAAAGTCTGCTGTGATTGGTTGTTGAGTTAGTCTGTGTTCTTGTTTTTTTTTCGCATGACCAAGACTTGGGACGTAAACATTGACGTCAATTGCTGTCTACCAATTTGGCTAACAGACTGCTTTCACCACAAATCTACAATGCTCACCGACCACGCATATGGTCCGGATTCGATTTCCACCTGAAACAGTCCTCTACCCTGTCTAGGCAGTAGTAAATCTGGAAAAGAGGGAAGATTGGAGGCCTTACAGAGGATGGTTAGACAGTGGATCAGAGAAGCAGACGATCTGTCTTACTCCATATGGCCTGAAATTTTATCCTATCTGTATAATTAATTTATATAGTTTGTTACACCTTTGGTGTTGTAAGATTTATCTAGACTGAAAAGTTAAACCATATGAATATATTATTTTTTTGCTGAAAGGTACTAGACTTTACCGTTTCATGTTGTATTAATGATCAGCAATGTTATATATTATGACGCTACTCACTTTGATATACTGTAAGCATACTCCAACCTATTCAGTATTATTTTCTTATATCAATAGCGTACAACCCGAACAGGCCATTCCTCACAGAGTTTAATTATTCCTCATATACAAAGTAGATTAAATATAATTGTATTCAATGACAATCATGTCGATAACTTTCCATAGATGTTGATCTTTTTTAACACTACTGAAGATCAGACAGTCGGCTGGTCAGAAAGAATAAGCACAACAAAGAACTCTGAAAGGCAGAGAGCCAGCCAAGAACCTATTGCCCAATAAATGTGCATAAGGAGACAGAGACAGATATTGGACATACGATGAGGGGATATTCAAGGGACATCACACGTCAGACAGACCCTCAAGTGGAATCCAAATGGGAAGCAGGCAATGAGTTGGGCATTCGAGGATGACATGGACAGGATCATGTGAGGAGGAGATGAAAACTTCTGGACAGCTGTAGTGCTAGTTAAAAATGATGACAGAGAAGAGAGTCGAGTGGAGATGTCCTACTGAAGCCCTATACTCTACTCGAAACTTATGGAATGAATAATAACAATCATAAAAGAATACAATCTGTACATCCATCTGGTATATACGTAAAAAGACAATAAAAACAGCTAAGTCATTATGCTAGGTGGTCTAAATGTTTGCCAGGGATAATGAACGAAATTAGGGCATAAAAACATGGGTTACATCAGGACTCAGAGCAAATATAAACTTTAGACATCCTAAAGGTGAGAACGCACCAATGACTTTGGAACGAGGGATTGCGCTAGAAATCTAATTCAGGTCCCTAACCCTAACCCTTTCCTTCGCCTGAAAAAGGTAGACCCCAACAATAGTACATCCCGACTTATCCTACGGTGGTCCGTAAACGGCAGTAAGTTTACTAATACGGAAACAAACCAAGAAACCAATTCATACAGGCCGTGTGTGGTCGGCTGGCCTCAAGCAGTTGTCTCCTGGGCTCTGCGGTCACGCAACACTAACCCTCTTTCTGTTTCAGATACCCGAAGAATCAAGCGACTTCTACGGTGTGGGCAGCCGGGAAGTAACAACCCCCACACACTTCCAAGAGCATCATTCTTCGCCTGGAACTAACTTAACCCTAATCTATCATTAACTTAGCCCTAACCTTTATACACGCCCAACCTAATCATAATATGTACCTAGCTAACGCTAATAATTCCCTAATTCGGTTAACCTAACCCGGACCTGTCCTCTTAACCCAAACTTAACCATGATCTTTTCCTAACAAAACCCAAAGCTAATCGGACATCCTGTTTAATATGTTTACAGTTTATGAATATAACGTTATTGACCTGGTTTCCCTGCTTCGCTTTGACTGAGAGTTCCAACATCGTTGTTGGGGCGTGTCTAACATTGAACTTCCCTGAACTCAGAGACGCAGGTCTCTACTCTGAATCAGAACACGAACCAAATTTACATCTTAAACTTAATCTTTATACTTCTTTACAAATAACAAGAAGTAATAACAATTGAAACTAGTGAATAGAAAAGCAACGAATGCCTATGGATGATAACAGTAAAAGAAGGCACTGGTGAGAGTAGCCTTATATCATGAATTGACAAAGTTAGAATGGTTCACATAATCGGGCCTCTAACCCGAGGGTCTCAGGGTTCGATCCCAGGTGGGTAGTTGTAGGTGTGAGCTACTGAAGAGTTCCAAACTAGGACGAAACAGCTATCTACAGTGCTCTGATGATCTCCCTAACTGATGCTGGGTTTGTGAAGAAATCTAACAATTGAAACAGAAGAATCAACTAGTGTTTTATGCATTCAATAAACGGAACCAAAAACAAGCGTGAATTTTGAAAACAAATAACTTTCATTCACATTTAACAGAATGTTTTAACACACAAATATTTACCTGTAATAAATCTAATTGTACACGTCCATCAATATTAACAAATTTATTCTCTCTACGACCCATTTGTTTTGATTGTACCATTGCTTCACGTACAGTAGACCGTGCACCACGTATACGACCAAGAAATGCAAAACTATCAACTTTTAAAGTGTTAGCTCGATTAATAAGATAGGGTAAATCAAAATTTTGTATATTATAACCAGTTATAATGTCTGGATCAATTTCACGTACAAACATTGCCCAATTCTGTATGAATTATTCAAAAAAAAAAAAAATTATTAATAATAAAGAAAACAAAGTAGGAATTTAATAGAGAAACTGAAATTACTTTGATTTGATTCAACATTTGACTTACATAAAAGCAAATCGAACGGAGAAATCGATAAATAATGGGAACAATTGAACTTGAATTAATATATATGTGCAAAACTTGAACACTGCGATAGTATGAAACTCCATATTAATTTGTTTATTGGATATAAATATTAAACACAGTGGGGCAGTATAATTTACTGGATGCCGACGTTTCGAACACAAATTATTTATTGTTCATAATCATGTCATAGTCAATTATAAACTACACAACTTCAAAACCTGAATTTCAGTTCTCTTTGTTCCTTTCTATCTTCCTTCCCATTTGTCGTAGGGGTAGTAGAATGTTCCATGTGCCTAGAACAAATGTGCTGAATCATTCCTATGGCATGTATTCTCAGTTGATTTGGTAAGTTAACCATCAGTTATCAATTTCTTCCTCCATCCTGTTATGTTAGATGTTAACAATGCCTCTCATCCTATTATATGGTTGTATGTAACTGCGCTACAACTGAGCTATCTTCCAGATTTCTTATCTAATTAGGTTCAACTAATCTGGATTTTTCTAAATTGCTGTAGTTGGATAATTTAATTGACCCTAACGCATTACTTCCATTTACAAGGAAAGCTGTTATGAGAATAAGTAATAATTCAGTGCGGATTAGCAACTAGTGAAAAGTCGTGTCCAGAGGAATCAACCATGTTGTATATGAGGACAATTATTTACAAATGAAATTGACTAAGTTTTCAACGTAGAACTTTGCACAAAAATGCAGCACTTTAAGTTACCACACTCTACATAGCACAAATAGATAAAGAACAAAAATTCAAAAGAACTATAGCGAACGGGATAGAAAATAGTCACAGAAAAAAACATGAGGACATAATAGATCTGGAAGACTAAAAAGAATGGATGCATCTGTGCCACTGACTCAGAAGGTCCCGAGGAGCCCGACCAGGTAATCTTCGCCCACCCCAACCTCTACGTGGCTGGCTCAAACGTACCGTGAAAGACTTCATGGGCTGGTCTCAGGATTTGATTTACTACCCCTAATCCATTTCCAAACTAATTCTATGTCAGTTAACATTACTCGACAAGGAAGGCGATTGGCTGGTATGAGTAACACGTGTCCTAGGCCATCTCAACCGATGTAGCCTCATAACTTCATCAATTGCCTTCCTCTCTTTACCTCCTAGCATTCTATTCCTCAACTCCACATTACTCACCGTATTACACTACCGGACAAGGAAGATAAAATGCAAACACCTGTGGTTGTAAGCAGCTAGTCTCTTCACGTTTTCCACTTTCAGCGACTAATGCCTCAACCATACACAATGACAAAGCGGGGTGCTGCACAGTGCATACGTCCTTCGATCGATAGCCTGACATTACGTAAGTTAGCGAATGCCTTACAAGCCCCATTAGGGTAGATGCAACTTCCCAAACAAGTGAAGTGATAAATACGCTCACTTTTTAAACTAAGAGTCAGTGCAGAGCAGTCCTACAGTCTCAGCTTACATTCGACCACATGCCAAACATTCCAAGATTTCTACTCAAGGTGTTATCATCCAATAACATTGGGTGATAACTACACTTTAGCGGAAACTCTAAGCAGTTGGAGATTGCAGATTAAGTTCAAAAGCGTATGGTGTTGGATGGATCATAAATGGCTTCTATCAATGGAGTTCTCAACTAAAACTGAACATACTATTTGGTTTTCAACGGTCCTTTGAGCTGATATCAATTTACGACGAAATACGTTATGAAATCAATCCATTCTTCATTAAACATACGAAAAATTACGAAAGTTATACACGACAGAATTAACACTCACAGCTAATAATTCTTGTTCAGTTTGATGACATATCACCTGAGAACCAACAATCGGTGCACATGTGTTCAGTGTAAATACATTACGTATAAATGGTGTTGTTTCACCATAGTTAGTAACCATGTTAGCTATTTGTATAACTGGATCTTTTTCTGGTACAGGAAATACACCTTGATTAAATAGAAATCGATAGTGAGAAGTAATGAAAAATATGACGGAAAGACATTATGAATACATTATAGTAAGCAAACTTATTACTTGTGTGTGTGTGTGTGTGTGTGGTTGAAATGAGCCTGACATGTTCTATCATTAAAAGACTTAATGCATCAATCTTGAGTGTATCGAAATAAGCTTAACAAATAAAATTTAATATGAATGGGCGAAAATAAAGGACATTTTAAATTATTTTAGTTGATGCTAACTAGCAGTGGAATCCAGGATGTGCGTTTCGCCCTAGTTGAGGCTCGTCAGGCGGGTGTGTCTGCCTTCATGGCCGAAGTGGTCAAATGGAAAATGCTTTGGAGTTTGAAACGATGAGTACTGAGCTCAAGTCTTTTTGATGTGGTTGTGTTCTCTGAGCTGGATAGTTGATTTGCGAAGCTTTCATCACCCTACTAGGTGACATCTTCAGCGCATACTTCAATTTGAAGTGAGCTTTTAGATTTCTCCACGAGTTTATTAATCATCTCTCCTGGCGACCTTGGACGTGATTGGTTGTTTTTGTTTGTTTTCACACCGTCTAGGTTGCTTGTATTGTCACTCATTGTTTCTTTGACTTGAACTTTGACCCTTTGTGTGTGACGTTTCTTTCTTATCGGTTGATAAATTTTGTCTATCTCGATGTGTCTATTGATTGATGATTCACTGGAATGCCAAGCTTCTAAAAATTCTCTAGAATCCTTTTGTTTCCTCTGTCTAATATTTGAACGTTGTCCCAGTCGAATTGGTGTCCGTGGTTGTCTGTATGTAGTGATATGAGGGAGTGGATATCATGTCTCTTGACAGCTAGCTTATGTTCGTGGATACGAAGACGAAGGGGACGTCCACTTTGGCCAATGTAGTGTTTTTCACAGTTGATACAATCTATTTTGTAGATGATGTTGGTTTTATCTTCCTTCGCTGTTGAGTCTCAATGAGAACACGATCAATCAATGGGAACGCAAGTGCACCTACTGACAAGTCCCCAAAAGGACGAGACATGCATGGAACTACCAGCTAAGCAATTGAAATAATAAAGACAAACCTCTTGAGGATATTATAACCGTCAAGTGGAGTGGGTAAGTCATGTGTTAGGAATGTCTGCTCACTGTTTATCTCAGAGTGAAAGTCTGCGTAATTCGATTATATTTACAGAAAGGAATGGCGGATGAACTAAGACAATGCACTGATCATTGAAATCCTTGACTGTTGACCTGAGCGATAGATGGAAGGGTAGACAGGATATCCGGAAACTATGGTTATAGACTCTAAGTGATACAACGGAGAATCTGTCGTGCTGGTACGGATGCAGCTACATGAAACCTTTATCTTAATTATAACATCAAGTATCCCTTACTTGTCTTAATGTTTCTTGTTGAATCTAACATGATTCCTCCTTTTTACGTAATGTATCGATTTAGACGACTCAACGGTTATGTTTATTTATTGTCTAAAGAGACAAGAATATTATTAGGTGGATCGTGGCTAGCAGTGGAATCCAAGATGCTAATGAACATCCACCGAAAAACACCGTATTAATCCGGAGACATCGTAGAAGCATCTGTAATACGGACCGACATGTCAAATTAAACAAATAACTGATATCTATTGCGCAAGATGTGGCTCTCATGGCCCCAATGGCTTAGCGTTTGAAACAATGGGCGATGATGGGTTCCAGTCTCAGTGGGAACACAACAACTTACTGTAAATGAGACAGCCTGCTCAAAACTTGCGCTACCAAAGACCTCCATCATTATACTGCATATAATTTCTTCTGTTCACCCTGTTTTAATCTACTAAAATATGATCTCTAATGGTGTTGTTTCCTCTCGCGAGTATTTTAAAATGTTTACAACATGCTGATTCGAAAGTTTCTGCTAAACTTGCGAAAAAGCAAAATCGTGGGTGGCAAAGTGTTCCAATACATAAGAAAACTGTTTCTGAGATTTTTAGGACAAACTGCTACTACCTGAAAAATAAAACTGCCTGCAGTGTTTACTCATTCATAGTTGTGTCCTTGGGTCTCTAAATGTACTCCTGCATTTTTTTAAAAGTTGGCTTTCAATCAAATAGAAGAAAAGACGTTCAACGAAGAGGTTATTCTTTTCAGTGATATCATTCTCAAGCTGTACAATCGCATATATATGGTAAATTCTTTTAGTTTTTACGAGTTGATTACGGATTGATATCTTTTGGAGAACCATTGAAAACCAGCAAGGAGTACTGGACAGCTGTTTCATCCTAGTTTGGGAGTCATCGTCAGTACGCACCCACTCCACAAGGGGTTCAAACCCAGGACCTTCCGGTTACAAGGTAAGCTCGTATACCAATCAGCCACTGGGACCCGATTCAATAAACAGCCCATAAATCCTAACTTCTACCAATTCGTGATTTAGCGTGACCCCAAACAATATGGTTGGTGGGACATCTATCCTCACACTTGAGTGAGTGGACCTCACTGGTCACGACTTCTCACTAGAACTCCAGGAGACTATAACCAGTCACTAACGAGCATCAGATTAATTTTCTATAGTTGGTTTGCAAGGTTTAGTTTTGTTTTTACGAGTTCATCAAGGATTGATATCATTTAGAGAACCAGGATGAAACAGCTGTCTAGTAATCCAGTCCTGGTTCCCAATGGTTCTCTAACTGATATCAATCCGTGATCGACTCGTAAAAACAAATCTAATCCTTAAGAACCAACTATAGAAAATTCTTTTAGTCACAAAAAGAATCTTTCCAAAGATGTGTCATTAGAATTGCAAATATTTTTTTTTGGAAAACAAATGTGAATTGCGATTCACATGTTAAATCCAGAACTTTGCATACAGAAGAAGTTTGTTCAGTCATTAAATCTACAGTGGACCTGATCTGTCGTCTCAACACTCAATAGGTGATTTTTGTTTTGTATTTTGAAATTGTATTAATCCTCTTCTCCCGCCTCTTATTAAATTTCTACCCCTTATTAACACTGCTGTTATTAACTTGACTATCGTTCAATTTCAGTTGAATTCTACTCAATTCCATCAACTATATTACGTCACTCAATTTACTTATTGTATATATATATATATATATATATATATATATATAAAGCAATAAGAAGACCTGATTTGTCTGAATCGTGAGCATATTCCTAAATGGCTCTAGAAACAAATGGAATCTTCAGAACCTATTAATGATGAGAACAGGAGACCTAGCTTCTCTATTGCGAAAGATATTATAGAGACAGGACATAAAACTGACGTTAACAGATCTTTTAAACCTATCTATAAAACGTGTTTTGGGCGTATCCTAAAGTTTGTGGAAGCCCCAGCTGGCAATTAGAAAGTTTAAACCACCTACCTTTATGCGTTCAAAAACAATTCGTCATCACATTAAACCTTCCTTGGTAAATTTTGTTTTGATACCATAGCAGATGTACTATTACCTCTGCTACTTGGTTTAGTGGTCTTCATTGTTATTTTGACCTTGAATATGTCCTTTTAACTTGACCTAAGTCTACTTTCTCACATCTTACCTCTTTATTAATTTCATATATATTTCTATGACAAGTCTGTGTGACAGATCAGATTGTTCGAAATGTGTTGCGCAAATATATTACACGATTCAGACAAATTATGTCTTCTTATTGCAATTATATAAACTTATTTTTCTGTGTGTACATTAGGTTTGTCCGATAAGAATAAAAATAAGTTGGAGTTACTGTTGTCAAGACATTTCAAAAATATGATGAACAATTAAATCATAACTAGGGCGGGCGTGGAGATTGGTAAGAGGGCAGTGGTGATATGTTGTCAAAAAACATATTTATTAACACATAAAAAAGTTGAATAAGCCTACTATAGTTACGTAATAAGATGAATAGTTTAATGAGTGAGTTGTGATTAGGATGCACATAGAAACAAGGGAAAATATGGAATTATGTAAGAGTGCTAATAATTACAAATGTTGTAAGCAGTTAGAAAAAAAGTCGGTAGAAGTCAACACAGTTGTTACCATGATAGTAGAAGTGGTTGGATGATTTTCTTTTGTACACATAACTTTAGTTTTTCCAACTGAATGGTTAAGGCTTCAGCAATACAAAGGAAGAGAAAGAGTATTGCCTATGGTAGGTTGTTCTTTACTTCGTAGATCACTTTGGAGGCGACGTTTGTTAAGATGGAATGACCAATGTTGACGAAATGTTCGATTTGATTATTCATCACATTATTTTAAATGCCTTGACAACAATAACCCTAACTTATTTTTATTCTTATCGGACAAACTTAATGTACACACATATAAAAATAAGTATATATAATTGCGATTGTACAGCTATGTGAATGAATTCGCCGCCGAAACGATACTATTCGCTGAACTACGTGTTTTGTTTTTATTGATGTCTGGATGGGGATTATTCATGAATACTTCTTTTGCTGC
Source organism: Trichobilharzia szidati (assembly GCA_944472155.2). Taxonomy (NCBI): domain Eukaryota; kingdom Metazoa; phylum Platyhelminthes; class Trematoda; order Strigeidida; family Schistosomatidae; genus Trichobilharzia; species Trichobilharzia szidati. The sequence continues at coordinate 94,814,084 of OX235274.1, read as the reverse complement.
TATACGATTGTAAAGCTTGAGAATGATAACGCCGAAAAGAGTAACTTTCCATTAAACGTCCTCCCTTTTACATGACTCAATGGAAATTTTTAAGTATCGGTTTGTAGGGATTTGACTGTTTGGTTACAATATTTCATCATGAGCTGACATCAGTTAGATAACCATTGGAAAACCTACAGGGAGTACTGGACAGCCAGTTGTTTCGTCCTAGTTTCGGACTCTTCAGAAGTACGCACCCACCGGGGTTCGGACCCAGGACCTTCTGGTTACAAGACGAGCTAGCTCGTAGACCATTAAGCTACTGGGACCCAATCCAATGGAAAGCCCATGAATTCCAACTTCTGCCAATTCACGAAATAGCCCGACCGCTGGCCAGTGTCTTCGGCGAGTATTTGTCCTCACACCTGACCTGCTGCTGCACCCTACTGGTCACGACATCCCACTAGAACCAAATGCTTCCAACCAAATGTTGTGCATTTCTCAAAAGAAACAAAGAAATGTCACAAGGGATTGTAGTTTGAGCTTCAGGTCAGAGACAATATCATGTCACGCAATCAACTGTCAATTACTACTTTACTTGAAGATCCTAGACGAAGAGAAAATATGATGCGATAAATTCCAAATTGGACAAAATGCCCATCATGGATTCCATTACTAGACACCAACTAACAAATAACAATGTTTTAATTCTCAGATATCGTCAGAGTGTCCATACATTAGAAGTTGACATATTAACTGAGGTTGAACATTTCCCTCCAATACAATCAATCAACAGAAAATACAAAATAAACTTCAGCAGTCGTTCATACATCTGCTAAGTTACTTTTCATCTCATTCGATCATATTTTAAAATTCGTGGAAAACACCAACACCGTTTTCGGATGCAAAGATATGTTTTAATTGGATGATTTCAATGTTGAGTAATTAAATGAAGCTGCTAGTCACCACTAGATGATTAAAGCCATCCACAGATTTACTCTGGCTGTATTTTTTTCCACAAATGAGGAAGTAAGACACATTCAGCAAAAAGTCGATATGTATGAAAAGGTGAAGAGTACAAGAAAAAACAACAATTTACCATATATTTACATATACCACCCATGATACCTACTTACCTTTACGACTTGCGCATTCAATATCAAAGCTTAATACACGTAACGGTGCAATATTACTCCACTGGCCTTCAGGTGAATGAATAACTAAAGCATCCCAGGCAATATCAAATTCAATTTGACATCTTGTTTGACCACTACTACTATTAGTAGTAGTAGCAGTAGTAGTATTGTTTACAGAATGGTTTGATTTTTTGTTCGACGTTTTAATATCATCTTCTGTTTTTTGTGTAGAATCTCTTAGTTTATATTTAGAAGCAGGAGCTTCAACCCAACTGCATCCAGTCATTAGGGTATCCGTCATAAAGCGTATTTCAAAGTCAATGTTTGCTTCAAAAGCTGGATATGACTGTGTTCATTGAGACAAAATAAAGAGAAGAAGAAGAAGACAAAAGAAAAAAAAACAAAATAGCGTTTTAGTGCAATTACCTTCTTGTAAAATCATTCAGCTGTGCAATGCAACTACAACACTGGTACAATTATATGACAGTTTATTGGGATTCTTCAGCATCAGTAGCTTTGATAATGGTTCAATGAAACATTTTTGTTAAAACAGCCGAGAAATGAGGGATAGGTAAATCTGACAGACTGAATTTTGAACCATAATATTGAATGTCTCAAGTTATCTCATGGAGATTGTAGCATGTGAATCGATTTTTCTTTCTCACTCCTTTGAGGTCCAAGTGGAACAGATAGGTCATCAAGCTTTCAGATTTCAGTAGCAATGGTGTCCATAGCCCTTCACGCCCAAACTTTCCCGGTTTACTGACACAGTTTGTCGAGGTTTAGGCGTGCGTCGGCCGGCCGGTCGGCAATTGAAACCAGACTACATCTAGCGTGCCTGGAGAGCTATTCTACCAATGAATCACAGATGTACAGGGTTAAATGTTATCTTTAATATTTTCTTCATAGTTACTACAGTTTTCCCTAAGAAATGATTCTATCTCTTCCCCGCTAACTTTTTTTAAATTCCATGACTTAATGTTAAGATATTACCTTCTTTTTTTCATCCCTTTGAGTTGCAAGTGGAAAGTAGGGGACTTTCAGATTTAGTCTTTAAAATCCCAGTAGCCTCGATGTTGTTTTCACTGGGTGGAGTTGCTAGCCTCACCCCTCTTTACAGGGGTTACTACCGGCAAGGAGAGGTTTAGCAGTGAGTCAGCCGAGAATCGAATCCGAACCATGAACATGGTTATCGATTATTCTATCACTGGAACCACTGACACACTATATATATATATATATATATATATATATATATACATAGTTCGTTAAATAAAACACAAATATTCTTATGATACAAAAGATTTCTACTATTATTCAAGTAAAGGTATATAGTTAAACTAACAACTTTAAAACTAACCTGTAGTGGATAGTTAGCAAACGCTAAACCATTATCTAATATACGTTTAGCTGGTGCAATTAAACGTGGTAATGCCATAGTTATACGTAGAAATGGTATACTACGATTACCATGAAAACCATATACATCTAAAATATAAATGTATATGATCAAATTACGTCACAAAGGCAATAGTTATGATGATAACAGTAACAATAGAGACTATAGTATGAATTAATTCCCACTGCTAAGTTGAGCTAAAGTGAATTCAATAAGAAAGATGTATATACAAGAGCAACCATGAACCCGGCTCAATTACATACGTGGTGAGAACTGTCTGCTAGCCAAAATTGGTAGACAGCAATTTACGACAGTGTTTACGTCCCATATCTTGGTTATGAGAAGAAACAAGAACAAAGACTAACTCAACAAACAATCACAGCAGACTTTGAGTGGGCGGATACGATTCGCAGATATATGGTCTGACCTTCGAACAAACAGTCACAAAGAGATGACAGAATAACTTCCAGTGAGAAAACAACCAATCTGAAGACGCTGTTTCTCTGATTATAATAACGAATAATAATGTACATAAAAATCTATAAATATCTGTTGATTTTCTCAATAAAGGATCTGTTGCCTGGCCCATGTCTTCTGTCGTTACACATAGCTGTAAAGACTGAGTATTGCTAGTTAAGGATAAGGGCGTTAAAAGTGTTTAATTATTAGCCTTAAAGCACATCTTTCATCTAGCAAGTAGGTGAAATTGGTAATACTAAAACATTCAGATGAAAAGATCTAGATCATTCAAAAAAACTGAACCAAGCAACATGCTTCGAGATCCATGATCATTTTATGTTTCAATCGATAAGTTTTTGCACACTTCTGTGCATTATGGTATTCAACAATCACTTGCAATTCCATGCGGTTGGCAGTCAGCCACACCTATTGTATGAGGTCCCAAACCTCAGTGGACGACAGGGTTTCGAACCCGTGGCCCAGTGGTTGGATTTGGAGTGCCTAAACCAATGAGCAGGAGCTCCACATAGTTTTTTTTCAAATAAATAATGTATAACTACGAACTATTTAAAATGTCAATCTGAACGAAGAATATTCTTTTCAATAATTCCTCCTCTTCAGGTTCTTACAATTATAAAATATAATATATGTTGTCGTTACAATAATGGCCGTTCCTACCGTGACCAAACTTGGATTGATGATTCTTCTTCTCACCAAGAGTGCTTCTTCCCCTTAACCCACTTGGTTTTTTTCTCGTTGCTTATTATTACAATTATTATTATTAATCGTCACAATTTATGCCCTTCATGCAAACATTCTCTCAATACTATCGAATTTTCCATTTATACTACCCGGACTTATTATTAGTGATATTATCTCTTTTTAAATCATGGAAAATTCCCATTATAACATATAGAAAATCAAAACAAATGATTCAGTGAAGAGACTCTTTTCAACGAATTTATCATCAAGCTGTACAATCGTATATATATAGTTTTTAAGAAGTTATATCCGGTGAGGGAATTGAAACATAGGTGTGAATGCATAAAATAATAATAATTATATGAAATGCAATTAAAACTAAAATGTTTGTGATTATAATCGTAGTTAAATGTCAAGTGGCAAAGCAAATTAGTGTCATATATAGAATAATTCATAGGATGGATAGAACTTGAAAAAAGGTGTGCAATTATAGGATGAGTAGACAAATCGAATAAAATAAAAACGTTACGTAATATTGTGTGAAATTTAATAGCATAGAATTTAATGTTGCATAAAGGAATTGATTTAGAATGACACGAGTTTTGTCCAAGAGGGTGCAAGAACACTATCCTGCATGGTTACGAAGAGGTGGAAGTGGAGCAATAAGAAGCGCGATCATTGAACATCTGGTCGATACTGATCACCCTATCTCTATAGCATCCGCCTTCAAAGTCATCTACAAGGCAAAGAGTAATTTACCCAAATCCCTACGTACCCGGCTCATCTGTATTGCTGAAGCTCTGGCTATCGAAACAGAAAAGCCACATCTCCGTGTACAGAAAAAAGTTCGTTCAACCCCTCCAACTTTCATGGTCTTAATCCCTCTATGCTAAAGTATGGTAATCCCCAATCATATTTTAGCTCTACCAATTTTTCACTTTTGTCTATTCAATTTGTATTATTTTCCTTATTACGTCAATTGTTACTATTACTACTCTCACTTTGAACTGTCGTCGGTATTATTTCACTTGTTCCACTTGTTATTCTAAATCAATTTCTTTATACAACATTAAATTCTATGCTATTAAATTTCCCACAATATTACGTAACGTTTTTATTTTATTCGATTTGTCTACTCATCCTATAATTGCACACCTTTTTTCAAGTTCTATCCATCCTATGAATTATTCTATATATGACACTAATTTGCTTTGCCACTTGACATTTAACTACGATTATAATCACAAACATTTTAGTTTTAATTGCATTTCATATAATTATTATTATTTTATGCATTCACACCTATGTTTCAATTCCCTCACTGGATATAACTTCTTAAAAACTATATATATACGATTGTACAGCTTGATGATAAATTCGTTGAAAAGAGTCTCTTCACTGAATCATTTGTTTTGATTATCTCTTTTCTCAATATATACCTCCACCTGTTTCATTTCACACATTCGTTATTTAATTATGAACCTCTCATTGCAGTCTTACTATCTCCTCTTTGATACATACCACTTTGTACTAGCCACTCACTCACCTGACAACTTTTATAACCTTGAACTGACTTGTCAATTTTCCTACCCCACACTCTACAAATCTATTATGACTCATCACCACCACTGTCTCCCATTTTAAAATATTTTGTAATCGATGTAATCGATTATTTCCTTCGGATATAAACATTTTCATATATAATAACTTAGGCTTTATGAGCATTTAGATGTTTTCTTCTAAGTAACTATGAACGTAGAAAAAGGGTGAACTGATTTTACTTTCACAGAAATAAAAGCTAGTCAGAATATACACTGAATCACTAATAGACTGGCGATAAACGTTAATAAACTAGGTATAGAAAAGAGAGAATGACAGACTACTAGGTATCATTAGATGAGTGGAAGGCTTGACAAATATTTTCAAAGGAGGCCTATCATTCAATATATAATAATCAATGTCTTCTTAATAACCATTCCATAAACAGCCCTACACAACAAAGCTTAGTGTCAATAACAGGCTACCTGATATCTTGCCACAATATAGCCATCACCAACCATTAGGGGATCATCTCCATGTTTAGTGCTGTAACACCTGGTCGCCATTATTATAAAACTTTTGGTTGGTCCGTCGCCAGCTCTTCCTATTGCTAATTCTTTCAGGCCGGCCATCTTATCTTCAGTATGGACCTAAGGTAGTTGATGGTAAAAATCTGCAGCCTGTTGGGAATACTTTTGGTAACGCGCCAAGTCCCTGACTCATTTTAGAAAAACTGACTTAACACTGGTGTTTAAAATCTTAATTTTGTTTCTTACGCTGAGTGCAGCAGATTTCCATACTAATTTCAAATTAATGAAGGTTTGCGTCTTTCCTTTCCGACCCGGAGTGTCTTTGACATCCTCATCAATGCCACCTGTCATTGAAACGATGCTGAATAGATAAGTGGAAGAAGTAACCCTAAAATTTCTCCAGATGGTAATGATTGGTGCTTTTTGTTGTTGTTAGTTACTTAGTTATTTTTCAACTCTTTTCTATCTTCGCTATGTTCACTTGAAATTTTGTCTCCGCTGTGTTCTGCCAACTTGTCGAACCAAGTAAAATAACAGTGGATACACGAATGATGCATATAAAATTAGAAAGAACTAGAGTTCGATTTTAATCTGTCCTTAATCACACCACTCAAGGCGATTAACCATGTTCTTCAATCTTAGTCATTTAGCGTGAAGTCTTATTAGTTACTGACCTTACGAACTAATCACAAGTGTTTTCTAGCTTTGATACATCATTTCAAGAACTATTTTACGCAGTGAGTGTAAAAAGTTAATATACACTCCGTCACACCTATATTATGTGGACCCCGAAATGATACGCAGGCTGTTACTTTTGAATAAACTGATAGTAACTTCTCAGTTTATCGTATAACGTGATTTTGCATACTAGTTTCTCTGAACGCAGTCCCCACAACATATCATTCATATTGCAGACTATGAGCTACACTTATTGTAGGGCAGCTGATGATCCTACCCATATGTTCCTGATGAAGTTAAAAAAAAGAAAGGATTCGAAACACTGGACCCATCCGACTACTAGTCCAACTGAAGTGATTAATCACAGGCCTTATCACCAGTTGACAACAGTTAGTGAACCGGTGAAAAACAGGGATTATTGGACAGTTGTTTCGTCCCCGTGTGGGACTCTTCACAGTACACATCTGCCAGGGTTCGAACCCAGGATCTTCCGGCTCGCTAACTGATGTGACCACACCTGCAACCAGTGAAGTTCCCGCAAACTAACACTTGAAGCGATTAAGCTTGGTAATCGATTTGCTTACTTGAGAAGATCAACCACCTACAATGAATGCATGCTTAATGAATTTTCCGCAAAATGCAGAGAATCAAATTGTGTTAACTTGAATTGGGTGTGGAGAAATGGTACATTGGTTTAAGCCCTCGACTAACAACCAATGGGTCCTGGGTTTGGGTCTCATCCCACCTGTGGTGAGAGATGGTTGCTAGCCAAATTGGTTGACAGTAATTGAGGTCAATGTTTATGTATCAAATATTAGTCATGTTGTGGTGAGAGAGGGTTGCTAGCCAAATCGGTTGACAGTAATTGAGGTCAATGTTAGTCATGTGAAAACAAGGTCAAGATGGAAAGGCGGATACAGTTAACATATAGATGAACTGACACAGCCACAAGAGATGCAAGGTTAACTTTCTGTGAGAAACAACCAATCAACAGACTGTATTTTCTACTAACATTAACCTACAATAATGTACATCAAAATCTATAAATATGTGTTGATTTTCCATAATAAACGTTCTGTTGTCTGGCCCTTGTCTTCTGTTGTTACACACCTACTTTAGCCTGGGCAACTGAGCAGTATCACCCGTCCTTGCACAGTCTGGTACATCAAAAATCTGTTCGGGATAACTGAGTTCCGAAACAAAACTTCAACTGGTGCACTTGTATACAGATTTCCAAGTTTATATAAATAAATAAATGAATCAGTTATGTCCAAGGGACAGACAGGTGAATAAAAAACACACATACCTCAAGTACACATTAGCATTTAATATTGACTATTGAATGATGACTTACTTTGTTTTTCTTCACATGTTACCCTCAGCACAAGATGATGTAATCCTTCAAATTCTTTTGTTTTATTCTCTTTCAATAAAGCAGAGTTTAATGCTTCACGAAAATCATTTAAATAATTAATTGAAAAGTCTTTAGGTGCTGGAACATAAAAGTACGGTACAAAACCGTGTACATGTGCACAAACACTATGACCATTTTCAGTGACACCAAATAAACGTATAATTGGTACAGGACTTTGTGCAGCTCCAGGCATACCGGCCAAACGTTCACCCTAAACGAAAAAAATGACGTAAGAGAAATTAGTGATTCAAGTTTATTTGGTTTTTCAATACTGGATACTGTTAGAATCACGCTGCAGTGAAAAGCGATTAAAGAATGCAAGGGGAGGAAACGTAGTGGAATTTTTTTCAAGTTTTATTATGGATTAATGTCAGTTGGATAGTTGTTTTGTCCTAGTTTGGGAATCTCCAGTAGTACGAACTCATGAGCCCACCTAACGGGGATCCAACCCACGACCCTCATGTTATGAGGCCAAGCTTGTTAACCATTCAGTCACTTGGGTTGGAATCCAATGGGCCCATGAATTCTGAATTCGATAGCATTTATTTCTACTAAATGGTATCAAAAAATGTCATTCAGATCAAGGGTCTATTGAGAATAAAACAGCCTATTTCTAACTACTGTACGTCGGTGGCACAGAGGTAGAATGCTCGCCGACCAAGCATGTGATTCGGGGTTCGGTCCCCTGCCACTGACACACTCCTTTACCTCGCTAAGCCAGTAATAAGACTGGTAAAGAGGAAAGATTGGGCGTGGAGCTAGCAACCCTATCCCGTAAAAATAAACACCACTGCTACCGAAACTTCAAGCCCCTAGCTCGAAGCTCTATGTTCCACTGGGAACGTAAAGGAACAAAAGACATTCCTAGATATTATTTAATTATCTACTGGCAGTCATCATGACGCACAGTCAACCTTTCGTGTGCATGAAGAACTTGATAAGACATGGTAATAAGCCTTCGCTTTACTTTTTCCCACTATATTGACGTGAGTACCACCATATTTATTCTAAGTCAAGTTCAATATTAATTTAGAAGTTATATGTCATGCATTCTATCTGTATTATCTTATGTAAAGTTTTTCAATATGAAGACTGCGCTTAATATGTTGTCTAGAAAAGCAATTAAACCATCCAGTTCAGAGACCACAACCATATGAAAGTCATCCACCTGAGCTTTAAATCTCCCTTATTACTGTGTAGAACTAAGCACACTGCATACATATGTGACAACTGGAGTAACATAATGAAATCAAAACTCAATGGGCGATGCATGATTACCACAAATAAAACTTTTACATTGTAATTCTTTGTGCTAATAAGTAGATGGATTTTTTTTTAGATATAACAATAAATTCGGACATAAAAAACATTTTGAGTTAGAAAATTTTGTTAATTTGACGCTCGACCGATAGCTGCGACCATGACCATAACGTGCTGGTCAAGTTCCCACATGACAATGACCCAACGAACTACACTGGTTGAAATAAGTGTTTCTGAAAGTCCTAACATGCCACAAAATTCGTTTCAATAGAGGCTAGACTAAGAGCAATTACTATTGAAGTGTTACTCCCTTACATGATGTTGGGTCTCTGAAAGAGAGATCGTAATGCAGGAGAATATGGATGTAAAATCAGTAAACTCTTTCCCTCGGACAACCACTGAGTCAACTATGCCCCCTCTTCACTCTGGAAAACGGTTGGAGGTTAAAAAATGTCAGTCCTAAAAGTTGTACAACCCCACCTTCGCTACTGTCTGCAGCAGGCGGTAAGATGTTAATACGAACGCAACTCTAAAAATCAACTCAAACAGGATGTGTATCCCGCAGTTGTCGCCCGGACCCTGTTGTTACGTTACACTAGTGCTTGTTTCAGGTACCCTAAAGAGAAACCAACTTTCACAGTGCGGGTAAACGCTAAGAAACAGCTACCCACGCAATTCCATAGGCATATATAGCTAACGTGTCTTGAATATAAGGTGGGTAAATACCATTATTCTTGCATTTCAAATGTACCAAATAAATATAAGATGTAAACATCTTTACTTGACATATTTCTATATAACCCCCCCCCCCTATAATAAACTAAGAATTCATATATATCTTCCATTGTTATAACTATAAATGACACGATGAGTGTAACACTATCCAAGACCGACAGTTTCTTAATAGTGATATATTTTGTGTTAGACAACACTCAATACTTAGTACTTTTACTCTTAGAGCACAACAATTTCATCATATAATATTGACTTAAAGAGAACACCGATCAGGGATATGATCTGATCGCAAGAAGGTATCACTTCGATCAGTTATACTCCATGCATTCAACAGATGGATGACGCATGAGATGGGATAAACACAGTGGAATTTTCAAAAATGTTATGCTAATCAGTGCACTTTAATATTGTTTTCAAAGAGATATACAAGACACTCATGCAAATGTGAAAAGGTAATATGCAGTATTGCTTGTAACAACCAGAGAAAAAAATCATGTGTAACATGCTATATTCAAATTAATTGTGAATAATGGGGGGTTTTCAGATCATCCGTATGAGTACTTGAATGTCAAACAGTGAGTTACTGCATAGTTATCAATCAAATGAAGCACACATCCCATTCTATCAGTACAATATTACAAACACAAGACTAGAACAACTAATGTATAGGCGCAGAATGAGTGTTGTGCAGGATAAAAATATTTACATAATACTGCAAGCATCAATGAGCACATATGTGACTATAGAAAATACATTAAAGATGACTGACAACATAAAAAGACAACGCTAAATTAAACAAGAAATCGTGAAACAAAAATTGTATTACTGTTACTGTTATTCTTTTTAGTAACATAACGACAATACCTGAAAATAAAAGTCATCAATTTCCTAGAAAAAGGAGACAATGGTGAATCAAAAAGAAAACGCAGTTATTAATGTTACTAAGATTTTATGATATTATTTAATCCTAGATTTATTAACTGGTATAAACCCACGATGACTAATGAATTAGAATGTGAAAATAGTTATGGTGGAGTTTTATACTATTAAGACCAAATAAATTGGTTATTGGTGCATTTCGCTCAATAGTAGCAGAGATTTATAATTGAGAATGTCCATTGCTAGGTGTTCCCTACATTTTTATATTTGACTGTGAAAATTTCATTTTTTTTCGCATATGCCTATTCGCCGGTATTTTGTAAAGAATTCTTTGTGATTATTAATACTGCTAAAAATCAGTATCGAAGATAAATCCTGCTTAGTAACGCAAAGAAGAGGACTTGATTTTTTTTTATTTAAAAACACTAAATGTTTGGGGAGTCTTTTAGAATTGTTGATCTTTGTACCCTAAGAATAGCTTGCTTACTGATAGAAAACGAGGTGTTTTGAAAATCTTATTGATTTTATGAATGCATATACTGTTTTCTGAAGTTTCACAAAGCCTGAAAATTGAAAATCCCGTATACAATGTTTTTTGCATGTAATCCACGCAGCCGAAATCCGGCTTCTCTAAAATAATATCAGATGATTCTGTGTCCGATTACTGTTATCTATACCTGGAAGTGACACTGTAAGTAATTCTGAGGTTAAGTAGATCATATTCGAACAGGATAGAGGTTGTCGCTAATAAAAGATATCATCTTAGGCCAAAGGAACCAATAGTTGTTTATTCAAACTCAGCTGCCTAGGACAGGCAACCAACCACACACTTTTGTATGAAGGTTGGTGATACTACCCAGTCGCTCAATGGTATTGGAATCAATACTTTGGGAATATGTTACCGACCTTGTCTCAGAGACTTCCACGATGTTCACTTTTTTAACCAGTTCTGAGTGACCGGAATCAGATGACAAGTAGTCACCACAAGAAGTAGTATCCAGTAACGATGAGGTGAGTTGCGGTGCCACACTGATGGAATACGTTACCCATACGCGACAGCGGGTGATCCTCACAAAAGTGAAAGGATCAGTACGAGTGTCTGGAGCTTACAACCGGACCGGTAGGCATACAGGTGTACCTAGGGAATCTGGAAAACCCTGATTCCAAACCTCTGTTGCATATGGGTACCAGAATCAGGAGTGATCGAATGGCGTATGGAGCTGTTTTGGTCACTGCGCAATGGAAACGCTCCTGACACTGATCCACTGCCTTGTTATATTATTATATCTTATATTATTTCATGTCGTGCAACGCTGCACTGTTTGTCTTTAAACAATAAATAAGTAAATAAATATATATTTAAACGTAACAAACAACCTAGTTAATAAAGACACGGGATGTTGCTCAACAATCGAGTGCATTTTTATGCAGAGCAGATAGATTGAAGTGCCGACCTGGGGTCAACAATTGGGAATTCGGGTGTCTAAGCCAATGTACACAACCCAATCTGTCCAATCAGTGTATCTATCTTCATAAATATCATTCTAAATGAAATGTATCGCATAATAAAACTAGGGTAAATCAAACATTCTTAAAAGAATGTCACAAGAGTGTTTCAGCAACTGGTTGTTCGGCGGTTATTTTTGCAGAAACAGGACTTGTCATTTTATAATCATAATGAGTATAACAGCTACTAGGTACTCAGTAGTTCTCCTAGGGGGGATATAAATGGGTGATTTTCAGGCAGAAATCTTTTATGAGCTTATTTGACCACAAAATGAAAGCAGTAAATTCATTGCTACTGTATACGTTTGGAAATATTACCATTACAGAAGTGTAACACTCAAAAGTAACATTTCCAGACTTCATATCCTCTTGAAAACAAAAAATCCTCTTATCATTAGTAGAATACAATGAAAATTGATGTAATAATTAAAATGAACACACAGAGTCGACTAACTTTATAGTGTGAGACATCAAACTGTAGAAAAATTATACTGTCTTTATTTGGGTCAAGTGGTTTTAAGTTAGGTCTCGGCCAATGAGAATTTGTTAAAAAATCTAAGTGGGAGATAGCTGTACTTTCATCCACCAAAGCTATATCTTCAGTTTCAAGATCATCCAATAGCATAAGCTCTTGTTCAAACTTGGAGGGTTCTGGAGGTTCATCATTATTGCCCCTGAATGGAAGAAATGAAACAGTTCAAACTCAGTTAAATTCAAACAGAAGGTATGAATAGAATGAATAAACCTGTTTTGCATCACTAGACATACTTTAGAAAGTCAGAAAACCCTAGATGAAGTTAAACCTAACTATTAGTGAACAGTACTTGATGTCCCACCATGAAGACTGAAGCTTAGAGGATATAGGATAGGAGGACTGGAACAATGACTAGGCAATAATGCCGAAAACATCATAAACTCGTTATTTTAACTTGATGAATGTATTATATAACTAGGGACTAACCAGTAAATGATGTATAATCAAATCGACCTGAGATTGTCAGTCCACATCAAGAACGAGGATTCTAATAGACCAAAGACATTGAGGAAGCTAGTATACTCCGATATTTCATGAAATAGTTCGACAACACGTCTGCAATGCACTCAGCAATATAATGTAAGGTTGCCTGGTCACACCGACTAAAATTTAAACACATACTTTAAACATAGGAACACGTGTCTCAAGTTCTTAACTGACTAAGTCACCCTTTTATTTATCCATCGTTCTACTTATCCGTATAAGACGACTCGTTTTTTAAATTTACAGCATTTCTGCTAATTCCTAAGGTGCAATCACTGTATTCACTATCTCCTAGCTAAGAGAAAATTAGTTAGTACAGAAGCGATTCCATATATATTCAGTAGATAATTAAATTACTTTGGAAAACTTTACACGAAGTAAGAAGCCTACCTTGGTTTCTTGAATGAGCTAGGTCCTTTTGAAGCAGTCAATGAAGGACGTTTGTTAGACATTTACGCGAAAGCCGAGAAGCCGACTTTGTAATTTCGATTAAGCGCACTTCACTCTTGCCTTGACAAGACCTTGAAAGATGAACGGGCTGAAGAAATTTAACAATGTAGAGTTCTTGCGCTAATTAGCAGATTTGAAGGAAATTTCACTGTCTATCCCCCTCAAAAACACCTAGATCATCAGACGTTTTATAAGCTTCGTGATATAAATGTAATGTCAAAAGTAAGAATACTAAACCGCCGATATTAGCATATGTGACCTTACGCGCGCTCCTTGAATGTGACGTGCTTTCTCCTCTCTAAACAGAAAATGACTACTTTATGAATCATCCGCTTGGAAAACCTGATCTTCCTAGCTAATGAATTAAATTAAACCATTGCTTCCATATCAAGTATCTGTGTTGTAAGTCCAGCTGTCAAAGCTTCAGGTGCTACATCTGTAGCAGCATCTACCTCACTCGTTCAGACAAACAGGACTTGTTGGCCTGCCACGTAGTTGCTGTGAACCTGAGTACCAGAAAATGCTAGTTAAAGTCAAAAACCTTTTATTTCCCCTATGTGGTACTTTATCAATCTTTTTGTTCTTGTCCTATTGGGTAGGTACTGTTGCTATCTTCTATTCATATATAAGCATAAGTTGTAGTAATTGTTAATATGGCGGTTAAAAGTAGCCTTAAAACCACTATCACAATACTCTGTATTGACAGGGGTTTCAGCCAGAGGAGGCAATAACTCAGGGATATTGACCCCATCTCTCATACCTCTTCTTAAAACCCGTGTACATGCCTTCTGCTCTGATACCATGCCTACATTGCCACAGTCCAACACTGGAACTACCCAGGCAAAACCAAATAAGCACCATATAGCACTCATGTATGTAGGAAGCCAGTGTGTGACACAAAGAGATACAAAGAAGAAACGCGCCAAGGCGTCATAAGACCTAAAGAGGTTCTTCTGGAAAGGGAGACGAATGCCAGTCCTGCAGTAATGTTGTTTCTTAAACCGACTCAGCATACGAGTGCAATTTTAGCAAACAAGGGTGCACTGTCATTGTGACAAAACAGTGGCAAGACCATGTTATAAGTTTACGCTAAAGAACCCATGCCCGTGTTTCTGGTACATCTGCTCACTCTGTCGGTCTGGCACAGTCTCATGTAGGGTTCCGTCTGATAACACCACAATACCAAAACTTGGCAAAAAACCGTACTATGGATACTCCAGCCGAAAGAACTGAAAATAGCATTCCCCATTAATTGGAGATACCCGGGTTTACACCTAGAAAACATGAAATTGCCAAAGCACCAATTACGTCCTCTTTCAAGCATGCCAACATGACAGGGACTTGTCGGAACTTCATGAATCCTAAAGTGATTGACCCTACAAAGGGGGACAAGCAGCTAAAAACTAAGCCTAAGTCTGAGGTCAGCCAGTCGAATTCCTTAATCCTGTCTAACGTACCCGTATGCAATGATGCCTTGCTTGAAAAACTGCTCTGTTTGATCGGGTACAATGTTTCAATAAATAAATTAGGTTTGAACATCAATCCAGCAAAATTGTGCAGGCTGTACGGGGGTGTTCAGGTACCTCAAGGTAAGCCACCTTGATTAAGGGTGACATTGGGCTCTACCGAAGAGGCTGAAAGAATACTGTTATCGGCTCAAGTAATAGCTATCGTTGAGAGTTGTAGCTAAGGAGTGAGGCGTGATAGGCAAGGGGCTAACAGACAAATGGCGATGGAGTCACGGCAACCGCTGACTTTACCTCTGTGGTCATATATGGTGTTCGGGAGCTGGAAACTAGTACTGCTTGTGAAAAACACATGCATGACGTGCAGCAATGGAGATGGATGTCATCTCAGATGGCCCTTAGTGCCTATGGAGCAATCTCAATTTTCCGACTTCCTCGCCCCGCCCATCTCACATTAATTAGCTCCAAAATGCCACTAAGTTTAAAATTCAACTCTCAGGAACTGTTGCCCCTAGTACTTTAACGGAGGCACGAGACCAATGGTAAAGTAGTAGGACACATCCTATGCTGCGGAAGCAGACCTCGAACTATAAAGAGACGGCAAACCTAGGTTGTAATACGCCCCAAGCATCAGTGACACTACAGTGACGTGGTACTGAGAATGACAGCCAGTGTCACCCAAGTGTCCTACCCGAATCCAAGGAAGAAAAGACAACAGGCCGGCTGCATCGGAATTGGCCATCTAGTCCCAATATTAAATCCTCTACCAACAGACAATGTAACGTCAGCTAACAGACAACACGCTGAGGTTGTGAGAATCACTGTTAGCTGCCTGTATAGCAGTGTGAGAGGGCTGAGAGGGTAAGCAGGTGAACATTTGGCGACATGGAATAGAATTTTCAATTATATATAGTATTTTGTTGCTAATTCAGTATCGAACTGTGAGAATATGTGAGAATCGTATCCCGTTAGAACACACTGTATGTATCACACCACTACACTGGTCAGTAGAGACAGGGGTAAGTTGCAGGAAGCCACCTCAGGCCAACCTTGACAAAATACTTGTGGCGAATCCCGGAAGCCAGTACCGATTCATGTCGGAGAGGAAATCAATCAACCAGGTGGCATGCACCCCAGTTGGTCCAAACGGTCAATACCTCATTAGTCTGAAGATGGCCGAAACATTCAGTTTAGCCTCCGACAAACAGTTAAACAGTAATGTAGGTATTACCGGTAGGGACCAAAATGGAGGCACTACTATTCCACCTGAGGAAAACCTAGTGGCTACTCTCCGAATAAACCCTGCAATAGTACTTCGGAAGTTACAGAGAGTTACATCTGGAAAGTCTGCAGGTTGTGACGACATCAGGCCATCTGTTCTGAAACAATGTGCCGAAGCTCTCTGCAGCTCCTTATGCGACTTGTACCAACACTCGATGAATTCGAGGAAGCTGCAGAGGGAGTGGGAAAGAACCATCCTTTCTCAGATCTTTAAGAGTGGGGACAGGCGAAATGCCACTAGTCATAGACCAGTAGCTCTACTCCCAGTGGTATCAAAAGTACTGGAAAGTATTATTGACGATCACTTCAGGGAGCACCTCGATAGGAGTAATAGACTCCATGAAGCTCAACACGGTTTCCGTAAAGGAAGATCCCGTGTAACAAACATACTTTCAGCTTAGGACGATTGGACATCATGCTGGGAAATGAATGTTACTGTCCATGTGGTCTTCCTAGACTTTGAGAAGCTTTTTCACACAGTTCACTAGGACCTTCTGCAACACACAATAAGCCAGTCAGGCACAGGTAGGCCGTTTCTGTCATGGTTGAAGGACTACTTATCTGAAAGAAAATTTTGCTCTAAGGTCAAACGAGTCCGATCATCTTGGCGCAGCTCGTCATCGGGAGTGTCGCAAGGCTTTATCGTAGGGTAATTGATGTTTTTGATTTTTATCAATGACCTACCATGCCGTCTAGGCTCCACGACTCTTCTATACGCTGACGATGTAAAGATTTAGAGAGCAATAAAGTGGTCGGAAGACTCAGATAGGCCGCAGGCAAACCTAAAGCTTCTGGAAGACCGAGAGGTAGCCAGTGGTATGACTTTCAACCTGAAAAAGTGCAAAGTAGTGCAATAATGCGCTTGTAGGTTGCAGAATGCAAGTTACACCCTTCGCAACAAAAGCCTGTCTTACGCAACGTTGGAGCGTGACTTAGGTTTAGTTCTAATGGAAAAAATGGACACAAGGGTGAATTAAAGGGGGGATGTAGCGACGGCATGTGCGGTCATATACTTTACGCACAGACAGTTGGGTGCACTCACTCCTTAGCTCCTTCTAAGGCTGTACAGAACAAACGTCAGTGCACACCTTGAAATGCATAACATGATTGCACCCCCACTGTCTAGAAGAGACGGAAACCTCTTGGAAAGAGTCCAAAGACGGGAGAATAAAGGAGTGGTTGATCTCCGAGATAAACCACATGATGAAAGGCTAAAGAAATTAGGCCTATTCACACTTAGCTACCGTTGGCTTAGGGGGATTTGAGTACTGCCTACAAGATAACAAATGACCGAAATCACTCAAACAAAGGTATCTGCCATTAAGAACGTATAAGCTTAATAGTGGAAGCCCCAAAAGAATAGCTCATCAGAAGGCGAAAACTCGAGTGCGCTCCCATTCCTTTTCACTGCGGGTTTGCCGTCAGTGGAACTCCTTACCGGCTGATGCAGCTACGGCACCGTCTGTAGACAGCTTTAGGCGAAGGCTGGGCAATCATGCAGCCACACGAGGACTGCGCCCAAATGGTCTATCCTCTTAAAATCACATACACCATTAATAGGTAGACATCTAAACTCGTCGTCTCACTTCCTTACATTCTCTCCCGTCTTATTGTCCTGACTACTCCAACTACTACACCCACACTTATTATAATAATTATCAGATTTCAGATTTATTGGTTGAGGACAGAAGGCTTTTCTAATGAATTTCTGTGGTTGTCCAAACCCTTCTTGAACGAATCAACTGAGGTTGCAGACACCACTTCTTCTGGGAGTCGGTTCCAAGAGTTTATGACTCGGTGTGAGAACCAGTACTCAACAGCACAAATATGATTTCTTTTTGGTTTTTGAACTCTCCTGCTATGTCCTCTAAGGTGTTCCTACCTGGTGGGAAGGAAAAGAGAGAATAAGTCAGGTCCGTGGTCATAATTTAAAATTTTAAACATTGTGATGAAATCTCCTCTCTGCCTACGGTATGACAAGGAGAAGAGATTTAAACTGTCTAGTCTTTCCTTGTATGATAAATTAGTCATTCCGAGAACCATGCGTGTTGCATTCCTTTAAACCCTTTCTAGAATGTATGAGTCCCCTTTTAGACAAGGGCTGGCGGCCTGGACGCAGTTTACCAGTCTTGACCTCACCAGAGATGTATATAAGGAGGTGAACATATCTCTGATGATTCCAGTGAAGGTTCTGCGCATTGCCTATAATGACCTTAAACTACGTCCAGTCACCGCGCGACAGTGTGCTGTAGTTTTTAAGTCGTGGCTAACTATGACACCTAATTCCAAGTGAGTCTGAACTGATGGAAGTGTTATTCCCTCTAGTTCATAAGAGCTCGTGCTTGCTTGTCCAATGCGCATGGTTGCACATTTTGTCACGTTTATCGGGAGCATCCATTCTATGGACCACTCTGACAATTTTTTGAGGTCCTCTTGCAACGTGGGCGTGTCACTGTTGCCCTTCAGCTCTCTCCAAATTTTTAGGTCATCTGCATACACGACCATAGGGGAGACGGTGAGCAGAGATAACTCATTGATATACAAAATAAATAGGGGAGGTCCGAGTACCGTGCCTTGTGGCACTCCGCTGCGTACTACTGTCCAAGAGGAGAGTTTCGAGTTGATCCTAACCCTCTTCCTCCTATCTATGAGGAATTCCCTGAGCCAGTTCAGTAAGCTGTCTTTGATACCAAGACTTTCCAACTTCATGAGTAGTCTTTTGTGAGGTACTTTATCAAAGGCTTTACTAAAGTCTATGAGGACGATATCAACGGGTCTTCTGTTGTCCCTGGATTTGACCCAGCATTCTCTTGCAGTGAGAAGATTTGACAGGCATGAGAGCCATGCTGTGCTCCAGATAATAAGCTGCTGTTTTCCAGATATGCCATGATGCTTTTCTTGATGATTCTTTCCGGTGTCCTGATTAAAGTGCTCGTGAGACTAATAGGCCTATAATTTGAAGGGCTTTGTCTTGATCCTCTTTTGTGGATAGGGGTTACTATGGCGTCTTTCCAATCACGCAGTAACACTCCATTTAGGAGAGATAGCTTGAAGATCGTAGTCAAAGGGCCGGCTATGTGGGCTGATAGCTACTCGAGAAGCCTTGGATGAAGATTATCAGGACCCATTGATTTCCCTGCATCCAGTTTCATTAGGCAGTTGAGCACGATGCCTTGGTTGATGTCAACGGAATCTATCCCATGTTCTTTTGATGTAGCCAGAGCTGATCCTATAGACAGTGATGACTCCTGAGTGAAGACTTGGGAAAAGTAGTTTGTCATTGCTTCTGCTTTTTCTTGATCTCCTTCGATTGTATCATTGTCAATAGTCAGGTTTGGGACACCATTGGATGCTATATTCCTGAAATTTTTCTTAGGTTGTGCCTTTGCATTTTGAGCTAGGTGTGCTTCGAACTTCATCCTTGATTGGCGAGCTTCTGCAATAGCCTTATTTCTAGCAGCGTTATATAATTTACTGGTCTCAGAAGTCTCAAGTGTGCAAACAGGTTCGAACATTTGTGTTTACGTATGAGTAACTTACGAATCTCTCGGTTTATCCAAGGGGGGAAATGTTTCCGACCCTTTGGGACAGACCAAGGGATAAAAGTTGTTTAAATTGGTTCCATGCGGCTTCTACTTGAAACTCTGGGTTGACGTACCAGTTTAATGAGTTGGCTGCTGAGATGATTGCATTCTTTATATTATAATTACACACATATTCAAATATATCAACTTCAAATTTAATTTATATATGTGTAAAACTTGGGCACTGTGGTAGTAAGTAATTCCATATTAGTTTGTTTATTAGGTATATCACACAGTGAAACAGTATTATTTACAGTAAATAATACTGTTTCACTGTGTGATATACCTAATAAACAAACTAATATGGAATTCAAATTTAATTAGCGGTCTATTTTAATGTTTTCTTTACTTATTTTTCTGTCTTTCAGTCTGAATAACCTACACTAATTATATGTGTTATGTATTTATTTATTTTTATTTTTGGTTACAGCTTGATGCCACACTGTATTTTTCAGTACAAGTATGGCATTTTCAGCATGGATATCGGTAGCCCAAATTTTGCAGGCCGACCATAGATATCAGGTGTGCGTCGGCAGGGGATCGAACCTCGGACCATGTGCATGGTCGGCGAGAGTCCTAACCACTGTGCCACCTTTTCTTTTGTCGACGACAATGGAGGACTAACTGGCGAAAGGATCAACTGCACTCACAATAGCGACAAAGTCTTAACACACCGCACACTACATATAATTAATCCCAACACTGCTCCTTTTGGAGTCAACCAAAGCTACGACAGTCGAGTGGCGGGACGAACTACGCTGAAGTTCACCGAAGACCAGGAACCTTTTTTTACCTCACAACCAAGAAGCGAGCAAAGAGAAATCATATTGGTTTACAATAGCTCGTGAAGACGATATTGGATACGTAGGATAATTAAGTTCCTTCGGCCCTAAAATGAACGTCCGAACAACTAGGAAGACAGGACTAATTTCTAGCCGAGGAAATGAAGTAGCCTCAAAGTGTGCAACTAATTCTAGCCAAACATACAAGGATGGTAATACAAACAACACACCTTTCCATTTCACTGTCTTCCTGAATTTACTCACAATAAATCCATATTCACCACTGTCAACACTCCACAGTGAGCATATGGTGACATGTCCATTTCTGTAAGTACAAGATTCTCCAATCATCTTAACTGCCTTCGTATCTTCAACGGACCAACAGCTTTCTGGTTTATTTTTACCATGGAAATCTTGGTCGTACGTATTAAAAGGTGATTTTGGTCCTTGGACTCTGTCAGGTAATGCACCTATTCAGACATTCTGAACGAAATGAGGCTTGAAGATGCTACCAAAGTTAACGGGATTCGTACAATCACTTGTCATTACTAACAATAAATGCAGTCCAACCAGGCCACTACTTCCATTCTCCAATACTTTAAAGATCGATTTTGTATGTCCTTTCTAACAGCTGCCCTCTACCATATAATTTTTCCGACGAAGTCAATCTCGAGAAACTAGCCCACTTACTAAATATATATACTCAACCATAGGTCACAAACTCTCCCTGAAAATCGACTGCTTTGGTCACCCTTCATTATAAATGATTTCGCCTTACTCATTGAATTCTCAATTTCAGGAGTGGGATGCAATATACTGGCAGACTTGCCCATTACTTTGTTAACACTATATATCACCAGCCTCCAAATATCATCAAACACTGGCTCCAAGCCATCCTGCTCTATACGGGCCCTGATCTTAACCTACTTTCCTCTTGATCTAGCCGGAAGGCATCTGGCAGTTACTTCTAGAACAAAACTTGAATTCAAGTCACTCATACAATTCGAGAAGTCAGTATATTTTTAAGCGTCATCAGGGTGTCAAAAAACGGGGTGACATCTTTGAGGTCATCACTTAAATGCTGTCCATTGCCTTTAAGAATGACAGATACATCTAGAAATCACAGACGGTTTCCCGAATCTTTGACATATTATACACCTTGCTACATCATATCCCTTATTCAGAGACAAGAATATACAGCACTGTAGTACACTAGTAGCGCTAGTACAATGCATTAATCAATACATTGACACTTTTTCGTCATTAAGCATGACATTTCTCAGCATAACTTCGATCTTCTTCACAAATTATGGGTAGTCTGTTGGATTTCCGTCAAAACATCGTAGCTCAAAATTTAGTGAGACAAGAAAGGACATGGTCATTCGTTGTGTCAAGTATAATCCCAGACACCTCACCACAAACGTTGAGCGACTGATTATCAATACTTACTTTATTGTTCACCTACATACTGCCTCGTCCTTTCTCTAGCCCAGTGATTACTAAACCTCACCGAAAACCCAAAAAATGTATGTTCCAGGGAACACTTGTACAGACAAGGGTTGCAAACAACGCTAGTCTAGGCGGAATCGCCAACGATTTTCGCCGATGAAGCAGAACCAAGGAAACTAAAACAGAAACTACCGATGGTTTCCAGCGTAGTACCCAAAACACAAGTACTATTAGATCCAAGCAAGTAGGTCGAAAACTATAAACCCACTACAGCGATCAGCAAACTCCAAAGGGGCAGGATCAGAAACTGTAAATGTACCAGCTTCAAAGACTCAATTCACGAATCCTGAAGCTCACGCTGTTCCCAGAAAACCAACAGACCTAACTCAGAATACTAGGACCTAAAACAAACTCGAAAATTTCACAGGGAAAATCGAGGATGTGGTGATTATTTATTGTTCCACTGACAGTAAACCATCACGACAAAGCAATTACAGCACAATTCGTTACAGTACTAAAAGTTAAAGCTTCAAAACGTACGAGGTTCAAAAGTCTACGGGTAAAAATGTTGTAGGCTCAAAGTCTATCAATAAACATCATCACAATTCGCAGTAATACTTCAGATCGTATTTTCCGAGTTTTCTGCTGAACGCTAAGCAACTAAACCCAGTGATGACTGTAACTTCCAACGGAAACGAAACCAGTTTGAATGTGACGGGTCATTGGACATTCACTCGATATCAACAATACTGACAACACCTCCCCACCAAATGCCTCCTACTATACCCAAAAGACAAAAACTGCCCTTTGACTTTGAAAATAACTTCACTAAACAGTAATGTTTCATATATATAAATATACGCAATTCCAAAGCATAAAATTACGCTACGTTAGTCGTTAAATGAGCTGATTTTGTTGGTTGAATAAGACTGGATATCTGGTTGCATAATTTTATAGACTAAGTATGAGATCGAAAGTTGTTCAGTAAAATTATTATGTTCACATAGCAACGTAAATCGGAAATGGAAACATGAAATCATCTGCCTCAGGAGCCACTGTCTTAAAACACCGATTATAGTTTGGACCGTTTCTTATAGTAAATTTTCTCTATTAGTTCAAAACTGCAATTTTCTCACTCTCACAGTGCAATGCATCCCTTGACTGAGTGTATAATTACGGAATAATACAAAAACAGTTATTCAGGAAATCCTTCAAAGTCAATTCCTGAGTACAAAGTTAGTTATGATGTTGAGTTGAAACAGGACCAAATATATTCCAATCTTTTGAGATGACAGCTTGATTTTTGAGAGGGCTTCTCAAGTGAACGGATGAGACGAATTCTGGGCTCGATGGTCATATATTCCTAGGTGATAATTATTTTTATCCTGGAAGGTGTGAAATGTAGGTCACTCAATAAAAGTATGATGCACGTTACAGAAAATAATCAGTCATAACTTATCCGTGATAAAGGACCAGTGAACACAAGTTCCATTAGGTATTTTATTTGGTCTATGATGCCTTATGTTTAGGTCCTAGTTTGGGCACTGACTGAATTCTGTCAGTCAAGCTTACACAGTGGCTACCAAGCTGGGTAAATAATTATAGTGACGCAACATGGATTGTTATTAGATGGCTAGAGTGAATCGAATCGAATCTCCGAAGCGGAATTTATTCCTTTATGGTAGCAGATATTTCTTGTCGACGAGTACGAATAGGCACGAAAACTAGTTCCAAGGAAGGATGCCTTGAATAGACTAGAAACGACTAAAATGGTACTAATATCGGTCATAATTTGAGATTCACTGGTCGCTAATAAACATGCTATGGCTCTTTTTTACTGGACACCAGTTACTGACTAGTCTCCAATCAAAAATATCCCACATAGTACTACAGGAGGTCAATCGCGAGCCTGAATAGCTCAGTGGTAACGTCTCTGACTGCAGCACTGGGTGACTCGGGTTCGAATCTCAGAAGAGACATGCGTTCCTTTGAGGCTGCAGATATCAGGGCTGCTGCCACTACATGGCTGACCCGACTGGCAGCTGAACTGTTAAGTGAATGCGTGACAATGCGGTTGAAAATGAAATGCCGCACAATTCACAAAGAACCGAAACACTACTCCTAAGATTTCCATAATACAACACCACAAATTCATAATTAAAACAAGTTGTATATGGACAAAAATCCATGGTTTTAAAATATGCATTTTACTTCGCTGTAATCTCAAACAACCAGTAACAGCCTCTAATAACATATGCAAGGAGACTACATGAAACGGAATGAACGAAACCAAAGTTGGCAGCGGTAACCGGAACTGAAACAGAAACTCAGCGGGGTACACTACACAGAATAGACATAATTACGGTAGGAAATGAACTAATCATAAAAACAACTAACAATCAGTCACTTCTCTTTACCTAAGCATATCAGCTGAGCATGCCGGTCACGGAATCAACAACCAATCGCAAAAAGTCAGTAAATTACAACAGATTTGGGAATTGGAAACATTTATTTCCCGATACGAATTTAAAACAAGCAATAAAGGTTAATAAAGCAGGATTTAATGAATTCATCAAATTTCGGTAGAACTCGTCAGCTGAATACTCTACATACACGGATATATACTTTTGAAATTACATTTGGAGATATAAGACTGATAAGTAAATAAACTACATTGAATTAGTCATGCAGAAAGACAGGTGCGAATGTTTTTCCAGGTCATGTGCAATTAGATAAGGGGAGAGAGAGTATGGGAG
The DNA here is from genome assembly GCA_944472155.2 of Trichobilharzia szidati. Taxonomy (NCBI): domain Eukaryota; kingdom Metazoa; phylum Platyhelminthes; class Trematoda; order Strigeidida; family Schistosomatidae; genus Trichobilharzia; species Trichobilharzia szidati. The sequence goes on along the minus strand of OX235274.1, from coordinate 94,789,082 downwards.
ATCAAAATTAAGATAAATTGCATTACGCTTCAATTACATCACTTAGATAAACAATTAGACATCAGAGAATTTAACAAGAATTGCAACCAGAGGGATGTCAATAGTAATAGTTATAATAACAGTAATATAATATAACAATAATAATAATGGTGTTGAAGTGGGTTAAGATAATGCTACTGATAAAGGATAGTTTTAAATGAATCAAGAATAATAATAATAATGAGAATAATAATAGTAATGATAAAATAATAATAAGAGGTAGAATTATAAGTAAAACGTATTACCATGGTAGATTCAGAGTCACGACCATCTCCTTTTGTACACAGAGACCTGGTTTGTAAACTCGAATTCCACAAGCCTCTGCAATTGCAAGCATCTTCTTGTTTCTTTGTCTGCTGACAATGGTGAATGACTTGACTGCGTCGATATCATGCCCGTAATCCACAAGATGCTTTGTTATTGAGGATTTTGGCACTTTGAACTCAGCTGTTTTCAACCATTTTGGCAAATGCTCCATTATGCGAGTAGACAATCTCCTTTCCGTACGACCTATGTATTTGCTTCCACAAACACACTCAAATTGGGAATGTTAAGTTTATATTGACAGGAGGAGGATTCTGACTTCTCATCATGGAAACCTATGAAGTAAATGGTTTCTTCAGCAGCCCTAGAAGACATAAGACATGCGTTAATTTCCCTCTCAATCTTCTTAAAAAGAAGCAGGTATGCTTAGACAATACAGGCGGATACTCACCAATAACATAACTCTAATAGCATCAGCCGGCGTTGAGGTTAACTAACATAAACCTTTTTCAAATCGTGGGAAATGCCTGTCAATATACTAGAGAGAAAAGTACAAGCAGCTCAGCAAAGATATCTTCCCGGCGATTTCATTCTCACATAGTAACTACGTGAACTGATATGTAAAAATGCAATCGTACAGCTTTCGTAGAGGAAATCGCCGGGAAGATATCCTTGTTGAGCCTATTTTTCCTTTTTGCTATATAATACGAATCTGATATGCCGGCGAGTCTAAACACCTTTAGAAACAAGAAGGCAAAGTGAATTGTTGGCCTTCATTAACAACGAAACCCGTCTTTAAAACTCACCTCTTGCGAATATTTCTGTTTGATATCCAGCATCAACACACCCATTACTTGCTGAAACCACCGGCCATACTTAAATCCATTGCATACTGATGAAGAGTCCCATAGTAGGACGAAATAGCTGTCCAGTACTCCCAGGATTTCCACTGGTCCTCTAACCAATGTCAGCTCATGATGAAATCCTGTAACCAATCAAATCCCTGCAAACCAACACCTGAATATGAATGAGCTTACTATGTGTCTATGGATTTTAAATTACCTACCATCTTACTTTTGGTTTAATCAAACTACTTCGTTTATAGCTAAAGATTAATCTGATTTTAGTCTGTCTACTGTCTTCTACATCATCTTATAGCTGGTAGTGTCGAAATTTATTCTTAATAATTAGAAACATTTTTAGATTATTGCCTGTTTCTTTGTCGGTAATTAAAATTACTATCCTGATGTCTTTCCGACTAAAATATTTATTTTTTTCTAACCAAAACGTCATAATACCCGCTCATCACTGAAATGTTAAAACAATTTTGTACAGCATATCTGACAATTGATTGAATGATTAACTTTACAGTAATACATTGTTTTTTGTTGTTTTTTTTTCTTAGAAATATTCACATCATATGGAAAGCTGAATGCTTTTACTCAAAAAATCGATATTATATAGATCGATATCAGTCTAAATCTGTTTTTAAAAAAGTTAATTGTTTTAATTAATTATAAACCAAATATAAAATCAGTCAGTCAGTAGTTGTAATTGCCTACAAAGTTTATCCATCAAGTTGTGTGATGAATACATTCAGACGTGAATAGGCCCTAGTACTAACACACACACACTTGTGTCACCAAGCAATGCGCAAGAGAAACTGCCATGTTAATACATTTTTCTACACTCTAATTACAAATGCTTAATGAATGAATATTATGCCAGTAGCGTCTAGTATTTGACAGATAAATTAAAGAAAAAGATATCCCCGGGAGTTTCAACAATGTCTCCTTTGCTTCTGGCAATTAATTAAAGATGCCCATTAAATATTTTAAAAGATTAAAATTAGTGAACAGAGAATATTCATTTCAATAAATTCTTCATCATCAGGTTCTACAATTATATGCATCCATAACAATTAAGGAATAACTATTAATAATGTAAACGCTGATGCTTTTAAATAACATCGTGCTGTTAAGATCAATCGATTACAGTCGAAAAGCGTTTTTAGTTAATAGAAATAATACAGACTTTATGAATTTACAGAAACTGTAGTGGGCCAGGATAGTAATATTGGCTAGACTTATTTCTTTCTTACACGAAGCTCAGGTTTATTAAAAAACGAATTGCAACCACTTATGCTGTTTGGAGTATTCCTTATTCAGAAGCTCTTGATAATTGATTTGATATCCAAAATGTGACAGGAAAATATTCTTCAGTGTTACTTTTGTGCCTTTCTTGAACTAGACGATATAATATCGAACTATCGATAGTCTTTAGCACACCTTTATTCAGCCAAACTGATGGGTGTTCTTGAGCACGAAAAATTAGGTTCCTAGAGCAGCTTTCAATATAAGTGGCTCTACAATAAGGGGTAGCTAGCCTGGGTGTTCCGTCATACAGTTTCCGAATCGTAACCGGTACTTTTGAAAATATCAGCCTCAACTTATCGGCATCAAATGTCCTATGGATTGGTCGTATTGTATCGATCAACTCAACTCCTCCTGTGCAGCTAGTTACAGTGACCGTTACTTAAGAGGCCTAATTTTTCGTTCAGTCGAGAATACCTACTAGTGTGATTAAATGAAACAGTTCCCTACTTAACCATCTAATCATAATAGACCATACAGCTAACCTTGAAGAGTCTTTTTCTGAATACTGAATAAATTGCTAAAGGCCTCTGGATTCCGAACACTTAAATTAGCAGAAGCCATTGAATTTCCTTTAAAATAACCGGAGCTTTGTGTGAGCAAGAAACAAGTCTAAGCACTATTGATTCCCTGACGTGGTGTGGGATCTATCAATTCATAAGTTCTGTATTATTTCCTTTAATTTATCTGATATTCACTTTATCATTATATTGATGCATATCATCAATTACAAATGCCTTTCGACTGTAATCTTTGGTAAATGATCTTCTGTGTGTCACCATCAAATTTAGAGCTCCTCGTTTCCCATTTGGCTTACAATCGATCACCTGCCTGGATCACAGTGTCGCTCAACGGTCTCCTATGCGTATCTTCAGTCCATCTCCACTTTCTTCTGCATATCCGTTAGACAGTAGGTCCTTGTCTGCTCTGCTGCCCGAAAGAGTCTCTTGTCACCTACTCCTTCTGGTCAGCAATATGATCTAAAGTGTCGAGCGAAGTCATCTGTTGACGAAAGTTTGCAGTCTGATGGAAAAGGGATATGCCATAATAATCATATCAACACCTTTTTTCTCTTCTGTCAATTTAGAAGATGAGGATTTGAGTAAACACCTGCTTCTGTTGGAATCAGATGTGATTTTAACTTTAGAATAAAGTGATGCGCAGCATTCTGATGTCGTAAAATTAGTTAAATGTGCAGATGATGTTTATGACGAAATCATCCAAAGTGTATTAAGTGTAAAAAAGATAACGAAATATAGACATTTAGTAGACAGAAGGATACAGAGAGGAAATATTTTCTTTTCATCAAAACAAAAACATCAGTTTATGCAGAATAAGATGGTACCACAATTAACTTTGCAGGCTTTTCGTCAGCTGCGCCTAGCCGAAGGAAATTATTAAGTTTATGTACAGAAAAATTTTAACATACTTGAAAATGTTATATAATCTCAGTTTGCAGGAGATTCAGACTTAATAAACAGAAAGGCTAAGATACAATGGACTCATGGATAGGGTTTCAGGCGTTTGATAGAGATTGTTTCGATAGGATTGAAGAGAACTTAACTATTTCGTCTGTTGATAACTTTCTTCCCTCTATCCTTTTGTCTACTAAATGCCTATATTTCGTTATCTTTTTTACACTTAATACACTTTGGATGATTTCGTCATAAACATCATCTGAACATTTAACTAACTTTACGCCATCAGAATACTGCACAACACTTTACTCTAAAGTTAAAATCACATCTAATTCAACAGAAGCATGTGTTCACTCAAATCCGGATCTTCTAAATTGACAAAAGAGAAATAGGTGTTGATATAATTATCATGGCATATCCCTTTTCCAACAGGCTGCAAAATTTTATCAATATTCGGACCATGGTTAAAAGACAGTAATTTCCAATCAAATTTGCAGTAGTATTTAACAACAATAACGTATCAAAATTCAAAATTACCTCAACAATGCCTCTAGGCAGCTGAACAAATCTAATTAGACCTCAGTTACAAAACAAGTTCTATACAACAGAATTACCGAACTAACATCAACTGTAAAAAATAGACGAGAATCATGAAGAATATTCCCAACAAGGTGGGGTCAAAACTCTGTAAACAAGAATCATACAATAAACAAAGACGTTACTCAGAAAACAAAGACGAATATACAAGATAAGTTGAAGAGTTCAATTGATGATCGAAACCGCGTAGATGTTTTTCCGGTGAATCCTGATAAGTATGTTACAAATCTTTCTGATATTACTCTATCTACTCATCAGAAAGAAGCTTTATCCCTTAGACTCAAATTTTGTGTTCCTCGCACGCAATTTACGGATTTAGCCATACATGCTGAGTTTGAAAACTTATATGACCAACTCAAACCTCTTTCCGCAACATCCGATGAAGATGGGGGTTGGTTTAAGGCCAAGATGGTGGATATAGCTCATCAGTTTTTAAACAACAACCCAAAGGAGAAAACTATTTTTAATTCCCAGCATTTCAAAGCCTTAGAAGAGCTACGGGAAAATTCTAATATAATTCTAATATATATATATATATTTTAATATATAATATATAGTTCTAATATATAACCTTTATCAGGTTTCGTAATAATTATATTAGCTGCTATATGGTGGAATGGAAAGACTGTTTTCCTGCCTTCAGACCACAACACGTTGGTTTTGGTCTTGATATTTTAGATAACTGTGCAAGGATATCACATCAGTACATAAATCCATTATACCAAAGTTTTAATTCTTTCTGAAAGCATAACTTAGCTAACAGGTATTGATCTAAGAAAGAATACCACTGACCAATGCAGCCAATTGATTTATACAAAATTTTGTTGTTATTGTGTTAAGTGCAGTCATTTATATTTGATGGTTGGAGGTAGTCGGCAGAAAGCCTTTCCTGACCTAGGTATCGTATTAGTTGGCACTCACCATTCAGCATGGCGTATCTGTAACCTTAAAGAAACTCATGTCACTCATTGATGACGCAGGTTCAAATCTCAGAAGGGACATGTGCGTCGGTGGTACAATGGTTAGGACTCTCGCCGACCATTCACATGGTCCGGGGTTCGATCCCCTGCCGACGCACACCCGATATCTATGGTCGGCCTGCAAAACTTGGGCTACCGATATCACATGCTGAAAATTCTATACCTGTACCGAGAAATACGGTGTGGAATCAAGCTGTAATCAAAAAAATGAGTTCCTTCAAAGTTGCTGACGAGTGCCAACTAGCACGAAACCTAGGTCAGGCAAGGCTTCCTGCCGATTACTCCCAATCATCTAATATCATCAAATCAATGCGCACCGTGATGGAGAGCTACCTAGAGTGGTGGCCATATTGCAAACCTGACTGACAGAATTCAGTTTGCACCAAACAGAGGACTAGACACGTCACACTAGTTACTAGTGCCCAATCAAAGTGGTCATTTATATTAAAACTGCCAATATTATGTATCTTCCTTCCGTATATTTCCTAATTTTCCCCCTTTTTTGTGTACTGATTTATTCTTAGTGTACTATTTTCAGGCAATATTAGCTTGAATTGACACATAAACTTCATTGATTCTTATTACTATGAGTATCTGTGCAATAAGACAGTATGTGTACAAGTGATTATTTTTGTCGAGTTTTTGCATTCATTTTTCTCATAAATACTATAAATAGCAATTTAAATACATAGTATACTATTTAAAATTACCGCCTACAAAAATACTTGAAATTAAACAATGCTTTGCACGTTTCAATGATGAATTTTATTCCATACATTAGTTGTTTTTTTAAATCATAAGAATATACAACTGATTTTCACATAAATGTAGGCGAAATTTTTAAAAAAAGTATTCAACAAAAGTGTAATATTATTATTTCAGAATACCAACATGTTTCAAGCTGATTCATTCACTATAAACATACAAATCATATAAGCTGCGAATTTCCAGTAGTAATCTGATCTTTGAATCAGACTGAATCATTATAAAAATTACTTAAAATAATCTCAATGTTGATTTGGTTATGTTCTCTGAGATGAATGGGTGGTCTAATTGCGAAGCTTCTATTCTCCTTCTACACAATATCTTCAGCCTTCAGTTCAGTATGAAGAAGTAAACCTATACGGATTCTAAATGATTAATATAATTACATCGCCTAATTACCTTCATTGTAATTGGTTGTTAATTTGTATCAGTATTTTCGTCGTTTTGATAGACTTGCAATCTGATCTTTTTGTCATGTGATTTATTCTTTATTAGTTGGGAAATTTGCCCAAAGAGCTTGCCTTGTAACCAGAAGGTCCTGACTTTGAACCTCGGTGAGTGCGTACTGGCTGTCCAGCACTCCCTGCAGGTTTACCAATGGTTCTCTAACCGATGTCAGCTCATGATGAAATCCCCCAACCAATCAAACAAAATCCCTACAAATCAATACTTGAATAGTAATGTGTCTGTTAATTTCGACAACACAGTAAAAAGACGTAGTTTATCTGAAACGTGTAATGTATTGACGCAACACATTTCGGACATTCTGATCACACACGTACTTGTCATACACAGTTTTTATATAATGTAAGAAGGCATGAATAATTACAACACAGGTCAGATTGTATACAGGTCAAGGTCACAAATAATGAGTAGGGAGACGTAAAAGGTGTGGGTAAGAAAGATAAAAGGAGAAAAAACAAGGCAAAGAAGGGGTTGAAAATATTAAGGAGTAAATTGGTTCCAAATTGGATTACCAAGGCAGGTTTAAGGTGATAACAAATAATTTTTGGACACATAAGACAGGTTTAAGTCTTTTTATGGCTAAGGTTTCAATGAATTTAAGTTTGTGGCCCAACCTTGTTTTATATATCGGCTCAAAGGCATTGTTGAAATCAACCTTATGACCCTTCTCTATAATATGCTTGGCTATAGATGATGTTGGACATCTATTTCCGGGTTTAATTGTGTCTGGCGATTTCATTTGTTGTTGCAGCCACTTTGGAATGTGTTCTGTAGCCCTAACCTGCAGAGACCGATGGGTCCTCCCTATGTACGTGTCTCCACACATACGTGTAAATTGATAAACATAGTGGGATGTGACACTATCGTTCGGATAATGTGAGGGTTAATTGATTATTTCTTTGGGTATCGGGTCTTTAGAAATTCCGGGGGATTTTAAGTGCCTCCATTGTTTTTCCAAATTTCTCTTATTTTCCCAATCAAATTGGTGTTCATAATTGTCTACATACATCGAAATGAGAGAACAGATGTTATGTTGGTTTATATTCTTGGATTTGAAGTCTAAGGGGATGCCCACTTTGACCAATATAATATGTATCATACTTCTTGCAATAAATTTTGTGGATGGTGCCGAATTGCCTACTTTTGGTGTTGGGTTTATTTTTCCCGGTTTGTGTGCAATATCTATTCATAATGATTTTTTCACTCTAGTGTAACAGTAGAAGGCTAGAGACCCGGTAACGAAAAGTTTATTTGCAATTTGGTATCTGTATGTATGAAAATTATGTGCACCCTATCTGAAAATCGTCATTTGCATAGATCTTCCATATTGTGCCATTTCAGCCCTTTTTATTGTGTTTCTTTGTCTTCTTTTTGTGTCTTCCATGTTGTTCCCCAACACTGGTTCATTTGTTTTCTTCGATATCAAATCTATCTCTCCGGTACTTGATATTTTTGTGTGCTGATGAACGTCTCTTTATTTACTACTGATAGATCTTGTCAGTAGCACATGCTACATTAGCTGTTATTTCAGATACATTCTTAATATAGATTCTTTTAGGATGAATTTTTCTGTGAATTTTGAGAATGGAATCAAGCTCTTGGAAATGATTTTTTTCGCACTGGGGAAAACCTACCCTTGTGGCGAAATAAAGATGTTCATTATTTTAAAAAGCTTTGTATTTCCCATGGAATTTCCGAACATCACATCGTGTGTGGTTAAGTAAAGGACAAACAAAATCGATCCGTAGCGCCATTCTATCTGATCTTGTGAATACAGAACACAAGATTGATGTTAACCAGGCTTTCAGAGTAATTTACTGCATACCAACTAATTTTAACTTCGCCTTAAGAGTGAATGAACATAAACGCCGAACCAAAGGTCAACCAACAGGAACACAAGCCTACAAGAATCTTGAAAAAATTCATCGATAGCTGCACATGCATGGGACAAAAACCACAATATCGATTGGGACAATGTGTGTCTTCTAAAAACTAACATGAACAAATGGAAAGAAAGACTTATAACAGAATCGATATTCATTAAAGTCACACCGGATACATGTAACAAGGGTGACTCAGTACAACTATCAACAACTTGGAATATAATTCTGAATAGAAACACATGAATGAACGTGGAATATAACTCAAATACTAAAAAAAAAAACATGAATGAGCAAAAATAATGAACTATATATATGAGTTCAAATCATAAATGTGTGAATAAAACAATTCCAACAGTGGTGTGAACACGGGCAGTAATTTTGCTCGAAATATTACCAATAACAAAACTTATCATTGTGTGTAAACTATTGAAATATAATTATACTTTATTCGCCTTAAGAGTTCGTTTACTTAATATTGCTTAGGCTGACTGTTTGGATCCATATTAAGAAGCCTAATTTGTGCGTTCAAAAGAAGTTAGTTCAGACATCATCATTACCTTGGTCATGGAGGTTTGAATGATCCTGAATTTTTGTGGAATTTTCCTAATTTAAGTTGATATTCTATTTGCTACTATATCTTTATTATTATTATAATTTAAGCGTCTTTAATGAACTGTAATTGCATTGATCTTACTTTACAAATCGATATTATTTAAGAAACACTAACATTGTAATTGACTACCAATCTAGAATATTCGATGTATATAAACATATATGTTGTTGTAGAGCCAGAAGAGGAAATTATCGAAAAGGATATTCTTTGCTCAATTATTTTGTGTTTTATGGATGTCTGAATGAATATTTCCACTATATTGAAAATGATATTGCTTTTACTAAAGTTTTACTGTTTAATGCTGCTAATGACTTTCTTAAAGTAATATTGTGGTGAGAACTGGCTGCTAGCCAAATTAGTAGATAGTTATTTACCTCAATGTATACGTCCCCAATATTGGTCATGATAAAAAAAAGAACAAAGACTGACTCAACAACCAATCACAGCAGACTTTGCGTAGGCGGATATAATTTGCAGATAGATAATCTGAACTTCAAGAAACAGCCACAAAGAAATGAAAGACTAATGTTCAGCGAGAAACCACCAATCAGAAGATTGTGTTTGTTTGCTTACAAAAATCTATAATAATGTAGATGAAAATCTATAAATATGTGTTGATTTCCTCAATAAACGATCTGTTGCCTGATCCTTGTCTTCTGTTGTTACAGTATTAGATTAGAGTTTATAAAATCTCGACTTATATATATCGACTGGATCACAGTTCTTCTGTGATCCTGAGTTGTCATTTGGGTGAATTAGTAAGGAAAACAAACGTTTGCAAATAGTTTGAACTAATAAATGTTTGAATTTTACAAAAACTCTAAACGTTTACGTAGTGAGCCGACCATGCACATGGTCCGGGGTTCGAACCCCTGCCGGCGCACACCCGATATCTATGGTATGCCTGAATTTGGGCAACCGATATCCATGCTGAAAGTTCCACACTTGTACTGAAAATACGGTGTGGAAATCAAGCTGTAAATCAAAAAAAAAAAGAAAAAAAAACTTAAATTCCCTGTTCATCATTCCTTTTCAATCAATCTTGTGAAATCATTGAGAAAATTTCAGTAACATAGTCACTTCATATATTATGGATTGATAGAATAAAGTAGCATTAAATCTGGATTAAGTAACTCTACTCCCCCCCCTTGCCGGCACAAACTAACACTGTCAAAATAAATGTATTAAGCAGTTTACACTACGAAAATTTGTGGTATTTGTATAATTCATAAAGTTATCAATCTCAACAATCTGTACACGTGTATTATCTTTACTTATTCATAATTATCCCGTACAAAAGGATTATGGTCAAGCTGAGATTTTGTAAATTCTAGTTTAATATTACTGGAATAAGTCGGTTAACAGCATTAAATATCGAAATGTTAGTATAAAAAACATCCTTTTGCTTTTCCATTCATCGGTAACTGAAGTTTTTTCTTACGAATACTCAAGAATCTTTTTCCATTGTCTACTGTATACCTGACTGAATTAGCGAAAACCACCAGGTAACGAGTAACTCATAAACCAGAAGCTGTAGTAATTCGTCCAAAACAATACGAACTTTGTGTGTGAGAGAAACAAATCCAGCAATATTTTTGCCACCTTGGTTTGTTGTGGAATCTATGAATTAATAAATACTGTATTACGTCATGCTATTCACGTGTAGCCTTTCGTCCACAATGTATGCATTTTCTATATCGTATTATTTTTCGCTTGGGTTCTTAAAGGAACATCGGGCTTCAACAGTACATCTCCACTTTGTCCTGTTCTCTGAGTTCCTCTTTAGCTTACCCCACAATTACTCATAAGCTTTAATCACTTCCCACAAGATCTCCTCCATGCCACCCTCCGACACCCAACTCGTCATTTCCAATTCAGGTTCCACTCGAGCAATTCCCTGGCGTGTGATGTCACCCAACGTTCTCCTCAGCTTATGTCCAATCCAACTCCATATAATTCGGCATAAATGTTGAGCAATAGGCATTTTAGTAATTCACTTTCGGAAATTCTAATTTCTAATCCTTTCTGACTGGCGATTTGATCTTCAGTATTGAGCCAGCGAAGGCAGCTGTTGGTAAAAGTCTGCAACCTCTTGGAAATCCTTGTCGTGACATGCTGGCCACGTTTCTGACCCGTATAAAACAATTGACCGAATTCATATTTGTGTTGAAAATCCTAGTCTTGTTCTTTATACTGAGTAAATGCAGAAAAAATGAAGGCGCGTATCTTGCCTTTCCGATTCTCACTGGCTTTGACGTCTTCATCGGTGCTGTCGCCTGTAGTTGAAGCGATGTTGCCCAGATAAGTGGAGGAAGTGATCTCTAACAAATTTCTCTCGTTTATGGTGATTGGTGCTGGTTGTTATTGTTGTTGTTGACTGATTATCTTCGTCACCTCTGTCTTCTCTATGTTCACTTGAAGTCTTGTCTTTGCTGCCTATTCTACCAGTTTGTTGGTTTTCGCCTGTAATTATTCAAATTTATTTTTGCAAGAAAATTCATCTGATGCATTCATCACTATGCCTTTAATACTTGTAAGGCGAAATCTTATATTATGACAGTTTATTTTTGGTTATTCACTGGCACACGCACACATTCGCACAAGCTTCTATTCCATTTTCTCTTTATGTTTGTGATTTTGGTCTTTATTAATACGGAATTTATAATCAGACTGAAGAACATTCAATATGAACGTTAATCAAAAGCAGTAGTTAGTATATATTCATTATCAATGATTTTTAGCCACTTTGATATTTGACGTGCTATTTTTTGTATTTCATCATGTACATTTTCCAGCCTGCAATCTATTGAAAATTTACTCGTCATTCGGATATTATCGATCTGAATGATTCGATTTAAAAAAGTAGATACTAGTGTTAGCGATAACCATTATTTTTTAAGAGTTATTCCAAAGAGATCTGGTTTGTTTCAAGGCTGATCACGGATTAGTGTCACTTAAAGAACCACTGAAAAACAGTAGACATTACTGTGTAAAGAGGGCTGGCTGCTAGCCAAAATTGGTAGATAGTAATTTACGTCAATGTATACGTCCCCAATATTGATCATGAGAAAAATAAGAACAAAGACTGACTTAACAACCAATCACAGCAGACTTTACGTAGGCGGATACAATTTGCAGATAGATAATCTGAACTTCAATAAACGGCCACAAAGAGATGTAAAATTAACGTTCAGAGAGTAACCACCAATCAGAAGACTGTGTCTGTTTGCTTACAATAATCTATAATAATGTACGTGAGAATCTATAATTATGTGTTGATTTCCAAAAAAACGATCTGTTTCCTGGCCCTTGTCTTCTGTTGTTACAACTGGACTGAGATCAATTTGTGATTAAACTTGAAAAAAAATCAAATCCTTACAAAACTAACTGTTGAACATTAGTCTAAAGCTTACTAATGACTGGGTACAGGAGAAATTTGCCTGGAGTTCTAGTAAGAAGCCGTGACCACTTGGGTTCACCAAATACTCGCCGGGAATGACAATGACTGGTGGTCACACTAAAATCACGAAATGGTAGAAGGTAGAATTCATGGACCATTGAATCGTGTCGAAGTGGCTGAATGATCTGCCAGCTTGCCATGTGGCCTGAAAGTCTTGAATTATAACTCCAATGGGTGCGTACCGATGACGAGTACCAAACTAAGACGAAGCAGCTAGCCAATACTACATGCTTTTCAACGGTTCTCAAACTGACATCAATCCATAATCAAACGTCATAATAATTATTCCTTTATTGATATGGACGCATAACTTTAGAACTTGATGTTGGAGAAGTTGTCGAAAACAGTATTCTCTATCCACTAATTAGTGTTTTAAAATTTATGTAGTGAAATGCATACTGTACTCTTGAAAAATTTTCATTAAAAAATAACTGTCAGAAATAAATAGTAAGAAAATCTTCAAATACAATAGTAGCAATCCAACAGTACACAAAATAGTCTGTTGCAAGCGTTGTTCAAAAGAACGAAGACCCGTGGAAGTATCGCTGTATTGCGAAGAATAAAGGAGAGACATTTTATAACTATCTTCTGGAAAAAATTAGATATTAAAGACACTTCATCAACAGAAGTCTGGCCAACACAAAATCGTTCCAGAAAAGTTCAAGGAAAATCGTTCTGCTATAATATATGAAGCACAATTATGAAATCACCAGCAAGCTATTGAAATATTTTGTAGTAGGTGTTGTCCACTAGCCAACACAGTCATTTCGCTACATATCATTGTAGACTTATGGACTTATTAACAAAACTAGGAAAAAACCGGAATGAATTATATTGGATAGTTGGAGGCAATCGGCAGGAAGCATTGCCCCATCTAGTTTTCGTGCTCGTTGGCACTCACTAGTCAGCAAGGCGTATCTGTAACCTTCAAGGAACTCATGTCCCTTCTGAGACTCGAACCCGTGTCACCCAGTGCTGCAGTCAGAGACGTTACCACTGAGCTATTCGGACTCGCGATTGACCTCATTACAAACCTCACCGATAGAATTCAGTCTGCACCAAAGAAAGGACTAGAAGCATAACACTGGTAACTAGTGTCCAATCAAAGTATCCATTACAGTCCTACAGGAGGTCAATCGCGAACCCGAATAGCCCAGTGTTAACGTCTCTGACTGCAGCACTAGGCGAATATCAGAAGGGACATGAGTTCCTTCGAGGTTGAAAATACGCCTTGCTGAGGAGTGCCAACTAGCACGAAAACTAGGTCCGAGGCTTCCTGTTGATTGCCTCTAACTATCTAATATCATCAAATCAATGTGCACAGTGACAGTGAGCTAACTAGAATGGTGGCCACATTGCGAACCTGACTGAAAGAATTCAGTCTACACCAAAGAAAAGACTAAACATATCGCACTAGTTACTAGTGTCCAATCAAAATGAATTATACTATAAATTGCACCAACTCTGAGAAACGTCACTTTGGTCCACTTCATTTTCACAACTATGAAAAAAAACCAGCAGTGGAAGTACTTGACGTACATTTATTCATATCAATGCTTACGAACAACTACATGGACATAAGTTCCACCAGAAAAATGGAAAAATCTTAAATAGAAAACATACCAAGAATACCAGAAGATTTCTAACAATCAAGTTCTCAGATCAATTTACAACTAATAGACATGTTGGTATTGAAATAAAAATTGCCAATTAATCATATCACACTGTAGTGAGAGCTGTCTGCTAGCCAAAAGTGTAGACAGCAATTTACGTCAATGTTTACGTCCCAAATCTTGGTCATGAGATAAAACAGGAACAAAGCTTAACCTTGAGGAACTCAACAACCAATCACAGCAGACTTAGCGTGGGAGGATATGATTCGCAGATATTTGGTCTGACCTTCAATGAAACGTCCACAAAAAGATGACAGAATAACTTCCAGTGAGAAAACAACCAACCAGAAGACGCTGTTTCTCTGTTAATAATAACGAATAATAATGTACATAAAAATCTATAAATATCTGTTGATTTTCTCAATAAACGATCTGTTGCCTGGCCATTGTCTTCTGTTGTTACAACACTATCAAAATGTCAAATGTTAGGTGAAAGAGACAATCAATGTCAATACTGATGAATACAGTCATAAGAAAATCACTTGAAACAACTAATCCCCTTTTGAAGTTCATCACAAACAACCGTCATTTCATTTATGGGGGATTCTAAAAGATTAATTACTTAAACTAACACTGAAGATATCGTCTAGAAAGACAGTGAAAACTTCTCAGGTAAAGTATCTGATTCAAAGGAGAGAACAACACAAAAGCCAACAGCACAGATCTGTTTCGAAATATGCCTTCAAAGATAAGAAGAAACACAAGTGTAAGTTATACTGTAAGTACTACAGGTCGACCAATGGAACTGCCTTATCTCGGTAGAATCAGGTTTTAGATGTGCTGACATCCAACAGCTAACGTTATCTTTAATCTTGTAAAAGCTCACTT
This sequence comes from Trichobilharzia szidati, assembly GCA_944472155.2. Taxonomy (NCBI): domain Eukaryota; kingdom Metazoa; phylum Platyhelminthes; class Trematoda; order Strigeidida; family Schistosomatidae; genus Trichobilharzia; species Trichobilharzia szidati. The sequence continues at coordinate 94,773,944 of OX235274.1, read as the reverse complement.
TCCTTTCTCGGGATTTAAATCTGCTTCACTTGACATATATGAGTCACCAATTCTATCGGTAAATTTTTAGTAATAACTATTTCTTTAATGAGTAGGATATCATGAATTTCAAAATGGAAGGGGAAACTTCAGTTAACACAGTCTAAGTGCTATTGATAATGGTGAAAACACAATACACATAACGAAACATACTACTGATTGGTTGAAGTGAGTAGTTGGATACTATTCACAACAACCATTAGTGATTACTAAGATCGAAGTGATCTAGGCACCTGACGGCCCCATTTGATCATTTGCTGACTAGTTCTTGCCTCAGCTGAGAGAAACGAATCAATTTGAAAACACCCAAAATCTGGCTAGCTACCTGGGCGAACTGGTTATCTGAATTACTTCGTTTTCTAAACGAAACTGTGGTGAAATAATTAAACCTTGAACCATAAAACTTACAGATAACAATTAAATTTGTAAATAGTGAATTTAATTCAAAACAATAAATACATGAAAGGAAGTATAGGATAGATTACTTTTTGAATAAATTCTTAAAATAATATAAAATTGTAAACTGCATACAATTGAATTAAATATGAATGTTCTTTTTGTTTTTTTCTCTTTTCACTGAATTTGAAGCATAAGATCCAAAAGTAGTTTGTCGACCCCAGTTTTAATGATGACAACACCGTGATTTGCGTGCATTCGACTTCTCATGAAGAACAATACGCGTCTCTTTAATGCGTACTTCAGTTGCTTGCTTTTCAAGAATCTGTAAAAATACAGAATAAATTCAAAAAAGGGGTTTTGTAGAAATGTGTCAAAGAAAAGAAGTATTGTCGGCTAATTTCAGTATGCAGAAACTGCCATGTGTATATTTAGTTCAATTTTAGATTTTCCCATCGATTGATTGGACCGAAGTGCTCGGTCTCAGGTTGACATGTCGACTTCTTGTGCAGATAATTCGATTGTGTCTGGGCATGTAATTAGAAGTAATTTGGTGGATGGTGGTGACTAGCAGTGGAATCCAGGATGTTCGTTTCTTCCTACTTGAGACTTGTCAGCTGGATGTACCTGTATTCCACAGTGCGTGATGATGTTCCCACAGATCGGTCCAATCAATCTACAGGAAAATCTAAAATTGAGTTAAATAATTTATTTGACCCGTTGCACAGGAGGTGGCTCTGGTGGCACAAGTGGTCTAGTGGATAATGCTTTGGCGTTTGAAACTGTGCGCACTGAGTTCCAGTCTCGGTGAGAGCATCATCACTCACCGTGAATGCAGGCACGTCCAGATGACGAGTCATAAATAGGACGAAATGAGCATCCTGGATTCCACTGCTAGTCACCATCCACCAATTAATATCATGTGTATATGTTTGTAAATATCTATCGGGAAGTTTAACTGAATGCTTTAGACTTCTGAATTCCTTTTAGTAGGTCACTGATTTAAACCACATGTATTTCACTGGGTTCTAGACAATTAGGCAGTTTAATCACTTTGGTTAATCACTTGGTGTATTATGAGTATAATATCTTAAACAAATTTGCTCACTAACAAACATCTATTTGAATAAGTGAAAGGCAACTCCATTATTCTGTAGCACCGACATTTTTACGAACGGTAATTATCTATCATGTGGAGTCAACATACAGCATAGCAAATTTTCGTGTCATTTGTCTAACCATAGATATTACAGTCTTAAGTGATGAGTTTGTCTCAGCACTAAGGAATCCACCGGTATTAGAGTCACTATCCAGTGGACATTTCCTGTTCATCACTTATTCCAGAAATCTGGCTATAAAAATTCACTGTTTCATCCCCTGGTGAGTGGTGTTGGGTGGGAATCTCCAAGACCGTAGATGAGTATGCAAACAAGGCTGAAATCCTGATGCCAAAGAACTTTTAAGGTCTAAAACCCGCAACTTCTCCTGACTAGTCCCTAAGTATCGTTAACTTTTTACTTAAGGATGACACTGAAAAGTGTTAAAAATTATCTTGAAAAAAAGAATATTTCTCACACTTAATCAATCTAACAATCATTAACTGATAAACATACATTTAAAAGGTGATATGACAGTTAATAAACTTGTAGATGAGCTAACGAATTTCTTATCGAGTCAATTTGCCAGCCTATTGTTCTAATCACTATTAGCAACAACAAGACGATAAGATACCGCCGAGAACGGGACGTAAGAGGACGAGAAGAGAAGATGGACTGCTGACGTGGAGAGCTTTTACTGCCTTGTATCAACAGCGAAACAGATTAACAACGCTTGGGTATATTTATGGTTTAAATGACCCTGAGAGACACTAATCACATTGATTAATTAAAACGGTGAACCACCAATAGGATTTCAAAGGTCATAAGTGGGGTGAGGGAAATAAAAACAGACATGTGAATAGGACATATCGGAAATTAGTTCTGTCTATATCAAAAGGTCAGCTTCCAATCCCAATGCTCATAAACTATTCATCCTGATCTACATAAATCTTTATGTATGCGGACCTCCTCTGTTAGATCTTAGTAATTGAAATAAGGTATTTGTCGTATTCTGTGTGTTTAAAAAGTGACGTCATTTTAGATATATGTAAAAATTTTCCGTCAATAAACTGTCAAACTTAGACCTAATTGATTTGGGAGTAGGTTTTGTTGACAGTATATTGTAAAAGGATGAGTTCAAAACCGTCATATTTTTTTTCTAGTTGAGCGCTTCACTTTCCATTTACCGTTTTACAGCCCGAAGATTATTGATTTCCTACTCCTGCCAATTTGTGTCATAAATCAATAAGTCACTGCCTTTAATTGATTAAAAATGCCCATTAAAATTTTCAAAAGACACACACAGATCTCATGAACTTCAGTAATTTTGATTGGACACTAGTGACTAGTATGATGTGTCTAGTTCTCTCTTTGGTGAAGACTGAATTCTATCAGTCAGGTTTGCAGTTTTCACTGCAAGAAAGACTACCTGGCACCACTGAGGAATCATCCGTGGAAGACCATTGGAACTCTCTGAAGGTAATTTTCAACGAAACGTGTTCAGCGGTTTTAGGAAGAAAGAAGAAACAAGACAAGGAATGGCTCTCAACGGACACTTGGAAGCTAATAGAGGAGAGGAGAATGGTGAAAGAGAAAATGATTCAATGCAAAGATGGACAAGAGAAAGAGACGCTGAGCTCAACTTACACAGCACTAGACAAAGAAGTGGAGAAGAGTGCCAGGAAGGACAAAAGACAATTGTACGACAACCTGGCTACTGAAGCTGAGAAGGCAGCAGGCAAAAAGGACCTAAGGACACTATATCAGATAACCAAGTCTCTATCCGGGAAGAGATCAACACAAGTGAAACCTATAAAAGACAGCCAAGGGAACCCAATAACCAAGGAAGAAAGACAGATTAAACAATGGGCGGACCACTTCAAAGGACTTTTGAACCGACCACCACCTACAACCCGTCCAGAAATACCAACGACAGCACGTACACAACTGCAAGTTGACACCAATCCTCCAACGAAAGCTGAAGTCTTGAATGCAATCAAGCTTCTGAAAGCTGGAAAAGCAGCTGGACAAGATGGAAAAGCGATAGGGGACAAATATTTATAGATGACAATCCACGAAAGTTAGAAATACTGAGACGTTAGATTCAAATCAAGTGACTGAATCAAAACCTTGTTGACTTTGAGGTCTGATAGTGTTATATTCCATCTTGAATAAAGTCACCAGTAAGTAAACATTAGTATTGAATCTTAAACCATCTATAATTAGATTCTTTACTTGACATCAACTAGTAATAATAAAATCTGCTTTGAAGCCAGCCGTCAGTTTCTTCGCCATTGAAGTTGTTCCTTTCTAACCGAAGCATACAAATATGCAGTCATTCGAGATTCATGACATCCAATCGACTGCTTTGAGTCATTCAGTCATCGAATAAATTATCTTATGATACTAATTTATGTAATTTGGTCAACATAGATCAACTACCTCACTAACTTGCCTACTATGTAGCCACTGATCAGGCCAACATAACTGACGAGGTAATCTCCTTATATTCTTCACGTACTCTTTTAAATCACCCCTATTACATAGCGCAATATCAAGAAGCTAATACTATTTTGTAGATTCATCGTTGGTTCAGAGAGATAATGCCCGTCAGCCACACTAACGGTCACAATTTGACTTCCAGCCGATGCATTCCGAAACCTTGCCTAGCCGGTAGTATTTCGTGCCCTGTTGGAACACAAGCCCTATTGAAACTTCAAAACTTCAAGCGTGAAGTGCTTACTGTGTTCTACGTGGAATACAAAGGAATGCGACAATAAATACTATTTTGTAAGCAAAAATGGACTGTGCATGTTAAACGCATTCTTTATATACTTTCCTACACAGTAGAATAGCAGTTGACTAATTCACCAAAAATCACTTCATTAAGTGCACCATAATTACCCTTCTTTTGTTTGTCTGTTTTCTTCTTTTTTTTACAAAATATTACGTCACTCACTGTAGAGCAAAGATATGTTTATTTCACTACTCTTATATGCCTTTCATCAATTTAATTCATACTACAGTCATTTTGTAAACACTTTACTTTTAACTTTACGAAATTACAAATACTTCTCCTATTACTGATGCTACTACCACTTCAATGTACCGTTATTTATATTTGAATTGATGTAGATTATGTTCAAGTATTAACCATGCCTTAGAAGAGTATTAAAAATCGCTTGGGTTAAACTTCAGAGCAAATTTTGTCAGGTACGAATAAGGACATCAAAGCCAGTTAGGATAGGACAATGGAGGTAAGACAGACGAACATTGTTTTGAAATCAGTCTAGAGGTCTGTAACATTTAGCTTCAAGGAGCAAGATTCGAATATATTTATATAACATAACTCAGTGATTCTACATGGTTCAGAGACTTGACTTGCGCCTCACGAAAAGAATTTCCAGCAGCTTCTGTAGACTTTCAATAACAGAAGCCTTCACTTCATAGTGAACACCAGACGGTTACTCAAAAAGGATTAGCAACAAAGAACTCTGTAGGACAGCAAGTCAGGCAACAAGCTGTCAGCCAGCAAGTATGCAGAAAGAAATGGGAATGGATTGGACATGTTCTGAATGAGAGGGCCTTCAGTAAACATCAAGTACCAAGCCCTCGAGTGGGACCCAAATACGAAAAGGCGATTCGAGTTTTTGAGGCTGACACGGTGAAGATCATGTAAGGAGGAAATAAAAGTGTGTGTGTGTGGACAGTCGTGGAGCCAGCTAAATAAGACTACAGAGAATAGCGTGTTGCTGAAGTCTGTCGTTCCATCCGGAATTCTTGGGAACAAACAGTAATCATAACAACAAAAATAATAAAATATATTCATTCGAAGTCCTGATTAGGATAGCTAGCTAGTAAACAGGCCTCACTCATTAATCGAATACCAATTTTATTTATTTTTGTCTTTATCTAAGGTTAAACTGAAATATTTTTCATGTCACTTAGTAAACTGAAGTTATCATCTATTATATTATCATTCCCTTGCCTTCCGAGTGGAACATAAGGCTTCAATAACACATCTCCACTTTGTTCTATTTTCTGCCGTCCTCTTCAGCTGGGTCCAAGATTGACCAAACTTTCTCACCTCTTTCTCATACGATCTCCTCCATGTCACCCTACGACGACCCACTTGTCACCGCTTCTCATTCGGATTCCACTCGAGCAGCGGCCTGGCATACGATGTCCTTCGGCGGCCTCCTCAATGTATGTCCGATCCACCTCAACTTTCTCCTACATATTTGTTGAGTGATCGGTTCTTGGTTGGTTTGTTCTCATATTTTCGTGTTGCTTATTCTTTCTGGATATTGGATCTTCAGCATTGAGCCAGCAAAGGCAGCTGTTGGTAAAAGTCTGCACCGGTCTGTTGGAAATCCTTTTCGTGACAAGCAGTGCAAGTTTCTGACCCGTATAGAAGAACCGACTTCCCATTGGTGCTGAAAATCCGAATCTTGTTCCTTATGCTGATTGCGGAAGATTTCCAAACTGGTTTCAGTTTGATGAGGGCGTATCTTGCCTTTCCGACTCTAACTGGCTTTGACATTTTCGCCTGTTCCGCCTGTATTTGAAACGATGCTTCCCAAATGAGTTGAATCTCTCCCACTGATGGTGACTGGTGCTGGTTGTTGTTGTCGCTGTTGATCGGTTATCTTCATCACCTCCGTCTTCTCTGTGTTCACCTGCAGTCCTCTTTCCAAATTATGATTTAATACTTATTGATCACTGAATAAACTTGAAATAACCATCTCTTATGCGAACAGTGAAACTTCTCAATAGCCAAAAAGGCACCAATCACCAGTGAAACGTTGAGCAATTCAACTGAATCCTACTTTCTTTTGATTTCTATGCAACCATATATATCTATACTAGTTACTATACTTGTAAAAAGTTAGTCTCACTTCGTGGTGTTCACGTTGTAATAAAAAACAACATCAAAGAGTGTTATGATGTTATGGGCTGACTAGTAGAAATAGTTGTTATTCGTATGCAATGCAGTCAATCAAATGCACGTAAATAATTTTGGTCTCCAGTTTGCATTGATTATGGCACACAGCATTAAAACACAACTAATCTTGTGATAGATACTCTAAGAATAACTAACTACTTTTAACTTATAACATATCATAATTTTACTGGCATAAGTTAGTTGCTCAATTCTTCACTATTATTGATTTCTATTGACGTAGTGAAGTTGTTGGTATGTTGTAACTGGAATTGTTTTTTTTCCAAGGAAACAATTAATCTCATTAAGTGATTATGACTTTTACTTATTTTTTCCATATGATGAAGTGGAATTTGAAACAACTGCGTTGGAAAGAGATTTATTCTGCTGCACTCTCTCTCGATATATATATATATATATGTATATGTAGCGACTGATTAACATAAGAATCTAGAGATCATTCACATTGATCTGTAGTGCTCAATAGCTAGATCAAAATGACCAGAAACAGACCAGATACTCATTCAGCCGATTTGGAACAGAACTTATCTGGGTTTTTTTCAGCCTACACAGCTGAATTAGTCGGTATTATTAGAATCCTACTCACTTGATTCATCTAATTGTGATTACATAATAACTTAATCGATGAAGTACATCGTTTGAATACCATCCTCACATGAGTCAGTTATTATTATTATTATTGTTCCCTTGGGTTCCTAGTGGAACATAGGGCTTCAACTGCACGCCTCCACTTGCTTCTGTCTTCTGCTGTATTTTTCACTTGTATCCATGTTAATCCATACTGTTTCAGTTCCTCTTCACACGATCTCCTCCATGTCACCCTTGCACTGACATCCCACTCGCCGCTTCCTTTTCGGGTTCCACTCGAGTACTGGCCTGACGCGCGATGTCACCCAACGGCCTCCTCAGATGGTGTCCAATCCATCTCCACTTTCTTCTGCATATTTGTTGGGCTATTGGTTCTTGTTTTGTTTGTTCCCATAGCTTCTTGTTTGTGATTCTTTCCGGCCATCTGATCTTCAGTGTAGAGCGAAGACAGTTGTTGATAAAGGTCTGCAACAGGCTGTTAGAAATATTCTTTGTGAACCGCCAAGTTTCTGATCCGTATAGAAGAACTGACTGACTTGACGTTTGTATTGAAAATCCGGATTTTGTTGTTGATGCCGAGTGACGAAGATTTCCAGATTCATGAGTCAGTTAGTGGTTGAGATTCTCAAAGAAAATCATTGCTTACAATACAAATAACCTAGTACATTAACAGTATAACCGGGTAATTGATCCGAACTTAAGTGGTTCGAATCAGTTGCGGTTCAGTGTCTATATGATACCTGCTCCATACTAGCGAAACAATCATAAAATGTTTATATCACCCCAATGTTATTATCGGTCACTAGTGGTTTGCCTAAATACCTTCTGAATATACATACACAGGGACGCACATCAGTCAGCAGCATGTGTATAGTATCAAGTAGGTTGTATATTGTAATAGAAATATTTCCCATTGTTGATTCTCAACCTGAACTGACTTCTTATTAACTAAGCTATGACGCTGAAATACTGTTTACCTGAGTCTCTTTAAATAGTTCGATTTTAGCCCTGTTTTACCTCATCTTGTGAATACTGAACATAAAACTGATGTTAATCATGCATTTAAAGTCATCTACTGTATTCCAACTAATCTTAATTCTGCCTTACGAGTTCGTATTCCATATATAGCTGAAAGCATTGAAATACCCCTGAAGGAGGACGCTCGTACAGTCGCTTCCCTTATCTTCAGGATCATTATTTGATTGTTACCATCTGATAATTCCTCCTTCTTCTTGAGCTTTTCACAGATTTAAGACAGTTTTAAATATCTTTGATTGTTGCATAAATTTTCTTGCCAATTTTATCTGACAATCAGTTCGGTATTCGATTTTTATGCTTATTACTATTTACACATGCTTCTGGACTATAATTCTGTTGATCCTTATAACTCCACATTGTTCAAAAATATTCAGTGATTATGTATACATTTATCTTTCAAAAATTGGCTTTTGTAGTGAGCTTGTTTGATTGGTTAAAGGATTTCATCATGAGCTGACATCAGTCAGAGAATCATTGGAAAACCTGGGAGCACTGGACAGCTGTTTCGTCCTGCTTTGGGACCCTTCATCAGTACGCACCCACCGGGGTTCGAACCCAGGACCTTCTGGTTACAAGGCGACCTCGAGTATCAGAGTTCCAAACTAGAACGAAACAGCTTTCCGTCGCTCCCAGGTTTTCCAATGGTTCTCTAACTGATGTCAGCTCATGATGAAATCCTCCAGCCGATATGTGTATATATATAGTAGTTTAAGTGGTTTATGCGTGATACCCGTGCGTTGATGGTTCAGTGGTAGAATCTTCGCTAACCATGCACGTCGCCATGCACGATTCCCAATCCACGCCTTCCTTAGTTTCGCTTAGCCGATATTAAGCTCAGTAGAGATGGAAGGTTGGCTGCGTACGACTAGCTGCTGCACTATGTAAATAAAAAACACACCACAGCTATTGAAACTTAAGAGCTCATGGTTAAAGCCACCTGTGCTTCACGTGGACATCAAAGAAAATGTAATATTTACTTACCATTTTAACTAATGTTTCAAATGCTTCTTTTACATTCACTCTACTTTTCGCACTTGTTTCTAAATAAGTACAACTGACACTTTGAGCGTATTCTTCAGCTTTCTGAACAGCAACTGCTCGTGCAGGCTAAAAAGAACGAAGACAAAAGTGTAATGATTAGAAATTTTATAATGGATTAAATATGTCCATTATAAATTTTAAAAGACTGTGATTAGTAAATAGAGAATATTCTTTTCGATAACTTATTCTCAATGTGTTCAATAACGTCGAATAAATAAGACCAATAGATTGCAGTCTGTAACATCCGTTTAAGTGATGTATAACTTACATCAGCATAACACCACACTGCATATCAGATAAATTAGGAAAGGTAACAAGGCAGGCCAAAGTAGCGGCAGTAGTAGCCGGATTTGTTTATTTTGCATGCAGAACTTCAGTTATTTCAGGCGGATTCCAATGCACCCTGTTGTCTGGAATGTTCGGTATCAACAGCTTTTTTAACAACTTATTCTCTACCCCACAGATGACAGTATCAGATTGTCCAGTGTTGACCTTATGACCCATTTTACACCAGGTTGTTTAATATCGAACTGTTGGACAGTTTTCACTACACCTTTATATTTAGCCATGCTGGTAAGTGTTCCCAGCCTTTTGAAGAGCAAGTTATCGAATAGCGTATTCTCTATTCACTAATCAGTATTTTTTGACAGATTAAAAACAAGAACAAATTAGTTCAGCGAAGAGTCTCTTTTCGGCGAATTCATTCACTTAGCTGTACAGTCGCAAATATATATACAATTATTTTGTGTGTGTGTACATCAGGGTTGGCAAAATCAAAATAACAGTTAGTGTGGGTTGTTGATTATATCATCAAAATAATGAAGAAGTTAAAATGTGTGATTAGTAATCAAAGTTGTAACTAAGTGGGGTGAAGATTGGTAAGATGTGAGTAGAGTTACATCATCAAAATAATGGAGAAGTTAAAATGTGTGATTAATAATCAATGTTGTAACTAAGTGGGGTGAAGATTGGTAAGATGTCAGTAGGGTTACGTAATATACACATGTTTAGAAAGATTAGATGCTAGTGAAGGAGTTTGGAGACAATTATGAAAATAAACTAGATAATAGGTGAAAAAAAAATTGTTATACGAAAATTGCAAAAAATTTGATAGCAAAATGTTGATGACAAATAAACTTGAAATTAAACCCACGGTAGTAGGAGGGGGTGGAGAAGTTTCTTCTGTGTGCATAACTCAGGCTTTTCCATCCAAATCGCTAAGGCTTCAGCAATACAAAGTATACGGATGCTTGTCGATTTTGGAAGGCTTCTTTTGACTTTATAGATGACTTTGAACGACTTCTCCTTGCAAATCGAATGACCAGTGTTGAGTATATGCTCAATAATGGCGCTCCTTATTGCTCCGTTGTTACCTTTCCGTAGCCAGGCGGGATAGTGTTCTTGAACTCTTTTAGATAAAACACGCATCGAACGACCTATATACCTCGCTCCGCAGGAGCAGGTGAATTGGTAGATACACATGGAAGTGGTCAAATGCGATAGTTTATCTTTAGAGTAGTTGAAGAACAATGGCCGGGAGGAAAATGTCAGTCGTAGTGTGGCAGCGAAGAATGTCCTTCTGAGAGCAATAGATATCCTCTTCTTCAAGGTGTTAGCCAGAAGGTCACCTTTGAAGGGTACATTCATGTAGACCATCTTCTTCTGCACTGTAATGGGTTGTTCTTTGTACGTCTTAGGCTTAATGTGCTTGTCTATAAAACGGGGTGGGTAGCCATTCTCGAGCAGTGTCTTCCTTAAGAGGGCGAAAAGAGACTCTTCGCTGAACTAATTTGTTCTTATTTCAATGTCTTAATGGGTATATTTCGCAGATTAAAAACAACTTGATTTTCAATATTATTATTTATATACCTACTAAATCAATTTTATTTCCAACAATTAATTTAATTATCCTTGAGCCTGAATGATGTTCAACCATTTTCAGCCAAGTTTTCAATTCATCAAAACTTTTTTGGCAGCCAACATCATAAACTAAAAAAAGATGAGAAGAATGAAGAAGATATGACGAGTGAAGAAAAAACAAACAAACAAACAAAAACATGCAACTTACCAACTAAAGCACCTTGTGCATGACGGAAGTATGATGGAGTCAAAGTATTTTTAAATCTTTCTGTCCCTGCTGTATCCTAAACAATGTACATTTATTTATATAATAAAACTATTAAACATCAATGATATATAATATATACCCAAATATAAAGTTTCACTAACTGACCATCGACCCACATTTCATGCAATTTTAAATCTGTTCCAATAGTAGATGAAGAGTCCAAATCAGTTGGTTTTGTGGTGAATGCTCTAACTAAACTAAAAGACAGAAAAATTAGAACACACAAATGTTTATATACATAAATACATACATATATAATATATGAATGAGTGTATTTTAAACAAACCTGGATTTGCCAACATTTGAATCACCGACGAGAATGAGTTTAACTCTTTTGTCGACTTCACTGTGTTCATGATTATCACACTCAACATCAGTTGTTCCCATTGTTTTACTAAATAAATGAAAAGGATTTAGATTAAAAATTCCGAATAATGCTCAAGTATATATATATATATGCATGTATATATAATTTCATACATTTATTCCCCTTATTTCTATTCTGGAGTTTGCGGGTTCGTGTCCCGCCGGGGATGTCAGTGCTTCGGTAGCATAGCGGTTGAGACGCTCGCCGACCAGGCACATGGTCCGTGGTTCGATCCCCGGCCATCGACGCACTCCTTTACCTCGCTAAGCCAGAAATAATGCTGATGAAGAGGAAAGGGTGGGCATGAGGCTAGCAACCTCATCCTGTAAAATAAGCACTGCTACAGAAACTTCAAGTCTCTAGCTTGAAGCCCTGTGTTCCATTGGGGAACATGAAGGAAAAAAAATTCCTCTTGATGAATTTGAATAAAGCAAGAACAACAGTTTTTGCAGAACAAAGTGGTACCATCATTTATTTCGTTGGCTTCTCATCAGCTGATTACAGACCAATGTCATTATTAAGTAGTATATCTACAGAAACAATTTTAACATACTTGCACAGAGTTCATTTTGAACAAAAATCAATCAATCAGTATATGCATACAGTAATTATATATATATACATATATATATGTAATATTGAACACTATTCTGAACAATAATGATCATACACAATGGAAACTTTTTAGCATTACGCATTCAGATGAAAGAGAGATGAAAATATCCGGTTACCAGGGCAAAGAAAGACTGATAACTGTTTCTTTCCGAAATCATAAATCAGGTTTCAGGAGCTTGATGGAGATGGCTTCAGCAAATTTGAGAAGAATTGATCTCTTCTGCCTATTGATAATTTTGAACGACCTTGAGACGTCCACCTCATAAACCGTGTCAAGGAGATGCCTGGAGATGGATGGCACTGTTTAAAGCATTTGTTCCCTTTAAACACAAGCTTTTTGGTACATATTCAGAAAATCGTAGATATACCCTTCTTTCTGTTCTCCCAATGTAACTGCTCCAGCGGATACATGTAAATTTGCATATACATTTGGAGTTAATATGAGGAGGATATCTATCGATTTTTGATTGTACCAAAGAGCAAGTTGTGCGATATATATTATCAGATTACAGGCAGCGTGTGTTTTTGTATGGTTCAGAGACATGGTGCTCCTGTCTTCTGAAGCCTTTCCAGCAGGTTACTGAAGACTTTTTTCAAAATCTCACCTTATTCAAAAGTGGTGTTGAGATAGCCACAAAAGACTGGCAACAAGGGACTCCGCTAGGTAACACACACTGAGCACGATCCTATCGCCCAGTAATTATTCTGATTGGAATGGAGACGGATTAAACATAAGCTGAGGAGACCACTGATAGACAACTCAAATGAAACTCCAATGGGGAAACGACAAGTTTGATATGGATCCGACAGTGAAATAGTAGAGATCGTATGAGGCGGAAAGGAAAGCTTGTGGGCAGTCTTGGAGTCAGCTAAAGGTGGCTGAAAGGAACAAAGTATCGATTGCTACCGAAGCTCTATGTTCTACTTAGAATCAGAAGGAATAATGATATTTATAATAGTGTTTGAAGGTAGAGATTTCGATGTTAAATTGCATAAGTTTTTAAATTAAGTGTGAAGTCAGTAAATCTTTTATTAGATAACCTATATTAGACAACTTAATAAGCTATTGACTTAGAGGCTGAATAGCAGTTGTCCAATACAAAGTCATTCATGGGCAGTGCTAAAAGGTACTGAATTAGTTGGGAATAGATGATCAGTTTTATCTGGGTTTTAGATCACTCTTTTGCTATGATAATGGTTGATAATGAAATCAGGCAAATCAATATCTACAAAAAGCTAACAACTGTACACTCTTATTTTTAGCCAAAAGAAACATTAACATTTAATTGGACGTCTTAGGTAACAATAGAAACTTTGCTCTTTTGAGACAGAAACTGACGATCGCCTCTGCAACCATCCATCCATCCACTACTAAACTTTTACTACCATATAACCATTCTGAAAACAAAATCTCATTAAGGGAAATTGTAACATTTACTCTTCATTCATATTAACAGGAGTTTTTAGTCTAGAAGTAAGATGAAACATCATACGCACATCATTGTTATGCATTTGTATAACTATTTATTGATTTCTTTTAAGTTTCTTGTCACATGAAATGAAGATAGAGCATAACTGATATAAACAAATTGATAAAGAGGTGCTCGGCATGAAGGTAAATGAACTAAAGGAACTTCGGTAGACTTAATTAAGCGGAAAAAAAGACGGAAAGTCTCCGGTGCCAAATGACGTCACCAGAAAGGTAAGGCAGACTATCATCTCTCCGAAATCAGTGGGGAAATCCGTTGTACTCAAGATAAAGAACAAAATTCGAATATCCGAAACCAGAGTTAAAGTCAGTTGTTCTAAATGCGGGTCAGAAACTTGGTATGTCACGAAAAGTACCTCCAACAGGCTGCCACAGACGTTTATCAACAGCTGACCTTGCTGCATACTGTAGATCAGATAGCCAGGAAGCATTAGCAATAAGAAACTTTGGGAACAAACGAATAAAGAACCTGCTTTTCAACAAATATGCCAAAGAAGATCTTTAGATGGAAGGGACATATGCTGAGGAGACCGCTGGATGACATCGTGCACCTTGCCCTTGAATGCAGCGCGAATCGGAAACGACAAGTTGGATATTAGTTGGCTATTGATATGGAGGAGATGAGAGACTATGACCAGTCGTGGCAAAACAGAACAGGACAAAATGGAGATGTACTACTCAGGTGCTATCCTACACTCGGAACCCATGGGGGTAGTGATAATGTAATAATGACGTCATCGAATAATACGAAGCAAAGCAGCAACCAAAAATTGTAAAGTATTACAAACTGTTATGTCGAACTGGGAGCGAACCAACCAGGAACCGATTGTGAAACAAATAGACAGGAAGAAATGGAGATGGATTGGCTGGCCATACTCTGAGGAAACCATCAAGTGACATCACTAGACAAGCCATTGCTCGAGTGGAACCCGAAAGGGAAGCGGCGAGTTGGTCGTCAGTGCAAGGGTGACTTGGAGGAGGTCATGTGAAGAGGAGATGAAAACGTGTGGGTAGACATGGAGCCAGCTGAAGACTCTAGCAGAGAACCGAACTCAATGGAGACGCACGGCTGAAGCCCTATGTTCCTCTAGGAATTAAAGGAAACAATAATAATGTCGAACAAGTGTTACTGTAGAAATTAACAATTGATCAGGACAAATACATGAGAGCTTTTTTAGTGATTCTAATAATAGAACCCAACTCTATCCAAGAAGAACACTGCAAAAGACCAATATATGTGGTATTCATCAAAAAATAGGAGTAGGATGGTTGATTTAGCTTAGTTTTCAGTCAACGACATTCTTTTTACATATCCAGCTGATCCATTATACTTTGGTACTTAATATTAAAAGAATACAGTTAGAAATGCCCAGCCTATGAATACTGACCAGTTACGATGAATAGAAATAATCGAAAGTCAATAAATAACTACACATTTTAGAAAAATCAATATATGAAACCTAACTAAAGGTTACTTCTAAATTGATGTAGAGGGCTCTAAGAACCACGACTAAAGCTCTAAGAATAAAATACTAAATATGTAGTGACTACAAATCATAATAAATTACAAGTACTCAACTAAATCAGTGGAATCACTAAATATGATCTAATTAGATCCTGGTATGTGTTACTTCAAAAAATAAAAAAACAACTGGATAAAACGAAACATAACAATTACTGAATATTAAATAAACTAATAAATATAAAGCTACATTCTTAATTAAGATAGAATAAGAGTTTGGTGAATCATGCTCATTAGTGAATGTTTACATATTTCTAAAGTACAACTAGAGCACAGCTCATACTCTGTCTTATTCAATCTCATTTAGACCATGTTTCTCCAGTAATGTGAATGTCATGTGAGTCGGTGGCGCAGCGGTTAGGACTCACGCCGACCATGCACATGATCCGGAGTCGATCCTCTGCCGCCGGACACATGATATCGGCCTGTAAAATTTGGGCTACTGATATCACATGCTGAAAATTACATACTTTTATCTAAAATACGGTGTGGAATCAAGCTATAATCAATAACACAATAATAATAAAAATTGTCGACTGTGCATAAATGTCATATTGAGTATCATATTCAAATACAAAACTCCAATACTGTTAGGGTTGTTTTACATATTATACATATGATGGTAAAATTTTTCACAAATATTCCGACTTATCAATTTGTTTATTAGATGTATCACTCAGTGAAACAGTATTATTTACTGGATGACAAGGTTTTCAAAACACAATTTATTGTTTATAATCATATCATTAATTGTAACTATACGACTACCTAAAATACAGGATATAAATAGATTTTCCTAACAAATCAACTTGAAGATGGAGGCAATTCAATTCGCTTATAAATTGGAAAGTTAGAAAGTGGAGCTTTCAATCTTAGCTGGTAATATAATAAAGGTAAGAAGATGAGAAGTTAAACACTAATGTTTACAGAAAACTTACACATTCAAACGGATATTTGGATTTGGGTTCATCCCACTCCATGTTAGTAAATAAAAATAGGACTGGTAAAGTGTTTAAGTAATAGGGCAGAAAAACTAAGTAGTACTAGGGAAAATCTAAGACAGGAAGTGAAGCATATAGAAGAAGCTTTTAAACTTAATAATTACTCTTATAAATTAGAACAAAATATTTAAAACGAACAATTGTTTTCAATAAATTCTTCTTCAGACTCTACAATTATAAATCCATTAATTTAAGCATATAATAGCCAGCCAGTAAAGGCAAATTAGAATCATATCAGAAAGTGTATTGTGGAACAAGTATAAGATGGGATGGAACAATAGTCAGATAGCTTTTTTAATATGCATGGTCAATGAGAACATGGGTCGAAATGAGATGAAGTAATTTAATTTAATGATGTGTGTATCTATATAAATATAGTCAACAGAAAATACAGGTTTCGAGAGTGTGTGTAATCAGGGTGTGTGAGACAGTATGAAAATAAACCAACGAATGGGGCGGACTAGACATAAGTTTGTAAAATAATAACGATGATATGGTGTAAAATTACAAGCACTATTGGTGAATGATCGTCAAATAATAATAATGAATATAATGAAGTGGAATGAACAGGATTTTGTAAATACGATAGCAAGTTAGAAAAGCACTACTTAAACCTAAGGTAATAAAATTATAAGAAAGGTCATGAAATCATAAAAGTCAAAAATGAACGATTGTCAATGAAACAGAGGAATAGAAGAAGAAGAAAATAAAAGAAAATTGTGAAAGGAATTTATAGTGTTAATGGAGGATTTGTTGGCTTTATTGTAGGCCAAGGTAAACATAGTGGTTGAAAATACTCCTTCTGTATGCAAAGAGATGGTCTCCTGGTATTAATTCCCACCACTTCAGCTGCTGATAGAAGACGTAGTAGAGCTCCTCTAGATAAATTACTAGGAACGCGGTAAATAACTGAGAACGCCTGGTCAAGTTTTATCGGGTGTCCTGTATCTACCAAGTGGGCTAAGACTGCACTATTTACACATTTGGTTACTCCTTTACTCAACCATACAGGTACATGTTCACGTGGGCGCATGGATAAAGCCCTCTGAGTACGGCCAATGTAACTAGCTCATATTGTCTCACACACCCTGATTACACACACTCTCGAAACCTGTATTTTCTGTTGACTATATTTATATAGATACACACATCATTAAATTAAATTACTTCATCTCATTTCGACCCATGTTCTCATTGACCATGCATATTAAAAAAGCTATCTAACTATTGTTCCATCCCATCTTATACTTGTTCCACAATACACTTTCTGATATGATTCTAATTTGCCTTTACTGGTTGGCTATTGTATGCTTAAATTAATGGATTTATAATTGTAGAGCCTGAAGAAGAATTTATTGAAACCACAATTGTTCGCTCTAAATATTTTGTTCTGAATAAATTATGGGAATATTCAATTTACTGAAATCTTATAAATTAATCAGGAAGTATGTAGGAAAGTGTAGAAATAATAATAATAATAATGGCAGTAATACTGATAATCATAATAATAATGAGGATAGGCATGACAAACACACACAGAAGGATGACCACACTAACATTAGGGAATTTAAATCATCAGTAGTACTTCTATAGAAAGCAGGAATTTTGGAAAGCTTATGTAGAATTCTTAACAAGGCAGGAATACAAGTGGTATTCAAACCCATAAACTTACTTTGAAACAAACTTTGCAGGTTAAAGGGTCCTGTGAAGCCCATTAAAACAAACCAACTCAGTTCATCTAATACCTTGAAATGATTGAAAGGTCAGATACATAGGTCAAAGTAGTAGAACATGGCCAGTCCGACTAACAGAGAGCAAATAAGGCAAGAAATGTAGCTCATCTATAGCATTTCATGCAATTACGCATAACCATACAAAAGATGGGATAAGATGACAGTTCTAAAATCCAATATAACAGAGTGGAGGGAAAGATTGATGAGTGAAGCCTTATTCATTGAATCAACTGAAAATACGTGCCATAGAAATGATTCAACAGCTATCGCGGACATCTGGAAAATCCTACTACTCTTATGACAAATAATCAGGAATAAAGAAAACTATAAACCGAAAAGTTTCGAAGTTGTGCAGTTACAACTGATGATATGATTATGAACCATAATAAATTGTGTCTGTAACGTCATCCAGTAAATAATACTGTCCACTGTGTGACATACCAAATGAACAAATTAGTATTTGGAATTACTTACACTACCACAGTGCCCAAGTTTTAAACAATTTTTAAAAAAAATTCGAGAGCATTTGTAATGTTTAGTAATTATATAACATGTATATAATCCATAATTACTATTATCATTATTTACCAAAGCTGTAAATCCGTTGAAAATCATCAAGTCACCACAGTTACCACTGCTGCTGCTACTGCTACTACTGTAACGACTATTACACTGTCTCACTGAATTATTACTCAATACACATTCATCACTCACTTTTATACTAATGTAATAGTGGCAAAGGACTTTTTTTGTATTAAAAAAGAAACTCAATTAGCTTTATTTATATGGAATGCAACATTTCACATGAAACAGAATGTGTTACTATTTCTGATGGAAAGAACTGTAGGCTAAACTGATTGCATCTTTCTCTTGTGTCTATCTTCAATACACGTACACACACACACACACACACCTTTGCATGTCGATTGACGAGATTTCATGTGACTTTTCACTAGATTAACAATTAGAGAATATTCAACTTTCATTGCTTTTACCGTCAATCATTCCATTGATGTAATGTCTTTATTATTATTATTATTATTATTATTATTATTATGGTAAAATAGTTTCATTAGTTTGTTTATTTATTCACTGTTGTTGACTTTCTTTGGATAACTCCTTCTGTCTCTCAAGGGGGTACAGTAGCGATGACTTGATTCTTCATCGATCCATACACGATCGGATTAAATTCGTCTGGAAGATGTAGGTTTAATTGGTTAATATCATTTTTTTAAAAAAAAGATGTATACCAACATTGATTCAAGTGTTCCAATGTAGTAACATTCACACATTGAATATTGAACAAAATAATGGAACTGAGCAAACACTATATAAGACATTGTTTTCTATAGTTTGGTTTGTAAGGGTTAGTTATGTTTTTACGAGTTGATCACGGATTGATATCAGTTAGAGAACCATTGAAAATCAGCAGGGAATACTGGACAGCTGCTGTTACATCCTAGTTTGGGAATCATCGGCAGTACGCACCCACCACCATGGTTCGAACACAGGACCTTCCCGTTACAAGGCAAGCTCGTATACCATTCAGCCACTGGGACCCGATTTAATGGCTCATGAATTCTAACTTCTACCAGTTCATGATTTAGCGCGACCCCAACCATTGTCGTTGGTGGGACATCCATCCTCACACGTGATATCTAATTGGACCTCACTGGTCACAACTTCTCACTAGAACTCCAAGAAACTCCATCCTGTCATTAGCGAGCATCACGTGTGTGGATGGGTGTCCCACCAACGACAATGGTTGGGGTCGCGCTAAAATCACGAATTGGTAGAAGTTAGAATTCATGAGCCATTAAATCGGGTCCCAGTGGCTGAATGGTATACGAGCTTGCCTTGTAACGGGAAGGTCCTGTGTTCGAACCATGGTGGTGGATGCGTACTGCCGATGATTCCCAAACTAGGATGAAACAGCAGCTGTCCAGTATTCCCTGCTGGTTTTCAATGGTTCTCTAATTCATATCAATCCTTGATCAACTCGTAAAGACATTGTTTCTTTGCTTCTTTGTTATAATTGATAGTGAAACAGTAACTTTTACTGGATAAAATTTCAAAGAAAATCTACTGTTTCATATTTTTATCAAGGTTGTCAAACAACTTCCAATATCTGCTTTACAGAACTACTACAAACCTGGATATATATATTGTTTCAAGAAAGAATGGAAAGAATTAAATTTGAAATGATAATGAATAATTCGAGTGGTTAACTTCATTTGTTGCAGGAATCAGACATTCCTGGCATCCTGAGTGAAATATATGGCTTGGGCAGTGTTCTTCAATTTACTCGCTTCTCTGACATCAATTTCACCTGGTTCCGCGTCTGATCAGAATCTTTCATTTCCTGTGTACATCAACACTTACAGAGGTCCATCCCTGAGCTTCCCACTCAGACTGCAATCGAGGATCTGGCATATGATGTTCCACGAAGATCTTCCTAGCACACGTCTAACCTATCTCGATTTCCTTCTCTGTATATTTGTTCGGTAATCGCTTCTATTCAACAATAAAACTGAAAAAAGTAACCTCTAATTACCTGTATCGGAAATCTGTGGGTTACAGTTTTCCTCTCCATTTCATGATAGCTGGTGATGACAATGTTGCTATTTATTCTCTTTTTCGTGCTCATTGTGATTTCTTGATTGTATAACTGTAAGAAAGCCTATGATCTCCTTGCTGACATCAAGTATCAATCTAAGTTTCTTAACCTCAATGTTCATCCCATTTCCAATGCGTGAAAACCACACTAATTCAGATTGAACACTGGATGCTTAGGAGGGAGCACTGAACAAGTTTTTATTTATCTAAACTTCAGCTCAAATCGAAAACTTGGTGTAACTGATAAACTCGAATAAAGCAAGAGTAATAAATTTAACAGGGTGATATGACCTCCACTCACATTACTCTTCTTACTATGGTAAAGTACTCTTTTAGGCACACAACCTATTATACTAACATACTCTTTGTAGTTAAACTTCCTTTACATATTAGAACAAGACATATAAGCGAACAATATTGTTGTTTTCAATTAGATCTTCTTAAGGCTTTATTCTAATTTACATAGATTTATATGTAAAATTTTAACCAATGACGGTGATTTTGGAAATCAAATAATAATAATAATAATGTTTTGAAATTAATAAAGATGATTATAATGATAACAAAATATTGATAATAAGGTTTATGCAGGTGATAAGAATAACAAAGATAGTATATGTATATAAGTGTATATGTTGACAATTCAGTAATAAATAAATAAATTAGGTCAAATCTTAAAAGGTGAAGTGGAACGATAATCAGAGTTTAAATAAATATTATAAAAGTACGAAGGAGATGGAAAATAAGAAAGGGTGGGAGGGTTTTGAATAGAATTCACCTAGGCCAAGGGAGAGACAATGGTAGAACAAACTTCTTTTGTATGCAAAGACTAGGATTGTTCTCTCGAATTCCCATAGCTTCGGCTAGGTGTAAAAGACGGCTTCTGATTCCATTCGAAAGACTCGATGGAATACGATAGATAACTATGAAAGCACTATTTTTGTCCACTTGGTGACCTCTATCAACCAAATGAGCTAAAATAGAACTTCGTATGGATTTTATTTGACCTTTTCCGAACCATGAAGGAAGATGCTCCTTTACATACAAAATGTTGAACTCTACTCCCCTTTTTATTTTCAAGGATATTCGTCTGATTTGCCTATAAATAGGCACTTCTTTCAAATCTTCGATGCCATATACTACTGAGTGATGAGCATCAGCCAGTAGTGATTACTTTTCACATAGAAATGATTTGAATACTGGACGGTATTTTTGCTCGGTTGGTGCCGAGCTCACCAGCAGTGCACTCCGCTCGACTCAGTCGAGAATCGGTTCAAATCATGCGAATTCTGGCTAGCTACATGGGTGAACTGGTAATGCAATTCTTAATTTACCAGTAACACAGTTTGATATGAAATTTTGTCAAAGGTTCCTCTGGAAACCAAAATTATTTACACTGTAACATTTGTTCTACCCCATAGCATAAATGTCTATCAAGAAAGCAAACATAAACATATAATGCTACATACTGTTCATTCATCGATGTCAGTGGTTAGATGTCACTCAAATTTACCAGTGGGGCTTGTTACCTAGATGTGAGTGACCTACTCACGCGAATTGATTACCAGTTGACACAAGTAGTTACCGATCATTCAGGTGGTCTAATTCATTCAACTCTCTACTGATTAACTTTCCCGCAAACGAGCGAAATAGTCATCCATTGTCTAGATCACTGTGACCTGAACAGCAGTCATTACTGGATAACGTCAGTGGTATCCAACTGCTCACAATAATCAATCAGTAGTGTGCAACATCATGCATTTATGCTTACTGTCTTGATTACTATTTATGGTATCAAGTAAATCCAATGACATGGTGGGAATAATTCCGATTTTCAAAAGAATTTATATTAAAATTTCACCCCAAACTGTGCAAATTGCAAATCGTAAGTTGAGTTCAATTCTTTTGTTGCTTAATAAATTTTTTATTCCCTTACTTTCCCAGTGGAACATAAGGCTTCAAGCTAGAGACTTGAAGTTTCGTTAGCATTGGTGTTTTTATTTTTTACGCGATGGGGTTGCTAGCCTCGTGCCCGGCCTGCCTTCTTTACCAGTCTTATTACTGGCTTATCGAGGTAAACGAGTGCGTCGGCCGGGGATCGGACCCCAGACTACATGCGTAGTCGTCAAGCATTTTACTGTTGTGCCACCAATACATTCTTAATAATTTAACTACTTCTAATATTACTTCAGAATTACGTTTCTCATCGTTCCTTTCATCGTTCATTAACATCTAAAGAATATTTTTAAACCCTCTGTTGTACATTTATACATTTTGATATTGTTTAGATTGTAACTAGTTGAAAAGAATCCACATTTTGTTATTCTAACTTTATTCAGCCTTGGTGGAAAAAAGGCATAACCAGTCGATATTTATCAAAATTATGAACAGCAACATATATTCGCTAGAAACGCAGGAGATCTGTGTCAAACACATGTATGTTTCCTCAAAAAAGAACCCCCTTCTTCCTACAAATAAATAATAATGCGTGAAAAATGCCAGATGAAAAGAGTTGTTAAGAATTTTCAGATATGATAGATTATGTGAAACTTAGATTATTGTGCATTTTAAAGCACAATGACTACTCAAAAGTGAAAGGCAGATATAACACCTTAAATTATTACTTAATTATGACTACAGTTAGATCATGGTTACCATTATTTATCATGAGTAAAGTAATTACGTAGTTTGCGTAAAGTTCTCAGATGGAACAGTACTTGTCATGATAACTTTCACTGTCAGAGTAGTTGTTCTTTTGAATTATCTTTTCTCTTGACAAAGTTAGTTAAGTAGTCTTCCATTATTTAGTCGGGGTAAAGTTTTCCGGAACTACCATTGACGTCTACAGTAAATTCTTGACAACTTAGCATTACCTATAGTTATTCTGCAAACAATCTTCTATTATTCTTAAAAATCTTAGTTACACTACTTGTAAATGGACGCGAACATTGAACGTTTGTTTATTGGAATTGGTAGCCATTGGCGGGCAACTCGAAGGCACGAATGGTTCAATCGTGTACAAGTTGGAAGAAGACGAAAGAATACGAATAAAAGTACATTATGTTTAGTGTAAAACATTTGTTTACAGACTAGTAGTTATCTTGATTTTAATTGCCAAACAATGCAACCTTCTAACAAGTACTGGTGTTTTGGAGTTGAAGTCGAGAAACAGACATAGTAATTATCTGTTCGGAGCGTCTTCGCAAATAATAGGAACTTAGGGTTACGTTACTTGACACTACTCTTATCGTTAACTGACACTACCAGTAGGATTCTTATGTAATGTTCACCTAAAGTGTACATACCAATCTAACTTTCGTATATCATATTTTCAGGACTTCAGTTCTGTATTCAACCATTTTACCCTGTGATTGAAAACAGGCTATAAAACTACTCGATTCAGCTGGACCTTCCCGTTGACTAATTAGACCAAAGTGCTCGGTCTCAAGTTGACATGCTGGCTCCTTATGCAGATGCTTCAAAGATGTCTGATTATTTAACTTGAAAGTAAATTGGTGGATGGTGACTGGCAGTGGAATCTATGATGAGCACTTCGTCGTATCTGCGACGGTTATTGATCGTACTTTTCACATATATATTTACTGACGAGTGTCTGTGAATACTCATCCTAAATCAGGTTTTGGAATGACCCAAATTCTCTATTTAGTGGATCTTCCGTATATATGTAACAGATTCTTGTATGGAGAGATCTAGTAGAATTTATTTTGCTGCCTATTGAAACAAAGCTGAAGTCAGTCAGCTGTCCATTCCATTTCTGCCTATAGTGAGGTGATCCATCCGTTATCTTCCAAAAGCTGAACATCTAAGAGAAGGGAGTCTTCCTTCTGACTCAACTTCTAGATTAATATCGGTTAACAGATGAATATTGTTAAATACTGCAATTGTTTTCAAAATTCTGTCTATCGGTTAACTCCTTGGCACTCCTCTTTCTTCACTTAATTTCACTTGATGGTGGCTGGAGTAGAAGACAGCTGGGTGTATTTTAATACAGCTTCTAAGTAACATTTAATACAAAGGGAAATAGGCTGACAAGTTCATCAAAGATCAGCCGCGTTTATTTCCAGTAATTTGTATTCATTTGTATTTGTCACAGACGTTGGGAAGACAGATTTCTGTATTATGATTACAGAATTGAAGACGAATAACTCTTCAGAATGATATTTTAAGGAGGTGCCAGCTTTCTGCGTAAGGCGTAAACGCAATATATGAACATTTTATCAGCAGGACATGTAGTGGTAAATAATTCCCCAAAATTATTGACCACAGCAATCATCACTCAACATTGGATGCTGACCCTCACTGTTTAAGTCGACTTGTTTAGCTGAAGGCTCTCGGTCAAGCATCCTTGCCATTTGGCACTCCATAGTGTCACGTGCGTGCACGATCACTAGCCAGCTAAGCATTCACTTCAGCCCGCGATTTGGTCCCGAAATATATCTCGTACTTTGGACTATCAATCTTGCCTTTTGCTTTATCTTTGGTACACGAGAAACGAAAACTATAGAAGTTGTTGGTATAAGATCTTGCGTCAGTATATTCCGTACAATCAGCGAACGTCGATACCGTCAGCCTCTAAAGACATAACTGATTGGTTCAAATTAGTAACGATAAGCTTATTTATACAATGAACTAGTGAATACATCTGTAGTCTAACGGCTGACGACAATACCTAGTAGTCTAGATCTCTGTTAAGGGCAGTTGTTTATAATCTGTGATCTTCTAGTTAGAAAGTTTTCAATTAGAAACTTAAATGACTTTGAGGGACTACAGAGTGGATGGTTTTGCCTATTTACAACTTTTTAGACTGATTCAGTCGCATTTCTACTAAAACTTTTGGACAACAGCATCTGTTCCATGGGATGAGGGGCGGACGGAGGGAATCGAATGCCTTACACATCAAGAATAAAAATTAATTACGTATACCCAATATCACGTTAGTTATTTTCATTCCTTTGCATTCTGAGTGGGTGATAAAGCCTCAAGCTTTGAAATTTTAGTAGCGGTGATGTTGTTTCTACAGCATGGCATTGCTAGTCTGACATCCGATCTGCTGTTTTCTTCAAACCTACAACCATCTTTTAAACTAGGCGAGGTTTTGATGTCCGTGAATGACAATGAATTGAATCTAGACTTCCCAAGCGATCGGTGAGCATTCGGCTGTAGAAAAAAAATGCAGGAATGAAGAGACAAACAGCAGAAAAGCGCGAAAGGCATGGAAAAGAATAATAGAACTATGAATGAAGAGATTGGAATGCTTAAGTTTAGGAACATCATCACTGACAGGAATTGGCCTACATTGTTGTAATGTAACGGTAGTTTTTTGTATGAAATCAATTTTTTTCATTTTTAATCAATCATGTACTTAAAATCTAATCACTGGGAGATCTGGGAGTACTGGACAGCTGTTTCGTCCTAGTTTGGAACTCTTCACCAGTACGCACCCACCACTAGGGTTCGAACCCACGACCTTCTGGTTACAAGGCGAGCTCGTAGACCATTGAGCCACTGGGACCTGATCCAATGGTCCTTGAATTCTAACTTCTGCCAATTCACGACATAGCGCGACCATTTCGCAATGTCTTCTTCGATGAGTTACTGCCTCATCTTCAACCTGCTGTAACCTACTGGTCATGGCTTCCCACTAGAACCCAAGGTTAACTGCCCGAATAGGGCCAGTCGCTAGTGAGCATCAGATTAATTTTCAAGCATTGGTTTTTTGTAGGGATTTTGTTTAATTGCATGGAGGTTCTCGAAATGATGTCAGCTCATGATGAAATCCTCCATGTAATCAAACAAAATCCCTACAAAATACCAATATTTAAAATCTAATCAGCTCGAAGCCCCTTTCTTTGCTTCTATCCACTATGTAAAATATTGACAAGAATAGCAAAGATACATTTACTGGTAGATATGAAGGAATTGAAACTTTATGTATTAGGATGGTGAGCAGATCACGTGTCGGGATCGAATCACCAACCTTCGAACATCTTTACTCCAGTCACCCAGCCCCAAAAGATCATAATAATAACAGTAATCACTTTGTTCCAAACTATACTAATTGTACAGAATGGAATTGTCAGCGTTGTACATATTGCAACTATTTGTCTCATTGTACAAATCAGTATATTAGAATAGTAAAATAAATAAGACTGCAAAAACAGGAGTTAATAGAAGAATAGTACAAATAATAATGCCAGCAGTAGGTTGCTGTTTATTTACACATTATGAAGTAGGTCTATAAGCTCTCTTTTGACGTCTATTTCGTCACAGAACACCCGTGATAAATATGTTATTTTTCCATTCTTACATTTAGTGGTACGAGCAGAAGTTCTTCAGAAATCTCAGCTGAGACAGACAGATTTTTGTGTTATTTCTCGTGTTAAGCGGTCTGATGTAGAGGTGAGGTATAGAGTGTCAGGAGAGAGAAGCCAATCGATGAGGTTGCGGAGCTCTATTGGTTGAAATGGTTAGGACACATGTCACGCATGCAAAGCCACTGTCTTCCTGGTTGACTGATTTTAGCTGACACAGGATTTCATTGGAAACGATTTGGAGGGGTGGCAAAATCAAAAAATGGCATCAATCCTTGAAGTATTTGACAGCTGGTCTGAGCCACGTGAGGAGTTGTAGGCTGTGTGCGGTTGTCGTCATCGAGATATGGCTCAAAATCCTTTTCCAAGGAGTAGA
Source organism: Trichobilharzia szidati (assembly GCA_944472155.2). NCBI lineage: Eukaryota > Metazoa > Platyhelminthes > Trematoda > Strigeidida > Schistosomatidae > Trichobilharzia > Trichobilharzia szidati. The sequence continues at coordinate 94,746,603 of OX235274.1, read as the reverse complement.
CATCCACTATTTTTGTAATCTCCCGTATCCATTATATCCTTATTGTACACTACATGGAGTATGACAAGTTGAACTGACACAAACTTTTCCAATTTCCACTTTGAAAACTCATTCAGTCATTTACAGTAATCCTATCACTGTTCGAACTTTAATTCTTCCCCATGTAACGACAGAAGGCAAGAGTCAGGCAACAGACCATTTATTAAGGAAATCAACGCATATTTATATATATTTCATGTACATTACTATGGATATTTAAGTAAACAAACACAGTCTTCCGATTGGTTGTTTCTCACGTAAAGTTAATCTTTCATCTATTTGTGACTGTTTCTTGAATGTCAAATCCTCTATATGTTAACGGCATACGCCTACGCAAAGTCTGCTGTGGTCGGTTTTGAATCAATCTTTGTTCACATTTTCTCACGACAAATCTTGGGAACGTAAATATTGACGTAAATTACTGTCTACCAATTTGGCTAGTAGACAGCTCTCACCACAACCACACAGCTCTAGATATAAGTCTAAAGTTTATTTTTACCCAAGTGTCATAAATGGGTGAATTTTGTATATCTCTTCATGATTATGTACAAGTAATTTCTTTTGGATTTGAGCAGTGTATTGAAATTTAATGTAATGTTTACAGTGTTTTATACGTTCTCCTTCTACTATAATTACTTCTAGTGTTACAAATCACGCAGTTGACAACTTTCATGACTTTAATACTCTTGATTTTCTAAAATGTCTTAAAACGCTTAAGCCCTCACGTAGCCTTGGCCCTGATGGTGTACCTGCTTATGTTCTAAAACAATGTGGAGATGCTTTATGTTCTCCACTTACTACCATCCGAAATGCTTCTTTCTTCAAAAACGTTGTACCTGACGCATGGAAAGACATCAAAATTGTCCCTGTCCCTAAAACTGGAAACGGCAAGAACGTAAAGTTCAGACCCATTGCCATCACTTCCCCGTTTCTAATGCTTGTGGAAAAACTAGTACTCCTTAAACTTGAACCCTCCCTTAAAAACTTCGAAGACCCCAAAACAATTTGCATATAGACAGGTTAGGAGCACTTTAGATGCTGCAGCCGTCTTACACAACAGTATCGTCTTATCATTAGATAAAGGTGCCAAATACGTCCACTGCACGTTTCTCAACTTCCCTTCTGCTTTTGACTCTGTACCTAGATGTCTCTTGCTAAATAAGCTCTCGATGACACAAACTGAGTCCTGGGTCACAAACTGGTTGCATTCCTATTTCTCAAACAGAATGAGGTACACTATATATAAAGGTAAATCCTCCTCTGCTATGCTTACTGAAGCTGGTGTCCCCCAAGGTGCTGTACTCTCCCCACTTCTCTTTTCTTTCTTTCTACCTGGCTTACCATCTTCAAATAATATCACTTTTGTTATATATGCTGGCGATCTGACTGTATCTTTGCCTGTCAAGTGTCAAAGTGACTGCTCCAAACTAAATGGCTTTCTGTCAGAAATCAGCCAGTGGTCCAAGGAAAACGGTTTTATCTTAAATCCCTCCAAATGTCAAACAATCATTTTCTCCTTTAGGCATAAATCTGACCTAAACAAACTGGTTAGCACTCATAAGGTGTGCAACATAGATGGCACTGAAATAGAGACCAAGTCGGAAATTAAATATCTTAGCGTCATTCTATCTGCTGATCTTTCCTGGTCGTCTCATATTTTGATGATTTCTAAGAAAATATTCCGTTTTGCCTTCTACATTAAGAAGTTAAGACTTTCTGGAATAACCCAACCCTTACTCTTACGATTCGTTAACTCTTGTATTCTGCCTATTATTCTCTATTGTTGCCCCTTAGTTTTTTCCAGGGCTACTGAAGAAGGACTATATCTTATTACATAGGGTGTTAAAGGTTGTCAGCAGGGTAAGCAATGTGCCACTTAACCAGCTTGTTAATATTCTGGTCGACAGGCACTTGGACTCATGTGAAAAATGGGCTAAATCGATTCTATCTAGCTCACACCACCCTCCTCACTCGCAACTCTCCCCTTGTATCTCATCAGGCAGGACCAGAAGCCTATATAGAAAACTATATGCTCGCACCAGCAAGTACAAAAACTCAACCATACCCTACTTGGCTCGTGTTCTGTGCGATAAAGAAAGCATTAAGCGTGAAACTTATAACTTATTAAATAGTCAGTAGAACAATTGGATCTCGTTTTTCCAACTCATATCATTTATAGGTACAACTTTTTCTTTATTCCTTTTCCTTTTCTCTTTTATTGTTGTGTGCTGTTTTGTTTCTCTCTTCCTTACAAACTCTACTTAAAATATTCTTCTTTGTTCTTTCACACTCTGTTTATCTCGACCTTTTTTTACCGCTAGGATCTACTTTTCTAACACCTTCAAACATTCTGTTCACTTTTGGCTTTGCTACCGATATCCTAATATGTTGGTGTCAAAATTAACTGAGACTAGCCATAATCTATGTAGAATTTTATTTGTTGTTAATGTACAAACTGGATGAAATACTGTAGTGAGATGCTGAGAATTCCATTCTGTATCACAAGTACTGTTTTGGAATAAAGCAAATTATTATTATTATTATTAGGTTTTTATTGTGAATGCTAGTTTAATTGGCTATTTTTCCTCCACTGTTTATAAATTAAGTAAAACTTCTCTTATTCGTACGTTAAAATTGGCAATCATGGTTTTTTCTCTGAGTTTTCAGGTCAATTTTTCTTGCTAATTTCTGTGGTTAGCTTTCTAAGGTTTATACTTGCTTTCTTGGACCTAAATCACTACGTGATTTGTTCATTGATTTAGCCCATAGTAGTCAGAATTCAACTGCACTAAACAACAGGGAGGGGGGAACTCTGAAATTTAATCCTGTGATAGACTTGATATTTCAGTGTTGGTTTGCAGGGATTTGATTGGTTTCAGGATTTCATCATGAACTGACATTGGTTAGAGGATCATTGGAAAACCTGTCAGTGCTGGACAGCTGTTTCGTACCAGGTTGATAACTGTGGAAATGAATCTTGCTAGGTACTAGGTATTTCTTCCACATGAATGACATCAGTCATGCAAAAGAAAACGTCCTGCAGGGGTTTTGTCGGTATATTTCATTCGCATAATACTTGAACATAAGTATACTGCAGTCCCTAGCAATTTCATACGTAAACTGTGGAGACTAGTTTGAGTAGAACGGTTATGTCGGTGATAACACAATGGTGCTAACTTATGTGTTCGATTATAGTAATGACCACCGATTATTTATGACCCCCAAACTGCTCCGAATTTGTGAAGACTATCAAGCCTTAGTATCCAAAAATACATTATTTGCAAATATAATGAACCTCAGAAGTTAGGTCAATAAATAACCAATTTAATTTTTTTTCATGGAAGGTTCTAGGTTGTACAACGGGAATGTAGAAAACTCCTGCTTTGGTTCAAGTCTGGTTTACGCCTGTTTAGGCTGGTTTTAACTGTTTCCTATCAATGCTAATATGAGGTTACTTGTTCATCAAAAAAGGGAGGAATTCTCAGGGAAGCATCTCAACAAGGAATATCACTTAAATATTTTATCGACCAATACTTGATGTGCGAAATTCGCCCTAACATGCTCAAACGTTTGCATGAAAAGATAGTGAAACATAACACAAAATCAAAGATAATAATATCAAGGACAAAATCATGATATCTTTGGACATAGCATCTTTATTCACAAATGTACTCCTAGTAGAAACGGTTAACTACATATGTGAAGAAGCATATACCCAGTCGATAAATATTGGCATCACAGCGGAAATCCTAAAAGAATTGATATCAGGGTGTACCATGAATGTAATTTAAAAATTTGATGGCACATTTTACAAACAAGTGGACGGGGTGGGGACGGGCTCCCCATTGGGTCCCATTTCAGTGGATTTCTTTCTAAGTAAACTAGAAAATGGACTTTTGGAAAACCTTATCAGAAAATTCTCATTTTACTGTCGGTTTATGGATGACACCATTATTCTTTGTGATAGTGATTCGGATAAGAACACAATCATAACTCAACTCAATCGAGTACATTCTGCTGTGAAATTCATGTACGAAGAGGTATCCCAAAATAGAATTACCTTCTTAGATGTCCTCCTCACAAGAAAACCAGATAGTAGAATAAAGATAAATTCGCGTAGGAAAAGCATATGGACAGGACAGTATACACATTTTCACAGCTACATTCCTCTCCGGTAAAAAAGAAATTTAATAAAGACCCTCAGACCCAGGGTTACAGCCATATGCTCAGAAGAGATAACTGAAAATGAACTAAGGATTGTATATGATTACTTGATTGAAAATATCTATCCAGAGGAGTTCATGAAGAAACAAATGACCAAAAAGGCAGAAAAGGACTATTCACTACCCGTTAACAAGAAGCCTTCATACATACGACTGTAATTCAATGGTAACGCACCTGGTGAAATAACTACTAACAAGTTAAGGGAATCTATTCAAAGAACTTTTAATGCTGGCGAACCACAAGTCTTATTTTCTATACGACCGATGGTGATTCCTCGACTGAAAGATGAAGTTCCTAGACTAGCCACTTACAATTGTATGTACCAATTCAACTGCGCTGATGGTGGAGCGAGTTATATTGGCCGTTGCTCTAGGAACTTGATTTTTCGTGCTCGAGAACATCTCCCACTATGGCTAAGTAAAGGTGTGGTTAAAACCATTAACAGTTCGATATTGGACCACCTGGTGCAAACCGGCTACAAGGCCAGCGTTGAAAAATCCTTCTCTATAATCTACCGGGTGCCAAATAAATTATCAAAAATACCGAAGCACCGCATGGTCTGAACAGCAGAGGCTACTGCAATTCTCGTGAAACAACCAGTGCTTTGTGTGCTAAAGAAGCAAGTCCAGCTAGCCACTACTACTGCCTTGGGGGGTTTTCAGTGGAGACTATAAATTCATGAATCTGTATTATTATCTTTCCTAATTTTTCTGACATTCATTTTGTTGTTATGTTGATGCTATGGAGCTGTAATCTATTGGTATTATTGATTCGATGTCATTTAAACATTAATGTTGTTCATAGCACTTATTCACTCACGAATATGTACAATAATTGTAGAGCCTGATGATGAAGTTATCGAAAAAAGTATTCTTTGTTCAGTATCCATTCTTTCGAAAATTTTAATGAGCATTTCTAATAAGTTATTCAATTATTTGAAAATTTAGGTAATTGACAGTTAGTTGTAACAGACTGTATAATGTATTTAAACTGTCTGACAATTTTAATATATATAATCACCTTCGTTTCTTATAATAAAAATAATCATAGTTTGTGCGAAATACTCTGTGAAACTAGAACCGATCGATCTGCAAAGACCAGCATGCAAGCATTAAATAAATGCATTCATGTATGCAGACTACTAAAAATTCCTGTCGATTGACCTTGAAAAATTAATAAATATATTTTTTCACTTCTAATGACATATTCATATTCAACGAGAAGATGTGCAAACAATATCAGGTGTATATGACTTCAGTAACGACACATCTGTCTGAAACGCTGTGGTCGTATAGATCCAGTCTCATTAACTGAATCATATTGCTTTGTTAATCATTTCATCGGCGAATAAGTAAATTAACTACCAGAGTGTAGCGGACTGTTTCCAATAACCTAAAGTATTAGCCATCCCGGAACAAACAATTAGACTCATAATCTAAAAAAGTCAAATCAAAACTTCTTATCAAATTAGATCACGAAGTGACACCGACGAGGATTGCATGCTATTTGCAATCACCTCACACTGATAATGTCTGACGGTTTTATTTTGAGATTAATCAAACCCCTGTAAACGAACAGTTCAAAATTTATTTCTTCACCATGATTTCAAAATAAATACTTCTTCAGGTTAGTTTTATTCCATCTCGCCTTTAAGCTTTATAATTATTATGAATATTCTAGGCATCTGACGGCATCTAGTTCATTTTATTTCTCTTTAATATGGTTTCTTTCTTCAACAGAACTTTCCATAATCTACTAAATTTTAAATTTCTCGCATTTTTATTACGCGGCTCACTCAAATCACTGGGCTACCCAGTTCTCCTCTCCATCAAAATGGATCATATTCACTCCACTTCATCTTGTTTTAATCATCTAATTATTTCTATGAATCGTGACGTATAATCACGCACATTTTCAAACAGGTATCTAACTAACGTGTTGAATTTTCTGAAGAAGATGGAGAAATTATACTGTGGTAGAGTATTGAAGCATGCTTTAGATAGAATAATATTGCTTGAGATGACATATTATCGATTATTATACCAATTGAAGCTTCTGCACTAGCAGGAAATACCTTGCGATCAAAAAACAGTTTGAAAATTGAGCATTATTATTATTATTTCGGTTCTGACCACAGACTGATATCAGTTTGAGAACCACCAAAAACTAGGGAATACTGGACAGCTGTTTCGCCCTAGTTTGAGACTCTTCGACAGTGCTCACCTACGACCCCTTGAAAGATCGGACCATGGACCTTCAGTCTACAAAGCCAAGCTTTTTGACCATGCATTCACTTGGGATGGATTCGAATGGCCCATGGATGTTATCTTCTGTCAACTAGCAATATAACTGCACCCTAAACCAGTGCCCTTGATGGGTATCCAGTTCACTTTGACACACTGGACCCCACTGGTTACAGCTTCTCACTAAAACTCCAAGACATCCGTCCAGTAGCCATTTTTATTTTTCTCATCACTCAACGGGTATTTTCAGTTTTAAAATATACACTCAGATTCAATCAAACAGCGGATAAATATTGCTTCAGGTACTCATAAGTAATGAAGGCAAATAAACACCTAATTTTCATAGTAAAAGTTCACTGAAACAGTAGAAAACGCTCCAATTCATTTAAACTAGTTCTGTAGTCACTACATTATCACTTTTGTTACTTATACTACTTATAAGTAGCTTTAAAGAAATAACTAAATATCATGCTGACTTTTAGTGGACATTGGGCGAAGAATTGCAACATTCTGAAACAACTTTACATTCAAAGATATTTTTAAAAATGTCTTAGCATGTATCAGAATCTTTACTACCTTCCGATCTACGAGACCCAAGCGTTTGTCATCATTTCATTGAAATAATCATAGGCAATGCCTATCTGTCAACCATAATCCCAATTTCAGCTTCTAGTCATTACCCGTTACAATAGTAACGGTCTACCCACTCAAATCTGTTGCATACATCAGTTAAAAAACAACGAATGTAGATTATATTCGTGCATATTGAAAATGACAAGGTATTTCACTTGGTGAGACTTTACTTTCCCAAAAACACCCAAATAATTCTTATTCCTGTCATGGTTGTCGACATTGTTCACAGGATTTGATGTTTATCAGCAAAAAATATCCCGACAGAGTTGACCATAAGGACAATCACATTAGACCGAGGTTCCACTATATTGAGAACTGACTGATTTTAGATAAAGTTATTCTTTGAATTGTGAATCCCCGGCTACATGTCATCTTCATAGTCATACGACCAATTATTCATAGATTCATATTGCTGAAAATTCCCCAAACAGTAAAACACCATTGTCCTGTGCGAAAACTATGCGGCTTTAAAAATTTCTTCAGATTTTGCCAGTGCATGATGAAGATTAAAAATTGGAATGAATCGAATCTGAAGAAAATAGAATTTCTGATTAAAAACACCTATAATTTGCCAATCTTGAATAATTTAATCAGTCAGTCTGAAAACTTCAGTTCACCAAGATAATTTTACCACCAATTCTGATGTATTTCATTTTACCAATAGAAAATGTTAGCATTGTTATACTACTATATAACAAGTCTCTTCTGTTACATACTCGTACTTGTGGCTCTCTAATTTTTAAATCATTGAGTCGAACTGATCGGTTTGATGTGGTAAAGGAGTTTTTTTAATCAATGCTTCAACGATATCTGGAATTTCATTTTGCTGTTAACTACTGAGTATAAGATTTAGTTAGGAATTTTATTCGTATCTGTAATTTTCCAATTATATTTCACTCAGACTTTGAGAAGGCCTTCGACAGCGTTGACCGTGAAGTAATTTGAAAACCACTCGAGTACTACGGCGTAGCCCAAGTACTCATCAACTTTATTCAACAGCTGTACGACAACGGAAAATTCAGCGAAGCGTTTGGAGTAAACACAGGAGTCAGACAAGGGTGCTTATTATCACCAATGATATTCCTAATTCTGGTGGACTGGATTATGCGTCAGTCAGTGAGAAACGGGAAGACAGGGATATCCTGGACGGACGTGAAGAACCTAGAAGACCTGGATTTCGCGGATGACATATGTTTGATGTCACACAAAATCGAAGACTTACAAGCGAAAACCGACAAACTGGTCGAAGAAGCAGCCAGAGAAGACAGGACTCCAGGTGAACATAGACAAGACGGAGGTTATGAAAATAACCAACCAACAACAACAACAGCAGCAACATCCAGCTCCAATCACCATCAACGGGAGGGATTTGAAAGAGGTTACTTCATTCAATTATCTAGGGAGCATTGTCTCAACTACAGGCAGTGGGAACAGACGAGGATGTCAAATCGAGAATCGGGAAGGCGAGAAACACATTCATCAACCTGAAACCAATCTGGAAGTCTTCGTCACTCAGCATCAACAACAAAATTCGGATTTTCAATACAAACGTCAAGTCAGTCAGTTCTTCTATACGGATCAGAAACATGGCGGGTCACCAAGAATATTTCCAACAGGTTGCAAACCTTTATAAACAGCTGTCTTCGTTCTATACTCAAGATCAGATGGCCGGAAAGAATCACCAACAGGAAACTATGGGAAGAAACAAGAACCAGTCGCTCAACAAATGTGCTGGAGAAAGTGGAGATGGATTGAACACTCACTGAGAAGGCCGCTGAGTGACATCGCGCGTCAGGCCATTGCTCGAGTGGAACCCGAAAGGGAAGCGACAAGTGGGACGTCGAAGGGTGACATGGAGGAGATCGTGTGAAGAGGAATTGAAACATTATGCACTAACATGGATGCAGGTGAAAAGTACAGCAGAAGACAGAAGCAAGTGGAGACGTGCAGTAGAAGCCCTGTCTTCTACTAGGAACCCAAGGGAACAATAATAATAATATAATAAATTAGTGGATAGTGTGCACTAGTTTAGATATGATGGAGAAGATTTGTAGCTCAGGTGGATGGTTTTAGTGTGGTTGTCTTCTCTGAGCTGGAAACAATCAGTTCCAATTCAAGTAGCCTAGAAGGTGTGAAAACACACAAAAACAACCACTCACGATGTTCAAGGTCACCAGGAGAGATGACCAATAAACTCGTGGAGAAATCTAAACGCTCACTTTATAAAATTGAAGTATGCGCTGAAGATGTTGCCTAGCAGGGCGATGAAAGCTTCGCGAATTAACTATCCAGCTAGCTCAGAGAACACAACTACATCAAAATGAGCACTAGTGTTTGATACGGTAGGTGCTGAATTCACTCCTCATGACGAATGATAAAATTACACTGATGGATACTATCAGAGAAGCAGTAATCTAGTGCTCCTTTTCCCAGACAACAGGTGTTCATCATTTGTTTAAGTTAAAATTTGTATTTCCCGTTTGTTAATTTTATTGCTGTGAAATACTCAGTACCTGTTGACAAGGTGGCTTCTGGTTTGAAGGGTTGGATGAGGCTTCAAGATTACCAGGATACTGTTTAATTGATAGTGGTTAAGTAGAGGAATCAACGATATGTATTTCATCCGATTCAGGACCCTCCAGCTGGATGTACTTGCATTCGCAGTGAATGGATAACGCTTTTTTAGTTTTGCAACGATGACTTTTAGGTTTCTGACTCAGTGGGAATATTATCCATCACTTACTGGAAATGTTGGTATGCCCAGTTGATGAGTCCTGGATAGGACGAAACAAGTATTCTGACCAAGGGCACTGTACAGTTGTACTGTCCCAGATTGTGATCTCATGAATGATGAAATCCAGGACAACCTGGTTACGAGCCGAGAACACTTAACTGTTGAGCCAATGAGCTAAAATATGTTCAAAAATTCTAAATTCCATCAAGTTGCCATACAACACCATCCCCATCAAGTGTTTTTCGCAGGTAAATGTCCTCACAGTTGACTTAGCAGACTCCATCGATCACAACATCTCACAAACATTCTAGGAAATCAGCCTTGAAGTTAGTCACTAGTGAGAGTATTGACTTAGGATTCAGAAGTTGGATTCATAACAAAATCTATTTTGAAACCAATTACATTCTATAAAAGTCTATTTCTAACATCATAATTGTGCTCACAGTGTAGTGAGAGCTGGCTGCTAGCCAAATTGGTAGACAGTAATTTACGTTAGTGTTTATGTCCCAAATATTAGTCATGTGAAAACAAGATCAAAGACTGACAGCAGACTTTGCATAGGCGCATACAATTAGCATATAGATGATCTGACCATCAAAGAAACAGCCACAAAGAGATGAAAGATTAACTTTTAGTGAGAAAAATACCAATGAGAAAACTGTGTTTGTCTGCTAACAATAATCTATAATAATGTACATGAAAATCTATAAATATGTGTTCATTTCCTTAATAAACAATCTGTTGCCTGACTCTTGCCTTCTGTCGTTACAACAGTATTCACATTATTATTTTTCGTAACAACACTGATTTACTTTTACTAATACATATTCCCCTTCAAGGATAAGACCAGTTACATAGAATAATGCAGGAAGAAATGGAGATGGACTAGACACACTCCAAAGAGGCATTCAAGTAACCTCACATGACAGACATGCCCTTGAATGGGACCTGAATGAAAAGCGATGAGTTAGATGCCCAAGGGTGACATGAAGAAGACGATGTGTAGAGGAAAGAGAAGCTTGTGGTTAGTTGTGGAGCCAACTGAAAACGGATAGCAGAAAACCGAGTGTCATGGTGGCTGCAGAAGAATCCCTATGTTCCACTCAAGAAATGAATTCTGTGCGTCGGTGGCACAGCGGTTAGGACCCTCACCGACCATGCACATGGTCCGGGGTTCGACCCCCTGCCGGCGCACACCCGATATCTATGGTCGGCCTGCAAAATTTGCGCTACCGATATCCATGCTGAAAATTCCATACCTGTACCTAAAAATACGGTGTGGCATCAAGCTGTAATCAAAAAAAAATATTGTATACGAAAACGTTCTTTCATGCTGATTAACCAAAACGTTTCAAAATACTTCCCAGTATATTATGTCTAGAAATATAAATTCAGAAGACCCCCGATTCATGAAATTTGTTATTCTTAGTTAGAGTCATATTGTAACGACAGAAGACAAGGGTTAGGCAACAGATCACTTATTAAGGAAATCAACGCATATTTATATATTTTCATGTACATCACTATGGATATTTAAACAAACAAACACAGTCTTCCGATTGCTTGTTTCTCACTTAAAATTAATCTTTCATCTCTTTGTGACTGTTTCTTGAATGTCAAATCATCTATATGTTAACTGCATCCGCCTACGCAAAGTCTACTGTGGTCGGTTTTGAATCAATCTTTGTTCACATTTTCTCACGACAAATCTTGGGAACGTAAATATTGACGTAAATTACTGTCTACCAATTTGGCTCATAGACAGCTCTCACCACAATATAAGGAATAATAAATTTCTTGACTGAGTTTACAAGACAAGTAAGATCAGTAACTAGAAACTACAAGTAATACGGTTTAGAACCAGTCACAGTAGTGTAGTGCATATGGATTCACCTTGAATATTTTCCTTTTTTCTTGTAGTCTCCTATTGTGGTGAGAACTGTCTACCAGCCAAAACTGGTAGACACCAATTTACGTCAATGTTTACGTCCCGAATCGGGGTCACGAAACAAGACAATAACAAAGCCTAACCTTGAGGAACTCAACGACCAATCACAGCAGACTCAGCGTGTGCAAATATGATCCGCAGATATATGGTCTGACCTGCAAAGAAGCGACTACAAAGAGGTGAAAGAATAACTATCAGCGAGACTTTCAGTGACTCGCCATCCCAATGCATTCTGAATTGGGGTTAGATGCTTAGAGATCATCGGAAAGAATCCGTGAACCTAGGTTCTGAGGCTTGTTGACATTCATTATGGGAGAGCAGTGTCTATAACCTCTTAGATTTAGTCGGCGCCAACACCAAGGACTAGATGTATGACATTAGTTATTCTTCAATGACTAATCAATATAATTGTGCATTATGTTTAAAACTGTCTGTATTATTTCTTTCACATAATTCATCTAAAACCTAGACATTCAATATATATTTAGTAAACTTTTAGTTTATGAAAAGTGCTAAATATCAATACTGAATCGATTTTCCCTTATTTCTATTAACTTCACTATATCTATCTAAGTGAAACGCTGATTGTTTAAAATTACATAAATCAGTTGGTTACATTGAAAGCTTACTTCGTCTAAAGGTTATTTCTATAAGAATTCAAATATTCGTAACAAAACTTGCAATGCATTTGTGTGTGAACTGAAAGATTTTTATGATTGCTTCTACTATGGTTCAGAATATATATATATATATATATATATATATATATATATTCAACTTAAAGCATCGCTTGGTATCAGCATGATATCTATTATAGGGCGGAGTAGGTCACTCTATCCTAATTAATTGCTTTTAGACACGGCTTTTATGAAGTAAAAAATGATAAAATGACAAACTAACTCGGATCACCATACAACTCTGCATCGATGTGCAGCAGTTCGAGTGGCCACACTCCATGTAACATACAAAGCAAGAGAAGAGAGTGAAGACAGATTCAAAAGAGAGGCAGATAATAAACAGAAGTGTGAGGGAAAAGGAATAGTAATATCGAAAAAGTAGAGTTTTATTGGATATAATAGAGAAGATTTGTAGCTCAGGTGGATGATTTTGGTGTGGTTGTGTTCTCTGAGCTGGATGGTTTGGTTGCGAAGCTTTCATTGCTCTACTGAGCAACATCTTCAGCGCATACTTCGATGTGAAGTGAGCTTTTAGAATTCTCTATGAGTTTATTAGTCATCTCTTCTAGTAACCTTGAACGTGATTGGTTGTTTTCGTGTGACATTTCATCCCCTAGTTTGCTTGTCTCGGTGCTGGCTGCTTCTTTGGTCTGAATGTCGTTAGTCATTCCTTCTGCTAACCTTGGACGTGATTGGTTGTTTTTGTGTGACTTCTCACTTTCTAGTTCACTTGTTTTGGTGTTGACTGTTTCCTTGACCTGAAGTTTGACTTTGTTTTTGTGTGAATTTCTTCGTATGGATTGGTATATTTTGTCAATCTCTATGTGTCTATTGATTGCTGATTCATTTGAATACCAGGCCTCTAGGAATTCTCTGGCATTTTTGCAGTTCCCTTTGTCTAAGATTTGAACATTGTCCCAGTCGAATTGGTGCCCGTGGTTGTCTGCATGTAGTGATATGAGGGAGTGTATGTCGTGTCTTTTGACAGCTAGTTTGTGTTCGTGAATGCGAAGACGAAGAGGGCGTCCACTTTGACCAATGTAATGTTTGTCGCAGTCGTTGCAATTTATCTTGTAGATGACGTTAGTTTTGTCTTCTTTTGCCGTTGAGTCCTTTGGCTTACATAGAACTGAGTGTAGTGACTTTGTTGGTTTATGAGCGACATCGATTCCAAAAGGTTTGAATAGTCTTGCAGTGATTTCGGAGATATCTTTTATATATGGTAGGACGACTTTCTTTGTGTTTTCGCTGGTGGCCTTTGATTTGGTTGGTTGAGCTGGGGGTAGATGTCTTTTGATGAAGTTTCGTGGGTATCCATTTCTTTGGAAGACGTCCATAAGATGATTTTCTTCAATTTTCCTCAAGGCGGGAGTGCTGCAATGAGTCCTGGCTCTCTTGAACAATGTACGTATGCAGCTAATTTTGTGTGATGTTGGGTTGTTACTGTTGTAATTGAGTATTTGATCCGTGTGCGTTGGTTTTCTGTATACTTGGGTTTCTAATTTTCCTGTAGTTGTTCGTTTGATTAAGACGTCTAAGAATGGGATTTTGTTTTCATATTCTTCCTCTCTTGTGAATTTGATATCGTTGAAGGTGTTGTTTATTATTTTGTGGGTATTGTCCCATTCATGTCTTCCACTTCTAGTGGACATGTATCACAGACATAAAGGAGGACGGAGCAGACTGCTGAGCAGTACACACTTTCATTGGCTGACAGCTAACCAGATATCACGTCTATGCCAGAGATGGCGTAATTTAGCAAGCATATGACAAATGAGCCTTCTGTATCCGTTCTAAGATTTCGTCAGCAATCAACCCGCTGGCGTTGGCTGATGAAACTTCTCAAATAAGTGAAGTGGTCAACAAACTCAACACTTTCACTCCCTATCTTTAAGCTAGAAGTGAGTCGATGTAGTTCAGTCTCGTAGAATCATCGCACATTCGATAGTAGGAGCGAACCGCACACCATGCATCCGAACATTTCTGCTGGAGGTGTTCAAAAGACTCTGCATTTTGTCAGCATCTCCACCTAGGAGGGAGGACTATATCACCTGCATATTCTAAGTCAACGAGATTATTTCCTGATGGTAAGAAGTCAATCCCTGAGTTGCTGAAGTCAGTTAGGGTTAAGTCGATTAGTACATCTCTGATGAAATTAAACGGAAATGGGGACAGTGGTCATCTGTTGGACGGACACCACTGGTTGTCACCACTTGAGATGACAATTCTCTGTAAGCTGTCACCTTGATGATTGCATGAGTTCGAGTAGAGTGAGTGCGTTGATCAGTGCGATGTAGGTTCTCAGCATTCCCTTCGCCGCCATACATCGCCATAGTGCCTCTCGGTTGACGAAATCGATTGCCGCATTTAGGTCAAGAAATATGACAATTGTTGGACGCCGGTAAGTATGCCTATGTTCCAGAATCTGTCGAATGGTGAAGATATGATCAATACACCATCTTCCTGGTCAAATGTAGTCAGATAAAATGACTATATATTGTAGTCAATAAGTGTCTTCATTCACTTGCTTGTTTTAGATGGAACAACAATGATGATAGGTGGTGTCGAGATTTTACGTGACGTTAAGTAGAAAGATAAGCCAATAACCAGGATTTCAAAGTTTCATCGACTAAAGCGGTTGGGATTATTAAAGTACGCCAAGCCATCGTTTTCCTAAACAAATAATGTTCGCTGAATTAAGTTGAAGTTTGGAGGAAATTACAAATGATCAAACCAAAAAACAGCATCATTCCATAAAGTAAGTGGTTATTGACATGAACTGACTGACTGAACTTCAGCACAGAGGTTCAGAATTTCATGTTGTCACACTCTATGCAGTACGCAAAGAGAACTAAAAGATATTCAAAAGGACTTTAATACACAGGAATATAGGGGAGAAATAACAGTAACATGGAAAAGAATGAGGATTTAATAGATATTGGAGATCATAAATGTTGAGTGGATCTGCTTCATTCTGGGCCATACCTCCAGTAGTTTCCAGCCACTGCTTCTTAGAATCCTGAGGACCTAAACCAGTCAGTCCACACCACCATACGTGGATAAAACCAATAATGAAAAACTTCATGGACTGATACCAGGTTTTGATTTGACCATACGACGATTTTTTACAATGTAACCCATATCGTTCAACACTGCTCGTCGAGGATGTAACTGACTCAATGTGTCAAACACGTGTACTCGCTACCTCTATCTATGTAGCTTTACAATGTCATTGACTGACTTATGTTCCTTACCTAATACTGCACCTAACATCAATATTACTTACCATATTATACCAATTAACAAACACCTTTGGTCAAAGACAGCTGGTCTCTTCAAGTCTTCCAGCTTCATTGGCTACGTCTCATATTCATAAAGGAAGGACAGAGCAAAGTGCTGCACAGCACACACGTCCGTTCACGGATAACCGGATATTACATCTACGCCAGAGATGACGTAAACGAGTCTTTTCTTTTGTGCTTAAATTCCGCCTGCAATCAGTCTATTGGGACTAATGCAACACTGAAATGAACAGTGAGGGAAATATTCTCTCCTTCACATTAACGTCCTACCATTGTAGTCTCATTAACAGGAATTTAAGAAATCGTACTCTTAATTACTGGAAATCGGTTATACAGTCAGGTAATGGAAGAGTGATAAGGGAAAAAAGAAGCAGTCAAATACACGAGTATAGAACAAAAAATCCCCTAAATGGCCAAGTTTCATGGAGTTCTAGTGAGCAGTCGTGACCACTGAGATCCACCAGGTAGGATATGAAGACAGATACTCGCCAATGTCATTGGCTGGCGGTAGAGTTAGAAATCTCGAATTGACAGAAGTTAGAGTTCATGAGTCATTTGATTCCGTCTCAGTGGCTGGATGATCAATGAGATCACCTTATAGATCGAAGGTTGGCGGTGCACATGGCTGGAGAGTCTCAGACTAGGGCGAAATGTCTGTTTGGTACTTCCGGGTTTTCAATGGTTCTCCAACTGACTTCAATCCGTGATCAAACCTGAAAACAATCAAATCCTTACAAACTAACGCTTGACGATTTTTAAGGTATCAGGACAAAGAGTGAACAATCATTGCTCCATTTTGTTTACCAAGGCCAAATCTAAATGATATAGATTTATAGAAATTTCGTAATTCTGACTTCAAGATGGCTAGCTGAATGATCCAAAATATGCTTTCCACTTAATTTAAAACATACTATTAATACAAGAATAAGAATCGAGAACTGCAGTTTAGTAGAACTCTAAGTTAGATTGTTTATTTTATGCAGCACACAGTATTGTACACTGGATGACGTTCAAAAATGATATCGTTAGAGTTGCACATTATTATATTTATTATTGTTTTCTTCCTTCCGCACGTCTCCATTGCGTTCGATTCTCTGCCAACGTTTTCACCTGGCTCTACGCCTGCCCACAAGTTTTCATCTCCTCCTCACATGACCTCCTCCATGTCACCCCACCCTCTCACTGACAACCAACTCACTGCTTCCCGTTCGCGTTCCACTCGAGCGATGGCCTGGCGTGTGATGTCACTTGATGGTTTTCTCAGAGTATGGCCAATCCACCTTCATTTCTTCCTACTTATTTGTTGCACAGTCGGTTTCTGGTTGGTTTACTCATTGCCAGAGATCCCTGCTGCTGATCTTTTCTGGCCATCTGATCTTGAGTAGTATTGAGCGAAGACAGCTGTTGATGAATATTTGTAGTTTGTTCGAAGTGCTCTTTATGACGCGCTAAGTCTCTGGTCCATGTAGTAGCACTGACTTCACATTGGAGTTGAAAATCCGGATCTCATTTTTCATGCTGAGTGCTGTTGACCTCCACACACTTGAGAGTAATGAAAGCTTGCCTTGTTTTCCCGATCCTCGCGCTTTGATATCCTCATCAGTTCCGCCTGTAGTTGAAACGATGCTTCACAGGTAGGTAGGTAAAGGAAGCTGCTTCTTTTAGATTTCTCTTAGTTATGTTGATTGTTGTTGTTGCTGTTGGCCAGGAATCTTCATGACCTCCGTTTTCTCTATGTTCACACCTGAAGTTCTATCTTTGATGCTTTTTCTGATGCCAACTTGTTCCCTTTCACTTGCATATCTTCCAGTTTGTGGGAAATCAGACATATATCATCGGCGAAGTCCAGTTTCTCCAAGTTTTTTTGTGTGGGTTGGAGTTGTACATAGCATTCTTTTATACTAGACAAGATATCATCATAGATATACTACAACGATACTAGCGTTAGTACAGTACTGTTTAACCAGGAAAACAACTCAAAGCGTATTACTGGCATATTTAAGCAGAACATTTTGGGAAAGCTATAAGACTTGGTGACCTACTTGAATCACCGGGATACCTTAATTCTTATCCAGCATAATAAATCCGATTTTTTATATCTCTCATTGTATTCATTATTCAATTATGTCCTTGGCTTGCAAAATGTACACAAGCATAATTTTAATTAGCTCTCAGTCTGCCTTTGTGTATTTCTCGGGGACGAAGATAAGCTATCACAAGGGATTGATTTACGCTACAAACCGAACGGCGTCACGTCACGTGATTTACTGTAGATTACTACTTCAATTGATGATCATAGACAATGAGGATTCTGAATATTGTTTAAACATTTTGTCCAGAACAAAGTTATTATTACTATTGTTAGAAAAGTACTCGTTACATTAGGAGGGATGTGTTATAATTACCGAGGAAATTAAAAACCGTCCTGTCAGATTATCAAGTGACTGAAACAATAAAAGTCTAGTTAATTTATAGTTCCGCTGTAAATCCCTAAACATCTAGAAGTCTAATTCGTAGAAGACAAATACTCGCCAATGACACCAGCTGGAGGTCGCGTAGTAAATCGCAAATTGACCAAAGTTGGATTCAGTCTCAATAGCTGAATGGTATATCAGCTCACCTTGTAACCTGAATATCATGGGTTCCAGACCTTGTCTGGCAATCGGTGAATAATGCTAAAGAGGCTCAGACAAGGACGAAACATATGTCTGGTAATTCCTGGTTTAAAACATTTCTCAAAGTGATGTATGAATTCACAATAGACCTCGAAATTATTCAAATCACTGCGAACCGACACTCAAAAATCAATTTAATTTCCAGCAGTTTCTCAACTTTTCAAAACGATCACATTCGACATTATAGTCTCACACGCAATAAACAATTTTTGAATACAGGAATTTTAAGCTCCTAGAGACAAATGTCAGTTATCTGGGTAAAGACGGAAAATTTGGATGAAGCAAAATCGACGGTTTGTTCACAATAGGATGGTATCATCGTTTGTTTCGTAGACTTCTCATCATCTGCTTACAGCCTAAAAAAACAAATGTTTAAGTTTATATACATGACAGTTTCAAAATACTCACCAAAACGATATGACATCAGTCTACATACGACCCAAAAAATAATAAACAAATTACACTTATATGGCCAATACACAGAAGATAGAAGTCTAAACTGGACGAAACACCAAAAATAATAGATATCTGAATACAGTGGGAAAGGATTTGCATAACAGAGACAAGAGGTGGATAGGAATATAATAAGTAACTACAACAGGCTGTGTAATATTGTAATGAGTTTAACTTAAATCATAGAAACATGCGAAATTACACTATAGCCAAAGGGGAAGAGGTTAAAGCTAATGGACACGTACTCAAATAAAAGAGAGAAGGATAAAGATATTGAGTTACCGGATCATGGAAAGACTAACAACTGCCTTGTTCTGAATACAGAAATCGAGTTTCAACTTTGTGATAGCGATTACTTCAAGTAACTTGAAAAGAATTGAACTGTGTTGTCTATTGATAATTTTAAAGGATTTCAAGGTGTTCACCTCATGACCCGTATCAATGAGATACCTGGCAATAACACTATTGAAAGCATTTGTTCCCTAGTGTGAAAAGGTATCCAGTTTGATTTCAGTTGGATTCTGTTTCCTACTAACTTCACTTTTTAAAAAAGGAAGACGACAGTATATCCATCAAAAATATGCACAAGGATTCCTAATAGACTGCAGTGCACCTTCCACGGCATCCAAATCGACCTAGGGACTTTGAAGAAGTAGCACAAATTGAATTCACTTAATATTAACTAAATAAACGTCGGATTTAGGTGGTGGAGAGAGAGATTGATTACTGAATCCTGGTTCATTGAGTCTATACCCAACACAACACATACAACAGAAATGACTCAATGCAAATACCAAAGATATGGAAGATATTATTACCACCAGTCAGTCAAATCCGAGGAGGATAATAAATAATATTAAAATTCTATTTCAATTCACTTACATCATAACATTCTAACAAGTTACTTATTATGACTATGAAACACTCGTCTTATTTCCCATCTGATTGTAATTGATTAACAACACTCTTATTATTATTTCTAAATGTACATTATCCTATATTGATTTTTATTCCCATATCTAGTCAGTTCCACACATGTTTATAAATGAAGTAAAAAGTTGTGTGAGTAACTTGATATGATTATGAGTGACAATTATTTGTGCTCGAAACGTCGTCATCAGTTAATATTACTGTATAACAACACTGTGTGATTTATCAAAATAAAATCTTATCCATAATGGAGTTCATGTAAACAGTATCGTCTAAGTAACACATAAAGATATATTTAACAAAATATATCAACAAAAAATAAATGCACACAAAATAAAATTTTCAATCATTATTAGTTTCAAATATTTAAAATTAACACGTGAACAGATTAAACAACAACATTAACAACAATAACGACAGAAAACAGATGACAGTTATTTCTACTTCCTAAATTCATTGATTACACGCATAAATTAATCCAATGGCTGATATTTGTTAATTCCATTATGGGTAAATTTTATTTTGATAAAGTCTTACAGTGTTATACAATTATAATCACAAGACTTTGACACTTGAGTTTTATAGCTTTCTTTGTTCTCTCCTATTTGTCGTAGAATTTTCCAGATATCGGGGACAGGTGATGAATCATTCCTATTACATGTATTTGCAGTTGATTCGATAAACAAAGCTTCTGTTATCAATCTCTCCCTATACTCTGTGACATTAGATTTTAAAACTGTCATCCTATCCCATCATATTGTATGGTTATGTGTAACTGCATGTAGTGCCATAGCTGAACTATTCTCTAGATTTTTTTCTTATTCGGATCAACCAATCTAGATTTTGCTAGGTTTTTATGTTCGGCTAGTCTGACCGCCCCTGTTCTACTAGTTTCACCTATGTATTTGACCTGACAATCATTCCGGCAGGGTATTAGATAAACTAAATTGTTTTGCTTTAAAGGCTCTACGGGATCCTTTAACCGACAAAGCTTGTTTCTAATTGAGTTTGTGGGTTTGAATGCCACTTTCATTCCTGCATAGTTAAGAATTCTGAGAAAGGTTTCCGAGGTTCCTTCCTTGTATGGAATTACTACTGATGATTTAGACTGCTTATTGTTGGTGTCGTCATTAATATTATTATTATTATCATTATTATTGTTATTATCACTATCGCTACTATCATTATTTATTTTATTTTTACATTTCCTCACATATTTCCTGACTAATTTATCCGGGTAATTATTAAGTTTCAAGGCTTCTTTTATGTGTATCAGTTCCTGTTTAAGATTTTCTTTGGTACTACCTAGTTTTTGTGCTCTGTCATTTAAGCATTTCACCAATCCTATTTTTACTAACATAGGATGGGATGATCGGAAGTCTAAATATCTGTTTGAATGTGTGGGTCTCCTGTAAACACTAGTGTTTAACTTCCCATCTTCTTTCCTTTTTACGTAAAAAGGAATATTGGAGTATACTTCAGATGGAACAGTTTTTCTTCAGACAATATCTAGCTATGCTACTACTATTTATCCTTCCTTATTATTATTATTATTTGCCTTTGTTTCCGAAAGAACATATAGCTTTGACAGCACATTTCTATTTCACTCTGTTCTTTGCAGTTACCTTTACCTGGTTCCACAATAGCCCGCAAATTTTCATCCCTTCCCAACATGGTGTTCTTCCATGTTGCACTCGGACCCAAGACCAACTCATCATTCGCTTCCTATTCAGGTCCCAATCGACGGTCTGTCTGACGTGTGATGTCAGGATGTGTCCAATCCATAGCCTTCCATACATTTGTTGAGCGATATGTTATTGATTGGTTCTTTGCCAGTCACAATTTTCTATTCTTTCTGACCAGCCATATGACCTTCGGTAGGAAGTACAGGCAGCTGTTGATTAAAATCAACAGTAGCTTGTTGGAAATGCTTTTCGAGACATGTGCGCCAAGTCTCTGAATCATAAAGAAGAAGCACACGAAGCCCTCTTAATCATCATTATCCTTTATCCACGTCACCCTCCTCATCTTGTTTCCCTACTACTGTTAATAAATAACGACGAGAGCCAGAAAAACACTCCCGATTGTCTCTTAAAGCCACGCCGCCAACTTCACATTGCAGCATTTAACGTCAGTACTCCATGCCAAATTGGAAAACAGGCATCACTAGCTAGAACTCTGGCATCTCGAGCCATGGATGAATGTTATGTTTCTGAGACACACATACAAGTATTGAGTGTTGTTATTCACTTAACCACACCTGGCCAACAAGGCGAATCTGAAAAATTCACCTTAAGGGTGTCAGGAGACTCCTCAGCTAGTTCACAAGGACTCGCAGGTATAAGGATAGCATTGAGTGTTAGAGGAGAAAAATCCCTTCTTGACTGGATCCTAGTAGATAGTAGTACATGTGAGGTCCTTCTAAACGGTTCCGTTAGGAGAAGGAAGAACGGTGTTACCTGTTATTGTCTTTTCTTAGTCTCCGCTTACGCCCCCAATCAACTGCAGTTCGGATGAATTCAAGGATGATTTCTATCGAAAACTGTCTAGTTTGCTGCGAAAAGCAAAACGCTCAGATATAGTTGTTTTAGCAGGCGACTTCAATGCCCAAGTAGGGAAGTTATGCCAGACTGAGAAGTATGTTGGTGGTACGTATGGAATTCCCCACCGACGAACCGACCACGGTGATCATCTTCTACAGTTCTGTTCAGAAAATCATCTGTTCCTAGTCAGCACTAACTTTAAGCACAAAGAGAGACACTGCGTAAGCTGGTGACCTCCATCACCAAATCAACACTGAACTCAGATAGACCAAATAGCGATAGGGTATCGTTGGCGAGGGTCAGTAGAAGATTGCCTCTCCTTTTGAAACATTTGCGTAGACTCTGATCACGCTCTGTTCCGCGCATGTTTACGACTAAACTGACATAAAAACTGTTGGCAGCGAAGCAGTTATGCCCCTCCCCCACTTGATTAGGACACCGAGTTTCTACTTAAGGAAGAAATAGCTACACGTGTATCTGAGATCCACAGCAAGACTCCTCCTGAGGAAGCCTGGCACAATATACAGTTAACTGTAGACACAACTGTAAAGGCTGTTAATAACCTGAAAACAAAAGTTAGTAAGAGCCACTGGATCTCCACCGCCTCATCCGAACTGATTGACGCAAGAAGACTGATTCCGGCTAGCACCGATTATGATGAGGAGCGAAAGCTACTCAAATGCAAACTAACAAGAAGTCTTCGCAACGACCGTGGACAGTGATGGGCGACAAAAGCAAAAGAGATGGAAAAGGCATCGGCGATAGGTAACACCCGACAACTATTTAGACTTACCAAGGAAACAGGTGGGAAAAGGCAAATGATAAGTGAAACAATCTCCGAGAAAAATGGAGCCCAGGTTAGCTCTCAGGATAGACGACTGGAATGTTGGAAGGAACACTTTGAGGAGCTATTTAATTGGCCTACAGACATGTGCAACTTACCGAGCATCCAACATCTTCCTGAGTGGGATATAAACACCGAACCTCCATCACTAACTGAGGTTACAAAAGCTGTCTCTAGTCTGAAACGACGTAGAGCAGAGGGACCTGATGGAATAACTCCAGAGGTGTCTGTCTGCGTTAACTAAGGTACTACGCAGCGTCTGGGAATCAGAGATAGTCCCATCGGGCTGGTGTAAGTCATTTATTATCCCGATATGCACGAAGGGAGACAAATCTTTCTGTGATAATCACAGGGGAATTAGCTTGACTAATATAGTATCTAAAGTTCTAGACCCGATAATCAAGAGTAGACTAAATGGCGCTAAGATGAAAATGGTGAGAACCTACATCGCACTGATCAACGCACTCACTCTATTCGAACTCACGCAATCAGCAAGGTGACAGCTTATGGAGAATTGTCATCTCAAGTGGTGACAACCAGTGGTGTCCGTCCAACAGATGACCACTGTCCCCATTTCCGTTTAATTTCATCAGAGGTGTACTAATCGACTTAACCCTAACTGACTTCAGCGACTCAACGATTGACTTTTTACCATCAGGAAACAATCTCGTTGACTTAGAATATGCAAGTGATATAATCCTCCTTCCAAGGTGAAGATGCTGACAAAATGCAGAGTCTTCTGAACACCTCCAGCAGAAATCTTCGGATGTTTGGTGTGCGATTCGCTCCTGCTATCAAAAGTGTGCGATGATGCTACAAGACTGAACTACATCGACTCACTTCTAGCTTAAAGATAGGGAATGAAATATTGGAGTGTGTTGACCACTTCACTTATTTGGGAAGTTGCATCAGCCAACGCCAGCGGGTTGAAATCTCAGTACGGATACAGAAGGGTTGTTTGGCATATGCCTGCCAAATTACGCTATCTCTGGCATAGACGTGATATCCGGCTGGCTATTAACCAAAGGAAGTATGTACTGCTCAGCAGTCCGCTTCGTCCTCCTTTATGGCTGTGAAACATATCTACTTAAAGTGAAAAGGCCGGCTAATTGTCTTTGATCATAGGTGTCTGCGTTCTATCTCCCATGTTAAGTGGTATCATAGGGTGAGCAATATTGAAGTTAGGCTTCGGTCGAGTGCTAGGTAAGTGGGAGGGGTAGTCAATAGACGAGGTTGTGAAGTTACACTGATTGAAATGGTTAGGACTTGTGTTACATATGAATGCCTGGATATCCGGCTTCCTCAACGGGCAATGTTAGCTGGCATAGGATGGGTCAGGTTGGAAAAGAGCTGTTGGTGGTCGAACCAAAACATGGCTTCATCAATCAATGAAATCCATAACAGTTACTCCAAGCCAGGCAGTCACATATGGAGGTGTAGACTGGTTTCCTGGTTGGTTAGGGTGCTCGAGATTGGAAAAACTAATGGCTGGAGACAATCGATGATATGGCTCAAAATCGTTCTCAGTGGCTGGCGTAGATGCATTCGCTCCTTGTGCTTTATAATATCCAATAAAACTATACTATTATTCCATATGACTATTGTTCTTGCCTCAAACTTCTGTTTATTATCTGCCTCTTTTGAACCTGTCTTCTCTTGCTTTTTGTGATACATGGAGTGTGGCCACTCGGACTGCTGCACATCGATGCAAAGTTGTATGTTGAAACCAGTCAGTCAGTCATAGAAGAATAGACCTAATAATAGTGTTGAAAATTCTGATCTTATTCTATGTGCGATGTCTAGTTGATCCCTATACCAATTTCAGATTTCCCTATCTTGGTTGCCTTTGATATCGTCATCCGTGGCGTTTGTAGCTGAAACAATACTGATTGGATAAGTGGAAGTGACTTCCTTTGGATTTATCCCGTTGATAATGATTGGTGCTTGTTGTTCTTGGTCCAGTATCCTCATCACGTCCGTCTTTCCTATGTTCACTTCAAGTCCTGTCTTTTCTGGAAAAGTTGTTCATTTTCACCCTTAGGTCTTCGAGTTTGTTCGAAATCAGACATATATCACCTGCAAAGTGTAAATCTTCTGCAGTCTTCTTATCAGTTCAACGTATCCCTGTCTCCTCGCTCCCCACAGTCTGACGCATAATCCTGTCGACCACATTCAGGAATATCATCAGTGTTAGTAGACTGTCTTATCTTGCTCGTGTCTTCCAATTCAAACGCTTCCACTGTGAATCACTTAGTATGTGGTATCATATAGTTGTTGAATGAGGTTCATAAAGATTTCAGGCACGCCATAATGTTGAAGTAGTTTCCAAAATTACTTCGCCATCAATTCTGTCGAAGGCCTTTGCAAAGTTGATGAAGTTGAGATAGACACTTGACTGCCATTCTATGCTGCGTTCCATTATGATGCATGGTTTTGTAGTCTGGTCAGTACATGATTTGCTTTTCTTGAACCTAGCTCATTTCGGGCAGAGTTTTGCATCCAGAATATCTTTTAATCTTTCTCAAATATATATATATATATAACCTTGTTTGTTTATTTTTTAGATGCCCGGCTATTATTGATGAACATACTCAATCGATTACAACCTTGTTGTTTGTGTTCATTACTAATTTCTCTCGTCAATTCACCCATCAATCGATGACAATATATGAATCTACGCTCATAGCTCAAAATTCAATCAAAAACTGATCTAAAACCAGTTTTTTTCTAAACATTCCCAGTATAAGTGCGCACTTTAGAATGAGAACTTTGTTGCACTATTATGCGACGGTATCATATGATATATGATGAGAATTTAATGCTTGAACCAATATCCGAAATTTGATATTTTCAAAACAAAACAAAATAAAAACGCGAATTGATAAGCCAGTTATCATCGAGTGAAATAAGCAGTATCACATACATATCCATAAACTTATAGAACGAAGACAAGCATCTGTCTGCTTAGCCATACAATCGAAACTTATTTTATCGATTGTCATTTATGCCTATTAAGGTTCAACCTCCGTCAGCTACACTTTTCAATGCAAAACAGTTAAATAGTCAAGTGCATAAGCTCTTGTACTCCGGCTAATACAATCGCATCTTTTAGGGTTAGTGGTAGAGATTGAACGACCGCGAAAATGTATTCAACCGGGGAGGGGGGCGGTAATTTGTGGCCCACTGCTTAAAAATACAGTTTATAATGCACTAGTCTACAAGTATAGGACTGCATACTACTGAATGACTGAGGTGAGTAACTGGATACCACTCACGTTAACCGGTACGACTTATATGATCCCCTTTATACCACAAATCAATAATAATCAAGAAAGCATGTATCTATAAGTGACGAAAGTCACATATTATGACTTAAATGAAGTTTAAGGTCACAAAACTGCCCAATTGTGATTTCATACAGATTAAATCCAAGGAAAAATCTTCTTGAATGGTGTTCAAAAAAATGTTTGAAAAGATAAAAGGGATGAAAAGCATCACAAGAAGCCATAAAATCGAATACATTGAGTGTTAACCAACTTCAACTGGTTCATAAGCCACTGTTGAAATAGTGGAAATTTTATTTCCGATGAGCAGAGTATCCAAATATCAAAAGTGTTATACATCTTTACTGTATGATAATAATGTTAATGATAAAAACAATATATATATATATGTATATATATCATTAACAAATGGTGAAGTTAAACATGAATACTTTGGAAATAATTTTACAATACAGTTGTAAATCATATTAATTAAAATTTATGAAGTAATGACCGGTGGAAGGATGTATACAGGAGAGACAAGCGGGTAGGAGGAGAATGGATAAGGCAATATGTGAATCACAGGCATTGTACGTGCTCACGATTTGTTTTTTTTTGTTCCATTTAGAACAGACTGATTTCGATTGTTACGTGAATTGGATCTCGATAACATTAACATACATATATACCGCTGGACCACAGATACAATTTCAGATATTAACACGAACACGTTGAAGGCGATGAATCTGGCTGTTTAGATTCTAATGGTATGCCCTGAGGTTGTCTTGATGATGAAGATGATGCTCTGAATTCAGGATCTTGAAGTAT
Organism: Trichobilharzia szidati; assembly: GCA_944472155.2. Taxonomy (NCBI): domain Eukaryota; kingdom Metazoa; phylum Platyhelminthes; class Trematoda; order Strigeidida; family Schistosomatidae; genus Trichobilharzia; species Trichobilharzia szidati. The sequence continues at coordinate 94,719,267 of OX235274.1, read as the reverse complement.
CTATATATGATTTTAATTTGTTAAAATAAAGCATAAAACATATTTTCTTTTTTTTTAACAAATAATTACAGCATCATAAGAAAAGACTCAGTGGATAGATAAGAGATGTTTCTGAATCATCTGAATGAATTCTTGCAGAAATCTATCTAAATAAAGTCAGTCACGCAACTACAAGTACTTCGAATGTTAAAGTGACGTTTGAGTTTAAAAATATCCTACGGACAGAAAACAATAGAGTACCATATGTGGCAGAAGTAAATAGAGGAAATATCCGTAATGTGTACCCGAGGCTAATTGGATGGTATGTATGAGATTATTAAACGTTAGTTAAATTACGTCATATAACTTTGGCCATATCATATTCTATTTGTGAAGTTACTGTTACAAAGTATGCTTTCTGGCTAATCGATCTTTAATCTAGACTTGCATATATATATATATATATATATATATATATATATACCATGAAAACAGTATTGAACACCAGCCCTTGGTACATAAATGTCTGTAAAAATACTGGATTTCCATTTTACACTTTATTAAAGTACGTAAGAATGGATAAAATTAGTTGTATCGATAAGCTTTTATTGCTACCAACGAATAACACTTTATTTCAGCAAAACTGACAAGTAAACTTAGTTGCACGAAATGCGAGCAGATAATAGAAAATGAATGAAATACTTAACAACCAAAAACAAAACTACACATACATCGATAAGCCTCCACGATGTAACCAAAGCTCTACTATTACTCCTTGACATTTGGTGGAGACTGAATTCTGTCAGTTTAGTTTTAAATGTGGTCATCAAGCTAGTTGCCTTGCTACTGTAGTGCATTCTGAACTGATGTTAGGTGGTTGGATACAATTGACAGGAAGCCCTAGCACTTTTCAATAAGACGTATTTGCAATCTTGAAGGGATCTATATCCCTTCCAAGATTCAAAACCGCTTCAACCAGTGCTTTGGTCAAAGATGCCACCTTAGATACGCCTTGCTAAAGAGTGTGAGTATTGCCTCCAACTATCTGACAAATCACACATACGCGGCCACAAGTCAAAGCAAATAATAAAGAAGTGAATCAGCCACCCACTTGTTATATAGTTTAAGAGAAGTCACTTATAACAGTTACTTGTGAGATATGTTGATTGCAGATTCTCAATGACAAACACTACTAACACACTGTGAGGAGTGATTTAGTAATCAAAATCGCCACACTTTGTCAAAGTTACGGGTCAATGAATGCTATTGAACCGAAAATTGATACAAAAAAGAGTTGTGCTATTATTACGGTGAACACAAAAAAACTATGCGCTTTCTAGACTTTCAACAACTTCAAAATATAAATTCAAATTAGGTAGCCTTCATATATATCAGATCCACAGTCACTGTCTTCATGGAGTAGCACCACATTTTACTGTAACCACTAGTGTAACTTTTTAACCTAACCACCCTACTTACGCTAAAATAGCATACTAGAGTATAAGACAGGCAGGCACCGAGGTTCGTGCAATTTGTCAAATAAATCTATATTGATTATCCATCAGGTATTCACTTTTGCCAATACGAACTTAGTTTCGTGGATACATACTGTTGCGGAGGCTCACAAATAATCGAAATAACTATCCACATCTGCATGTTTTTTTTCAGTGTATGTCGACTTCTGATGAAAAATATCTCGAAACCAAACTATTATCCGAGTAACTGATTAAGCGTATAGTTTCAGGAAGAAGTGTACCAGTTCAAGCTTCTACATCTAAAAAGCCACACAAAAGAGAAACTTAATAACACTACAGCGGAAAAATGTATGAAGTAAAGAATAACTAAATGAAGACTAGTAGAGTTATTTGGAATTACGAAATTGACAAAGGGAGAAGGCGTTTCAAAATTGTGAGCGATTTTAAGCGTTTTCACAGAAAATATTTACCACCACTGATTTTCAGCACCCCGATGACCGTAACCAGGTAACTTACACGTTACACAACCAGGAGTGAAAGTGAATGAATTCATAGATTTCGTTTCGTGTGTCGGTCCAAATACACCTGTCTTTTTTTAACTTGAACCCAATTCAGATAGCACTGCTCATTGGCGTGCACAACATGTCCCACTATCCACAGAACAGTCTTATATATATATATGGAAAAAATTTCCGAACAATTTAAATGTATTTTGAAGATGTGAGATATTTTAGTTCTTAATGTTATGGATATCTTTTCACAGCATTTACCTCGCATCCGGTTTAATTTTCAAAAAAACTCAGGGAACAAAACTGTGTCTTGTGACTTTATTTACGTTTTTCAGTTTAAACTCGATCTGAATATGTCTAACTTCTTCAGTAGAGGTCATACACTTAACCATAATATACCTCAACATAATAGGAGCATTTTAAGCCAACCTGAATACATAGTAAGTTGCGATTACAGTGAAACCTAGTGCGCATTGACTAAATAATAAGTTGACTGGTAAACCTGATAAGTCTTGAATACTCTGTAAAAGTTGCATAACTCACTTTGCGAACAAGCTCTACGAATGCATCACGAACGTTCTCGCTTGTTTTTGCGCTAGTTTCCACAAAAAGTGATCCCAATTGTCGGGCGAAATCTGAACCTTCCTTTTTAGAAACTACTCGGCCATCCTATATGTACAACATAGAGAACATATAACCAGAGAAACTAACCAAATCAATTTTATTCCCAACAAGCATTTTTAAAAGTCGACCGCCACAGAACTGTTCTGTTTGTTCTGCCCAATACTTTACTCCAGAAAGACTTTGCATAGAAGTAACGTCATATACTAAGAAGGGAAACAATAGTAGAAAATCATTTGATACCAAACGTACCGAAAAGGGCACCATGGGCGTGACGATAAAACGAAGGAGTTAGATAACCACTATAGCGTTCTGCACCAGCTGTATCCTAGACAGAAACGGTTTATGTATTTAGTACATGAAGCCTACCCATATATTAAACTGTACTGTCTCACCATCCACAACCATTTGATAAGGTTTATAGTCGAAACCAATTGTCGCCGCCTCATTCAGAAGAAACTGGTCATCAACAAATCGGCGGATTAGACTTTGTTGAAGAAAATTAGGAGTAAGATTTCAGTGTTATGCACTGAACAAACCTCGACTTTCCCACTCCCGAATCGCCTAAGAGAATAAGTTTAATTCTTATCGAGTCTTCGTCCGGCATAATCTAAACTTCAAAATAGGGATAATAGTAATGCAGTTTACACACACATAAAATGATTACTAAATAAAATACCTTTACTTATGTTTAAAGACAAAAGCAATGCGCGGTCTACTTTATTTACCTGGGAATCAGAAGCAGTACACTTATTTACATTGCTTAACATACTGGCCATCTTAAAGACATAAATGGTGTGAAGATGAAGTCAGAATACCGAAAAGAAACACTTTTGAAACGTATTCTACAGTAGTAATACGAAATAGGAACCATGTGCATGTTTATAAACTAGGTAAGAAGATGAATACGGGAATTTCACTTGTATTACTTGACAGCCGATATTCCATCAGCCAAATTTTAGTTGGAATACATAGCCCTTCAGCTGAAAGTCTGCTGTCTCTAAAAATAGTTACTGGTGTTATCTAGAGTTTGGATTGTCTCACCATTCTGTGAGTTTTGAGCGATTTTATTATTAACCCTTACGCTGTAATAGTGGACAATATTCTGTTAACACTTGTCTGTATGATTTTTCCAAGTAGCGGAATGGAGGCCCAACCAGCATTTGCTTCGGGCGCATTGCAGAATTTTGCGGAACTTCGGGCAGGTGACTGTCCCACTTAGTTATTACAATCATTTCAGTCCCAAGGTTACTATAATGCTGAATTAAATCCCACTAATTCTGAAGTAATTCTAACATTCCATAGTGAGTAAATTCTGAACCTGTTCTGAAATGGATTCTCTAACGGTAAAGACTAGAACCCAGTGCAAGTTGCCAGCATAACTGGCACTAATTCAGCACCGTGTTCTTTTTCTAGACATTTTCAGGAGTAGATCAGAACCTAATGGGTTTGCTTATCAGCGTTGTTCAAGCCCTCGTAGGACATATTAAGCACTAACCAGCGTTAATTTGGAATGAAAAAACTTAATTCAGCACTCAGCTCTCTTTTTAAGCACGACCAGCGTTATTTCAGAACATAGTGGGTAGATAAAATCTTCATTTACCATAAAAAGGCATTATCGAAGAATAGGTTAGAATAAGCTTAGAATTGTTGTAAGCTTGGGCGTATACCCAGCTAGCGTTATTCTCGGGTGCAATGTAGAATTTTTGGGGCAAAAATCTTCGGGCGCATAGGCTTACGTGGGACAATGCCCCTGAGCCAGCAACAGAAAATATGCAGTGCGCTAGGAATTTGCCCCGAAAAATCTACAATGCGCCCGAAATTGTTGCTAGCAGTATACTGCAATCATGAACTTATATTTTATGTGTACTGTTTGTAATCACTTCCTATGTCGGATCCTCGAAACATGTGGTTTGGATAATTTGTTCTTCAAAAAAGAAACTCGAGAATCTTAGCTGGGCTTATCAGCTTTCTTTATGTTTTACTTAAGACCGAGTTTGCTTAACGTCTTTTAGAGATTCAGACCGACAGCATTACGTAAATAGATTGAATTTTAAAATTTAAGAGCAAAATTACTAAACTTGTTAAAATTTCAACCGGAAATATGTTATTAGGGTTGCGAAAATACCCAATATGTACATCCAAATCCTAACCTTGAAGTACAAATGCTTTCCGAAAATTTGCCGTTAAATGTTCAGTATATCCAATATCCTGATTACGAGCTAGTATAAACCAGTGATTTCTTTGAGCTCGCTTCTTGATTTTAAGGTAGAGGTTCCAGATCTTCGGTGAACTTATGCGTAGTAAATCCCGCGCACTCGACTGCTTTAGCTCTGGTAGACTCCAGGAGGAGTGATGCGAGGATTGGTCAAGATTGTGGTTTGTAGTGTGCAGTATGTTAGGACTCAGCTGCTGCCGTGAATGGAGTTTGACCTAACACCCGTTGGTCATTCGGTATAGTCATAAAAGTAGAGTAATAATAATAATGATAATGATAATAATAGGTTGTAGTGTAGATAATATAGGTTGAGATAAGTGAAATAATAAAGAAAGAAAGAAAAGATAGAGTAGTCGGTACAGTGGGAGAAGACAGGACGGGTCGTGGGGATTTAGCTTGTATGCTTATCCATTGACAATGTGGTTTCAAATTTTAAGAGGATAAGCCATTGAGACACAAACCATGCATTTCTGCATGATTGTCCAGCTTCCGCTTAAAAGTCTCCACAGATGGAGCTGTAGTTACGGCCGCCGGTAAAGCGTTCCAGAGACGGCAAACTCGAAGCGAGAAGAAATGTGAACGCACTCGAGTCCTTGGTCTCTGGTGTGCTATCCTTAGCGGGTTACCTCGTGGAAGCCTATAATCACTTAATGGCAGGATGCTCTTATTAGGATGGGCCTGGTCATTTAGGATCCTATAGACGGTGATGAGGTCTCCCCTGTGACTACGGTAACTAAGTGTGAAAAGACTTAATTTCTTCAGTCTCTCCTCATATGATTTGTTGCGGAGGCCGATCACCCATTTTGTCGCTCGTCTCTGGACACTTTCTAGCATGTTAGCATCCCTTTTGAGTAGCGGAGGAGCAATGATATTATGCACCTCAAGGAGTGGCCTCACGTATGTCGTATACAACGTTAGGAATAGTTCAGGAGTAAGAGCTCCCAGTTGCCTATGCATAAAGTGTAAAGTGCCGTAAGCTTTGGCAACGTCCCTCGTGTAATTTACACTGGTGTCTAGCTTTTCTGTTAAAATAAGGCCTAGATCGCGTTCTGATGGCACACAACTCAAGTTCTGGCCACCAAGGGTGTAATTTGCACTCTGTGACCTGCCGGAATGAAGTTGCACTACTTTGCACTTCTTTAAGTTGAAAGGCATTCCGTTAGCCAGAGCCCAGTCCCCCAGCGTTTGCAGGTCAGCCTGCAATCTGTCGGAGTCTTCCGATGAGTTTATCGCTCTCCAAATCTTTACGTCGTCAGCGTAAAGAAGCGCAGAGCAATTCAGTTGACAGGGCAGGTCATTGATAAAAATCAAAAACATCAACGGCCCTAAGATAGAACCCTGAGGAACCCCTGATGCCGAGGTGTGCCAGGATGATCGGATGCGGTTGACTTTGGTGCAGAATTCTCTCTCGCCTAAATAATCTTCCAGCCATGCGAGAAGTGCTCCAGAAACACCCGCTTTGCTTATTTTGTGAAGGAGCAGATCATGGTGAACTGTGTCGAATGCTTTCGCAAAGTCGAGAAAGATCACATGGACTGGTACCTTTACATCCCAGGATAGTGTCCAATCGTTCCAAGCTAGTAGAAGATTCATCACACAGGATCTTCCCTTCCTGAAACCATGCTGTGCTTCATGGAGTAGGTTAGTCCCGTCGAAGTATTTTCTCATGTGGTCGTCAATGAGACTTTCCAATATCTTCGATATCACTGGGAGTAGCGCAACTGGTCTGTAACTGGTCGCGTTCTGCCGGTCACCACCCTTGAAGATAGGGGATAGGATGGCTCGTTTCCATTCACATGGAAGTTTCCCTACATCAAAGGAGTGTTGAAACAGATCGCTTAGGGGTTGGCAGAGACTTTCTGAACACTGCTTCAGGACGGATGGTCTTATGTCGTCGCAACCTGCAGACTTTCCCGAAGCCAACTTTCCCAATTTTATGAGTACCATAGCCGGGGTAATTTGAAATGTACCCAGCAGGTTTTCGCACGTTGGTCTTGCATCGTAATCTTGATGTTTTGTGAGGGTAAAATCCTCGTTACTGTTCAGTTGCCTGTGAAAGGCTAGACTGAATGTCTCTGCCATTTCAAGACTAGTAAGAGATTTCCCATCAGAACCCACTATATTGCAAGCTCCCTGGTTGGTCGGTTTTCTTTCAGACATAAACTTGTATAGGCTTTTAGGGTTCACGAGAAGCTTATTGGCGAGGTTTCTCTGAAATGTCCTTCTATCACTCCGGACTCGTATGTTACACCGATTCCTGAGTTCGAGGTACACTTCATATTCGGGTTGACTCTGCGATACTCGCCACGCAAACCAGGCTTTTCGCTTCGCCTGTAGAAGGCGTTGTGTCCCCCTTTTTAGCCATGAACGTTGCTTTCTAGCTTTAGGTGTGACCAAAGGAACAGTGTCTGAGATCGCCTGGTGAGTGATCTCCTTTACCACTCTCCAGTGTTCTTCTACTGTAAGCTCTGTCCAATTTTTTGGCCAATTTGCTTCAGACAAAAGTCTTCGCATTTCGGTGTAATTGGCTTTGTTATAACACAGATAGGGCTGTGTATTGTCCCACTGTAAACGCTCACGGAGGACTATGTCGAATACTATGACCGCGCGGTCACTACTACCTATGGGAGTCGTGATCTGAACGTTTTCCACTAGTAGCTGGTCACTAGTGAGCACATAATCCAGTCTAGAAGACTTCCCATCTGGGCCCCATCTAGTATCCATTCTGACATTTTCGGTGAATCCGGCCTCCGTGATGGTATGCAGCAGATTTCGATCAAATCTGTCCTGGGCACATCCCGTCATCAAGTTAAGAGATGGGGCATTGAAGTCTCCAGCTATGACAATTTGATCATAACCCATGTCATGTGTCGCTGAAATTGCATTCAGCAGTACCTGGTTGTGGTCTGCTCCACATGAAGGTGATCTGTAAATGCTGCCCACTAGATACTTACAGTACCCAACGGTGAAATGGCACCATATTGAGTCAGGGAGCTCAATGAGGGGAGGGTCGATTGCATGGACACATCTGAGCTGTTTGTCGACGTATATGGCGACTCCACCTCCTTCTTTCAGATCCCTATCTCGCCTGACAGGGACCATATCATTTATACTGACTTCGCTGTCTGCCACCGTAGGGGTTAGCCAGGTTTCCGTCAGTATTATGATTTTGGAGTTCAGCTGTGATTGTAGGTATCTAAGTTCAGCTATTTTGCCTCTTAGACCTCTCACATTACTGTACAGGCAACTGGTAGTCAGTCTCACCACGTCCCCGTATTGGGGGGTGGTTGACGTGATGTGGGCTGTCGGTTGAGGAGTTATCCTACGAACTAGTTCGCCGATTGCCCGGGAACCGGCCTGTTGGCGTTTTTTTCTTCTGATTCAATCGGAGCACTTGGATGGCACTGGCTATCATCGTCCGTGCTGCACCGCTGTATTGTGACTAGGGGTTGGGGATGTTCTATGACAACGTTTTGCTCTCTCCTTTGGGTACGAGGCCGGCTCTCGCAGCAGCGAATGTGTCTGCTGACCTTGTCTTTGGCCTCGTACCATCTCTGGAGAGCAGTAGTCAAGTGGTCTCGGGAGCTAAACTTAACAGCTAACAGACGTGGGGTGTTAATTGACATTAGGTGAGTGGGTCGAGGCAGTCTAAAAATAGAGACAGCCCCTGAACTTCCCAGACCCATCTGGGATGCCAACCATCTCCATTGTTGGACATCGTGACAGTGCTTCTCACAAGCGTTCCCAGTTTCCAGTTCAGGAATGCCGTGAACAACCATGGAGGCAGAAGGAATAAGCTCTGGCGACTCCCTCGCCATCTGTCTTTCCTTCCATGGCCTATCTGGCCTAACACGTATATTGCAGGTCCTCCCTATAGAAAGGACTTGGGAAGTCAATAAAACTTTTTCGGCATCTTCGGCAGAGCCTAGTGTTACCCTCAGTGGGGATGGTTTGCCTTGAGGAGCAGCAGTGCCCTTATACAATCTGCACAGTTTTATTGGTTGAATGTCCATACCCAGTGTGCTACATAAGTTGGACCACTGTTCCTGATCAAACAGGGCCCTGTTTTCCAGCAGACTACTGCTACAGTCTGGTACATTAAAGAGGATAACGCAGTTTGATCGACTGACCGTGGATTTAGGTTCGGTCCTCGCACATTTGTCATCTCCCTTAAGACCGTTTTGTTTCATCTGGTGCAACTGGGTATTATTATGTGTCGCAGTGCTGTGGCCACTTTTACTGGTGGACGGTAAGGGTCTTTTCCCGGCGACAGGTACCCTTGGTGCTTCAACCTCTGTGTCTGGGGCAGTTATGGCAGGAATTGCAAGTATAACCGGTGTGGATTTTGGTATCCCCGATTTACATGCAATTGTGCTGTTTTCTGAGTTGGTGGGAGTGAAACGTTTCACGTTTTTTCCTGATATCTCTATGCCGTCTGTAGCTTTCGAGGAACTACACGAGGCTGCATTAGGACGGCAACTTGGGCATATGTACCAGAACCATGGGCATGGGTTCTTACGCATAAAATCGTAATATACCTTTGGTACTCCGGTGTCACATCTACAATGTACCCATTGCTCACAAAAGTTACATTCGAAAGCAGAGTCTGCTTGTTCGACAATAGAATTGCAGACCTTGCAATCGTCTGCCTTCTTGGGGAACGTTTTCGTCGTCTTGCGACGTCGTGAACGTTTCTTATTGGCCTTCCTGTTTGTTTCAAGGCCTACTGTGGATATAGGTGTCATACTATTCACCTGTTTGCTTAGTTTGGCTGAAGCTCTGGTGACTACGGTGTATGGTCTCACATTGCTTATCTTGGGATGAGAATCTATAGTCATTTTACTCCTAAAATAATACCGATGATTAAATGATAAGAGACAGTGGAGTTTTGTCCAATAGACTGACGGCAAAAGACAGTAGAAAGCACAGAACAGAAAGATAAAGTATATAAGTAAAAGCTTTTGACTTTACCTGTAACTTTCGGGTTATTCGGCTTCACAACAATCACGTAACAGACCAACAAGTCCTGTATATTTGAAAGAGTGGGGGGGATGTTGCTACAGAAGTAGCACCTGAAGCTTGGGCAGTAGTTCGAGACAGTGGGAAGTACCAAACACAGGCTCGGTGAAGAAGAAATGGTTGAATAAAATTCGCCGGATAGGAAGATCAGGTTTCCCAAACGAATTATTCACAAAAGTGGATATTTCCTGTTAGACGGAAAAATGCACGTCGTATTCAAGGAGTTCGTGCATTACTCACGTAAACCACTAATTTTCTCAATGCTGACTACTCTTTGCAGGTGTATCTTTCTATGTCTTTGGTGGGTTCCGATGCAATATACATAACACACCCTATATGTCACTCTACCAAGTTTAATAACAATTATCAAGTGGATTCCTGTTTACGATTTGTCCCTGATTAGTGTCGGTGCCAGCAGTTGACATTTGTCATGTCAAAAGAATCCCCAGGGTGACTCAAAGCAGCCCAAAAAATTGAACGTGAATTATTAGGGGATGAAGAAACAGGGGAAAGATAAATAAAATCGAAAATAATTTATAAACATCAGTATTATCTGTAAATGGTACTGAAAACAGTAATCAGATAGAATAAAGAACACGAGAAAGCACAAATTAACTGGGAATTAAAATGTATTACACTGTTTAGATCCTCTCTGTCTCTGTTCATATGGCTTTGTTTATTTATGTAACCTTTCTCAAGCTCGTCAACTAATGTAGTGGTATCCCCACTACCTAGATACATTCGCGAATAGAAAAGGCATGATTCTGTAGTTAGGCCGACATCCTTTTACGAAACACCATTCCTCAGTTGTCTGTGTAATGAAAATTGCACCCTCTTGTAGGAGAAGTGGCAATGATAAGTGGCCATACGTCAGTAATGAACAAAAAATCCTCTAATGTTAACAATTAAAAAATAATTAACTTTCTACCGTTCAAGTAATATATGTGTAAATGATCTTCTATAATCCCACTTAAATCCCCAGGTGAAGCCTCTAGCGGTAGGTAATTCCCCAGATTAATTGACCACAGCATTCACCAGAGAACATTAGATGCTGACCCTCACTGTCTAAGTCGACTTGTTTAGCTGAAGGCTTCCGCCCAAGCATGCACGCCATTTGCCAAGCCGTCGTGTGAGGTTCGTCCGTTCGTGCACGATCCCTAGCTAGTTAAGTAATCATATCGCACCCCGTTTCGGTCTCGAAGTGAAATTCATAATTTGGCCTATCAATTCCAGTGTTTGGCTTCGTCTTTGGTCTACATGGAACGAATACTATAGAAGTTGTGGGTATTAGATATAGCGTTAGTATACTTAGTACCATCCGTGAACGTCAACACCCTACTTTCATGTATGACTGCTTGTGGTACCTTGATTGAAAATAGCTACCTTGAAAAATTCATCGGAATGGATACGACTAAGACAGTTAAAAACGACTATTCACCACTCGTAAACAGGTACCTTTTCCACATACGACTGAAATTCAAATTTGACACACTTACTGAAATAATTAACAACAAGTTAAGAAAATCTATTCAAAGAACCTTTATTCCCAGTAAACTTCGAGTCAGATTTTTTATACGACCAATGGTGATTCCTCGACTGAAAGATGATGTACCTAGTTAAGCCACTTCCAGCTGTATCTACCGATTCATATACGCTTGTGGAGCAAGTTATATTGGCCGTTGCCCTAGGAACTAGATTTTTCGTGCTCGTTAACTTCTACCAGTGAGGTTAGATAAAGGTGCAGTAAAACCGTCAATAGTTCGATATCAGACCGCCTGGTTCAAACCGGCACAAACCCAGCATTGAAGAATCTTTCTCCATCATCTACCACATACAAAATAAATTGCCAAAAACATAGAGGTACGGCATGCTCCAAACCGCAGAGGCCACCACGATTCACCTGAAACAGCAGGTGCTCTGTGTGCAGAAGAAGCAAGTCCAGCCACCACTACTGCCCTGGCCGGCTTTCAGTGGAGACCATAAATTCATGAATTTGTAATATTATCTTTCTTAATTTTTCTGACATGCAGTGTATTGTTATGTTGATGCTATCGAACTGTAATCCAGTGATATTACTATTCATTCGATATTATTTAAACATTAATTTTATGTATATATAACTGTAGAACCTGATGATGAAGTTATCGAAAATAATATTCTCTTTTCAGTTTCCATTCTTTAAAAAACTGGAACACTAATGGTGCGGTAATACCCAAAATCTATGCATCGAATTTTTACACTGTGTGTTCATATGTGTTGATTAGTCAAAAAGTAGATATGTCCGGATGATATGCCATTAAGGCCTTGTACGGTTCCGGTTTTTATGATCCACACAAAGTGTAGCTGAGGATCATACTTCTTATCCTTGTGTGGAAACTGACCATATCTTTTGTGAGAAGTGATTTGGAACAGTTTGAATAAGGTTTGTAGATGCTTATGTATGCATAAAATGAACCACATAATGTGATTAGACCTAAGGCTTGTAAATGGAAGGGAGCTTACCTCACTTACTACCTTCATATGTGTGTGGAGGAGTTAGTGTCATGAAAGCAAGCTTCTCTGGCTTCTAGGAAACCAGTTAGCTAGGCTGCATGAACCGATTTCAGCTGGCTTCCAGTTTGCTTAAACTAGAAATAGCGCTGACGATCGCTTTGTAATCAACCACCCTGCTATATCTGAGTTTTGACCAAGCCACCCACTGACTCTAGCCTAAATATGGTGGTCAGGTTCTTCTTAACACCACCCCAACTCGTGAAGGCGCACTTATCGCCAATGATATGAAAGGGGCATAAGGATACACAATCACACCACAGCGTAGCAACCAGGCTTTTTTACGTTTAAGATGTAATTTTCAATCCATGTATACGAACAAACTAATTGTTGAAGTTTTGACTGACCTAGCCACCTTCTTCGATCCCCTATATTACTATAAGTCTCCTTTGAAACTCCAAACTATTGCCACTTAAAAGATAAACGCAGTTTCATAGAAAATATTCGGCGCTGCCATATATGACATGAAATTCAAATAGCTGTGTTTCGTAGTTTATGAAATACCTAGCAATAAGTATTCATTTTCTCACCATATCCGATAGTCTTTCGTAAGACTTTATAAGCTACTGATCAGCAAATCCCCTAAAAAATTAATTCAGGTATCAGTGTACAGTCCTGACAGACGTATATAATAAGGGAGACTGCAACTGCACATGCATCTTAAAGTATGTCTCAACAAGGACATTACTAACAGTACAGCTAACCAAGGTTCTTGCTGTTTTTGTCAGAAGACCAACCAAAAGAATGAGTTTGCTATGAAATTTCGCAGCATATGTGTACAGTGTGCACTTTAAGAGTACCACATGATCTTTGGAAGCTTTGTTCCATAGACCAATAACATTCACAGGTATTTCACCGACATGATTTTCTCACATGATTGCGTAATTTTCTATTTATAATGTGTTGATATAGGCCATAAACTTCTCATAATAAGTTCTGAGTCATATGGCCTAATATTAAAAGGACTGAGTCTAAGGTTTCTCACAATCGTCAGTAGTACAGATGTTTCGAATAGACACTAGTCAGTAACTAGTATCATATGTCTTGCCCTTTCTTTGGTGCAGAATGAATTCTGTCAGTTAAGTTAGAAATGTGGTAACCATGCTAGGTAGCATACCATCGTCGTGCACTGTGAACTGTTAGCATTAGTTGGAAGCAATCGACAGGGAGCCTTACCTGGCCTAGTTTTTGTGTTATTTTCCACTCACCAGTTAGCAAGGCGTACCTGAAACCTTGAAGGAACTCATGTCCATTGTGAGATTCAAACCCGCACCACTCATTGATGTGGTCAGAGACGTTACCACTGCGCTATTCAGGCTCACGATTGACCTCCTTTAGGACTGTATTGGATATATTTGATCGGACACTAGTCAGTAACTAGTGTAATGTGTCTAGTCCTAGCCGCAGCACTGGGTGACGCGGGTTCGAATCTTCGGAGTGACATGGGTTTCTTAATGGCTGAAGATGGGCCTTAATGACAAGTGCCAACCTGCACGAAACGTAGGTCCAAGGCTTCCTCCTGATTGCTTCCAACAAGAGTACAGATGTTTTTTAAATAACAGCTCATAACCCTTAATCAGATAATGTAGAAACGTATTACAATGGGAGTAGTACATGAAACACTCGTTATGGCAATGCAGTATAATTATGCAGTGGAGATGTATAGCGGGGCCAAAACTAACACAGGCAATGCCAACTGATGTTCTATAGGAAGGCAATTCTTTGACACAGTGTTGGGGCATTGGGGATGAAAATAAAGGTAAAGTAAATCTGGTATGATCTGTGTGATCCAATTTTCAATGAACTTCTATACTCTTGAATGTTTTTGACTAGACAGTCGTAATGTCTTTAACTATTGTTATAGTCTGCCAGTTTCGTAACAAGTTCAAGGTCACACATCAGCCGGGTTTATTCCGCTTAGCGATGGCGGGTGTTGTTCTTGAGACTCTGAACATTTGGAAACTAGCCTCTTTCGGAGGCCTGATGTTAGTTGTGCAGATTTGCTTTTTCCTCATTGGTGGCCTTATTGCTCCAGCACCCAATACCACGGATCAAATTCTTATGTCAAAATGCATAGACCGCTCCGGAGATCCTCTAAAATGGCATTTTGCTAGACCACTCTCAAATGAAAGTTGCCAAGATATGCTTCCAGATGGCGACATTGAAGAAGTTGTGCCGCCGAATGTGGACGCTAATCAAATCGTGTTTATGGCTCAGTTCCCACACCCACGAGACGGAATGGATTTACGTATGACCCGGTGGTTTCAGCAAGTAATGGGTGTGTTGATGCTGGATATCAAACAGAAATATTCGCAAGAGGTGAGTTTTAAAGACGTGTTTGTTTGTTTATGAAGACCAGCAATTCACTTTGCCATCTTGTTTCTAAAGGTGTGTAGATTCACCGACACATCGGATTTGCATGATGTAGTGAGAAAAGAACTAAAGGCTGAGCAAGGAAATCTCCCCGGAGATTTCATCTCAAAAAGCTGTACGATTGCATTTTTTTACACATCAGTCCACGGGGTTACTATGTGAACTTATGCACAGCTTTTGAGGATGAAATCACCAGGAAGATATCTTTGCTGAGCTGCTTGTTCTTTTCTCTCTAGTGTATCGACGCTTACTTTCCACGATTATGATAGTTAACCTTAACACTGGCTGATGCTATTAAAGTCATGTTGATTGATCAATATCTGTCTGCATGATCTGTGCACACTCACTTCTGCTTGAGAAGATTGAGAGGAAATTTGACGTATGTCTGATCCCGCCTAAGGCTGCAAACAAACCACTAACTTCATAGGTTTTCAACACTAAATTCAGCGTTTCCATAATGAGAAGTCAGAATGCTGCATAACTTCTGAATAAAGAGCACGATGTATATCACTCCTGTCTACTTAAACGCAATATTCCCAAAGCTGTTGTAATATACTGATTTCTTGCGATTGGTTGTTAATTCCGTGACTGGTACGCTCAGCTGATATGATGAGGTGGAGAAGAGTGACTGATTTTTGGTTGTTTTCATGATTAGTCCATTTCCTACCGTAATTATGTCTATTCTGCGTAGTGTTCCCTGCTGAGTTTTTGTTTCAGCTCCGGTTACTGCTGACAACTTTGGTTTCGTTCATTTCGTTTCATGCAGTCTCCTTGTATATTATTAGAGGCTGCTACTGGTTGATTGAAATCACATTGAAGTATAATATTTGTTTTCAGAATCATGTCCACTCGTTTTATATATGAATTTGTGGTGTTGTTTTAGAAGTAATCTTAGGAGTAGTGTCTCGGTTCTATGTGAATTGCGTGGTATTTCATTTTCTCCATATGTCCCGGATTCGCCTAACAGTTCAGCAGCCGGTTGGATCAGCCAGGTAGTAGCATCAGAGCTCATGCAGTGTATGGGTCATTTCTTAGTGTTTTAACCTGCTTGTAGTTGTTGAGCAACATATTTTTGTTTTCCCTAAATATTCATAATTGAAAGTTATCGAAACTATATTTAAGTGACTATTTAGTGATCTGCAGCATTTTTATTAGCGAGCACTGTAGTGGAAAATACTAACATTACTACCGATTTTAAATTTTCTCTCTTCATTTGTAATACAGTTAGGAAATACTGAAATCACATTCGATCTACGTCTTGGATACCGTAATCGTAATGATCCTCGACACGTTTGGCATGAATTGGCTCGTTCAGTTGAGGTTCGACCTCTGAAGTGTACACTTGATCCGGAAGCTAAACGTCATCATGGGCATTCGCATTCACTTGATGAGGGCTTTTACTATGATTGTGAAGTTTTACCGCTGTTCACGTTGGCTAGCTGTCATCATGAAGAGTATTTGTTGAATTTGAGAATTCCTGTAGACGAAAAGCACAAAATTAACGTGGGTATTGGAAGCATTCAAGATGTATGGATGGTAGAGATTCACCAAAATGGAGGGTTTACAAAGGTAGGTGGGCTTTTTTAGAAAAATATTTTAGTGCTTATCTGTGTATTAAATTAGTGAAATTGTTCCAGGGAGTTTTGATTTTCGGTCTTTAGGGTTTACTTTTCATTTCCAGTGTGTGGTGCGTTGGCTTTGGTGCTTGACTTCCATTGGGTGCCGTGTTTGGACTCGGCTCATCTACTTACAGCCCTGCTAACTGGGTATTATCATTAGTCCTCAAAATACTATGGTTTATAATCTGGTGTATAAAAACATCCGTTTCGGATACTTAATTTTCCATCTCTATGAACATTAAGTATTCCACCGGTTAGTTATTTTAAATTTAAGACGATTGTCATCCAAGGGGTTGCATGTTTATTTATTAGTCGTACTTCAGTATTGAAAAATAAATTTCATCATTTATACTCGGAAGACAACTGGACAGATCACAAGAGTGCTAGAAGACTGACTCCTAAGTTAAAGTCTGACTGGTATGGATTGGAGCTTAGAATAAAAATGCTAGATGTATTAACTCCATCAGATAAATTGCAAGGTAGTTTAAGCAGTGTTACATTCAAGGAACTTTATGTAATTCATAAATCACATAGATGTTTGTGTACTAGATTAATCTTGCTTGTTGCATAAAGCATGTGGCAACCCGAATTCTCCACGCTATTATGAAATAATGAAATGTTTATGCTTGAATAAAAAGGAAGTTGCTGTATACACAAACTGATTTCGATCAAAATCATTTGATTACTTCAACTCTGAATTTTAACTCCCTGCAGTCAAACACTTGAAGTTATGTCTCAGTCACACATGGCATCATGTCTTACTTTGGTCATCTCAAGGTTTTCGTCCTTAAAATATTCAAGCTGATTTAGGGAGTATCAGTTAAATATACATAACTCATTTTTAACCATCTCAGTTGACAAAAATTCATAAAGTAATTCGCTTTTCTCATATAGTATGCAAGTAAACCACTCGGTAGCTTAGGTGGTGCTCTGAAGAATGTACAATGAATGTTCGATTAGGAACAGAAACTCACCTTCAAATAATCTGGTGGTTAGAATTCTCACAAATAGGCACGCTTAAATTAATTATCTCAGCGATTTCCAACATCCTCCTGCTTCTCG